>VZRL01005456.1:972900-1091792 GCA_013397895.1 Origma solitaria
CCTTCGTCTTCCCTGCGTCCAGTCGGTGATGGTCCAGGTATGGGATGGTACTGTAATTCTGGAATACTTCTGGAAGAGCTTTGGGAGCAGCTGGAAGACCGGTGAGGATGGCATGAGCTGCCTCTTATATGGTTTTTTGCAGGTGTTGGTTGCTGAGCTAGTGCTGGAAGTTTCAAGGCTTATCAAATCCCATCCAAAGCTTTCATTTTTAATAATTATTATTTTTTAGTTTTAAAATTAGTTTCTTCATTGCAAAAGATAATTGATTTTTTTTTTGGTGCTCTTGGTCTTCAGCATATCCTAATGGCACTCAGTGTCAAGCAGGCTGCTGCAGGCCACTTTGTAAATATTTGGCTGTCCTATGTGAAGGTTGATTCCTAGAAGGTGGTGGTAAGTGAATTCAAAGAGGAGCATATGTTCCACGATAATTCTGGGAGAATAATTATACAGGCTTTTTTGGCTTTGTGGGAGGGATGTTGATGTCATAGGAACTCCTAAAATTTCTCATTAATGGGTCCTGTAAGACCATGATTTTAGTGCTTTTATTTATTTTATATTTTTTTGTACACTGCTCACCTCTCTAATGGAAGGAACTCCTGGCTTTAAAAAACTGGGAAGGCATATTTCCACCCTGAAGGTTTGGAAGCGGGCAAAGGGATTTTGGGCTCTGCCTGCAAAGAAGTCCTCCTGCAAGTTGCGAGTTTGTTTCATACCCTCAGTCCTCATACTAGCACTGGGGACAAATGTGGGATGGGGGAGGAAGAGAGTGGTCAGGCCAGCGATATCTACAGCCTCTGGCTGGCATCCTCCCAGGGTGATAAGCCATCCATGGCACACACCAGGAAAGGGGCCGTGCATCCTGCTCTGCGCTGACAGCTGTGCTCCTGTGAGTGCCCCTCTTGGTGCTGTGCTGGCTTGCCACAGACGCATCTTTTGGGAAGTCAGGCTGAAGCACCCTAGCGCTCTGCCTTGTCTTTTTGCGCCGCAGACTGCTTGGCGGGGACACTGCAGCCCTTTCAAAGGCCTCCAGCTTGCAGGTTTCCTCAAAAGTCATGAAGGATTTTCTGGGACTGGGAGGGGAGGGGAGGGTGTTTTCCCCTTGGTTCCTAGCAAGGCATTTTTGAGAAACTAATACTAGGGACTGGTGAGAGGAGTGAGAAAATGATGGGTAGTTGAGGCAGTGAGCTCAGGCAAATAGCGCCAATATAAATTTAGCTCTTGATTAGTTGAGTTGCAAGTAGTGGTTGGAGTCTTAGACCCCCAGCTGAAAACAAGGCCTTGCTATGCAAAAGTCGAAAATTTGGCCAGCACACCTGCACTGCTTAGGATTATGAAAATACTCTTGCCTTGCAGATGTAACTTCACTGGCAACCCACCCATCACTTCCAAATATAAACTGTGGTATGACTGGAAAAGAGTCAGTACAGCAGTGTAGTTAAGGCTGTTATGGGGGGTGTTTAACTATTTAAGCCAATGAAAAAGGTTCTTTGGTCCAAGTAAGTGCTTGCCCTTGGGAATTTGTTAGTTATTTTATCTGTGGTAGTATATGTATGTATGCTGAGAAAGCCTTGAAAAAATGGCCTAGTTTGTAACAGCAGGCCTCTCCAGCCCTACACTGATGAGAATTTGCACACTCTTCCATGTCCCAAGCAAGTGTCTCCACAGTGTTCAGAGCCGGTTCCTTGCTGTTGCCCCCTGTCCTGGTGGCTCCTGTGGCTCGGGGTTGCCAACCCAGCCCTTGTGCCCTGGAGAGCCCTGGGTCTGGGAGGCTGTGACCCAGCCTGCCTGCCCTTCCAACTTGAGGAGCTTTTGCACCATTCCTGGGGAGTATATAGAAAGTGTTACCAGGTGGATCTGAGCCCCTGCCATGTCTTGAACACAAGCAGTAATGATGAATTAACCCTTGCAAAGCAGCCATCAGCTTGCACCCCTGGGGACAGCCTGAGGCTCTGGAGACAGGCTCAGTGCTGTGGCAAGGGGCCAGTGGTCTGCATGCTCCCCTGCTCTCCTGCACCCTGCTGGGGGCTGGTGCCATTTTCCTTCTGGAATCTCATGCTTCTGAGGATGGAAAATTAACCCTGACCTAAATAAATAAAGGTTTTCTGCTGGGCAAGCAGGTTGAACCAGCTAATGGCAGGTCTGGGAAGTGCCAGGGACCATCAAGGGAAAGTGGTGGCCAGGGATGTGGCACAGGAGTTGTGACACCATGCTGTTTTGGTGTCAGTGAATTTGTGAATCAACTTGGAGCCTCGTGAGAACACAGGAGAAATTAGTGTTTGATGAGGTGCCCCAAAAGCATTCTTGCTGGTGTTGCCTTCTCACTTGGTGTGAGAAAGTCACTACCATTTGCAAATCCCTGTACTCAGAAATGGGGCTGCTATAAAAGCAAGCTGCTCAAAATGTTTCTAATTCAAATAGAGAATTTCTTACTGTCTTTGGGTTATAAAGATAAGCCTTTAAGAAGAGGGCCATTTTCTTAGCCATGAGAAAATGCTTAAATGGAGACACCACCCACATGTTAAGTCCTTTTTAAAAGGGGCTAAATCCTCTTAACAACAATATCTTTAGAGAACTCCTGTGGCCTTTAGATGACATGAGCTGTGGAGAGGCTGGTTCGGCATACTTCAGAAGGGGGCAGGAGGATTTACATTTCCAAACTGAATACTTAGTACTTCTCTCATTTTTCTGGTGGTTTAGAAAGTACCTCTTCCTTCCTCCCTTCTTCTCAGCAAGACACAGCTGGAAAGGCAGAAAAATGGGGTAACCCACAATCTTTCGCCTAGGTCTTATGTAAAGGAGCAAGCCAAATAGGACATAAATAATGAACGAGGATTTAAGGTATGGGAGAAGAACATGTAAGTTGCATAAAGGACGCAGGCAGTTAATTTAGTAGCTTTTCTTCATTTTGCAGGAATGAAAAGGTTCATATGTAAAGACACAGGTGTTTTCATATTCAGACCTGTTTTCTTTGCCTGATAGTTTGTGTTACTAGAAATGAGCATTAGTATTAGTCTGGGACCTTTGCTTTTAGAGTAGCATTTAAGGGATTTTATTTGGTTTAAATCCCTCTTCTCCAGCAGCACAGTTTCTTGAGCCTGAGGAGGTACCACATGGTCCTTTGGGTGCAGCTGTCTGAGACGAGTTCAAAGAAGTAAAAATCCTGATTGCCCTAACCACACCGACAAACATCTTGTGAGAAGTGGGCATCCTAAGAAAACCCTTCAGGAGTAGGCTGTAGCCTGTTGATGGTGGCTTCGCTATCCTTGTGCAGAGTCCAGCTGTGCTGGTGTGGCTCCTTCTGCACCAGAACTTCTGAGTATGGTAGCCCCACGATGATAAGGGCTTTTGGCAAGGTTCCATGAGCAGCTGAGCTGCTCAAAGGCTTTACTGTTGCTGGAAGGAGTAGGCTTGCTTGTCTCTCACTGCCTCCTCTGTATCATCTCCTTTGCTCTGCCCATGGCCAGACAGCGTTCTTCCCCTGCCACTGTGCCTGGGAAGCATCTGGCTGCACAGACAGGTTGGTTTCCTGCTGCTTTAACAAGGTAGAAAGGCCTGAGCATTAGGTCTGGCATGCAACTTGGGCCCAAGATGGGTTGAGTGCGATGATGGAAGGAGATGGAAACTTGCCCATGCAGTGGTACAGAGGTGTTAAATTGTCCCAGCAAGCCTCCATTTTATGATGTTGGTCTTACTTGTTCTTGCTGCAAATGCGTTTTCCTTGCACCACCAGCCTGCTTACCGAAAGCTGGATAGGGGTCACTTTATGACCAGTTTATTCTTCTGTAGAGGGTGATCCACCTCATTGAGAAATGAGAGGCATTTTCTTTCCCATTGTTTTATGCCAGGTATGTTGGTGCTGTTTTGTTAGTCTTTACAGTGTGCTCATCTGTGAATATGTGCAAGCATTTAAAAGGAAAATAATCTTTCAACTTAGGAACAGCTGTATTTTGCAAGATGAAGGGGTCCCCTACTACTTCTCTGACTACAACTGTGGCAAGTGTTTGGGGAAAGAACATGGGAAGGGGGCTTGCACAGGGAAGCCCTTCTTGCTTCAAGAGAGTGCTTTCTTGGTCAGGGGTTACAATGGACCGGTGATTTTTGTGATCCCTCTTTGAATCTAGCTGTAGTTCTGACCTTAGGTAGCAAGAAGTTCTAGCCGTGATTTAGCTATCTCATATGAAAGGGAAAAGCAATTTTCTTTGTTCCTTGCCTTGCTTTTTGGTTTTTTTTTTTCAGTTTGGACTTGCTGTCTGTAGTGTTCTTGGGTGATCCTAGATATTGTGGTAGGGAAAAATGATTTTCTGATGCATTTTTCTCTGCACAGTTTATGATAAATTATCTTCTGTCCTCAGATGTCTTCTCCAAGCTGAAGAGTGTCAGACAATTCATTTCTCCTGAAATGAAAGCCATTAATGTAAAGATAAAATTGTCCCTTTATAAAGGAACCACATGGGTGTGGAAACAAGTGTGTCCGTAATTGTGAGTTTTTGCTTCTATGGACTGGCAACTTTGAAAGATGTGTTGAACACACGGTAGACCCACTTTGCAGGTCTAGTAGGAGCCAGACACCCTTTCAGACCCAGCTTGTTTCATGATGTCTTAACCTGGCCCTGGGGAGGGGAATGGGAGGTGTGGGACAGAGGGGATGATTGGGCATGATTGCTTTGGAAATGGCTCATTATGAAGTGTAGGTTGCAAACAGGAAAGTGAAATAGCATCATTCCTCCTTTGAGCCCAGTCCTGTGCAGGACAGTAGTCCTGGTGTGGTTGTGGGAGGGAAATTCAGCCTATTCCTCCTGGTCAGAGCACCAAGAATGAGACTGGTGCATGGGAAATGAAGACAGGAGCTTTTCTTGGAAGCTTCATGCATGGCATCTTTCAGGCTTCACCTTGGAAAGTTTGTGCTGGGCTGATGGCCATGGCTCTGGTAGCAGGGCTGGTCCTGGTGCTGGTGTGGAGCTGTGGGAAGGTGGCTGAGGCTTTACACCTGGCTTGTGGTGGAGCTGCCTGCTAAAGATGGGTTGGAGACTCTGACTTTAGTTCCAGTGGATTTCTTGTGCCAGTGGTGGTAATGTAGATCCAGCCCTGCCCAGTGCAGGGCTTCAGCAGACAGAAAGCACTTAGTATAACTAAATCTCCAGGTTTTATAGTCTCTGCAAATAATCTCATTTGCATCTGGCAGTACTGAGTGTGTATATGTGGTGGTAGCTCTCATCCTTACAAATGACTAAGTTGGACTTCAGGCTTTTGTTTTGGCTGGCAGAGTTAATCGCTTCCTGCATTATTTTTCAAGACCGGGATTGTGTTTGTAGTTCTCGGGAGAAGAAACCCCCATCATGTTCCCTGGGGGCAGTGGTGTGCAGTGGGAGTGATGCTGCCCATGCCTCTGGGATGGGGCTGCTGCCATGCTGGAGGTGCTGCTGGTGAGGTATTTGGATTCTGTTTCAATTTCAGTTCTGTTTGAAGACAGGCTTGGCAAAATTGCTCAATTTATCACATCTTTAAAAAGGAACTATTTAACTTCTGTTTTCCTCAAGTAAGTTGGTCCAAAACCACACTTGGAAGTGCTGTGCCTGGCATGGGTGTCTCTTGAAGTGCTATGTTGTCTGCTTGGATGATGCTGCTATTTGCTGGATCTAGTGGCATTCATGGAGTTCTTAATGCCTTGTGAGCTCAACATGAGCTGGGGTAAATATTTGCATCTGCAAGACCTGTAAAGGGAGAAGGCAGGAGCTTGACTAGGTGTTGATTAAGCCAGAGCTTAATGAAAACAGCCTCTGTTGTGTGGTAGGAGAGTACTGCTTCCTGGGTTTTAGCCTCCCTTTTATACTTACATGAATGCATAGCAAATGTGCTGGTAGTTCTTTGCTAACTGAGCTTGCCTGAGGTTAATGGCGTGTGTCATGAGTCTCCTCTCCCACTTATGAATATGGACAGTTGTTGACCTGACCTGTGACAGTGTGAAAACTAACATGCTAACGCTGTCACTGCTGCACGTGCATGCCCTGCAGCTCTCGGGTGTTCTGCGCCCAAGGTCTTTGGTCTAGGACTAATCTAGGAAGAAGTGGAGCATTAAAGATCACCTTTTCAGAATCAGCTGGCATCTCTTCCATGACTGTGTTATGTGGGCAAGTATGGCTTTTCTTTATTCCTGCTTCTAAGGGTAAAACCAGTACCCTGTTTCATTGCTTTGTTGCAGCTGCTTTCAAGATTTCATCCAGCTTGTCTGTGGCTGCATCTAGGCCCAGGAGTGTGTACTGCCTAAGACTGGTGGCATATTCAGGTGCCTTACAAGGGTCTAGAATCTGATGTTTACCAAGATATGGGCTGTTTCCTGTGATAAACACTTGCACTACTGCAGATGTTGGGTCCTCGGTATCCTGAGCTTTATATGAACATATATTTATATGTTAAGAGCAGAGGCTGCTGTTATTTTGACTTCTATTTCTTTATCTTTACGCTGAAATTTTACAGTCCTGTGACACAGACCTTGCAAGCCACTAGTTGTTTTGCAAAGATCTATGAAAACTTGCAGAAAACATGTAAAGAACAATTTTGGTAAAAATAAGTTGTATTGGGAATCTGGACAACGAGATGTTTGCTTAGGCCTGCTTCAGCTCCAGCATTCCTGCCCCGAGCTGTGGTATGTGTGTTGGTTATGTATGCATAGATTCTAAAAGTAATTTTCATTAATGAACTTCTTGAAAGACATTCTTGTCTTAACCATGCTATTCTGGGTTTGGTTTTTTTGCTTATTGTACAGCTGTTGGTTCAAAGGTTGTTGCATATTGCATAACTTAGTACTAGAAAAGGGGGGCGGGGGAAGAAACTCATTGGCAAACTTCCTTCCTTGTTAATTCAAGTGACATTAAAAGTCTCTGGTTTAGGACTCAATGGTGCACACCATGCAGTGCGAGTGTAATTCTTATATATCATGTCAGGCTCATTGGTCCACTCTGCCATTTCTCTCTGAATATAACTTCATCTTAATTTTGGTTCTACCCGTTAGTTATAAAATCTTACTAAAATTGGAGTGCAGTAGCAGATATGTATTTTTTTTTTGCAAGCCACTGAATATGCACTGTAGGATTTCATAATTTTTACACATTTTAAAGTACAGATGTAATTTTAGAGTGAAACACTTCTCCATAGGGTGAGTGTACTATGCTGTCTATAAAACTGAGCTTTCAAATTTGCCTTTCAAATGTTTTCAGAAACAAACTGACATGTAGACTTGTTTGCATCCCTCCTTCCTAGACTCCCATTTAAGAGGTGTCATCTGGCCAATTTGAGGTCTAGAAGTAAAAACCTTATCTCTTGGCCCAGCAAGTCCATTGGTGCAGTCCATTGATGTTGACAATAGGCTTCTGACTTTTCGGATGCTACCCGAGTGTAAGCAGATTAAGTATGTAAAAAGTACAAAATGATGCACAGAAAAGGTTTCATCTTGAACCACAGGTGGAATGGTGGTTTGTGTGTCCCAGTTTGTCTGCCAAGGCTTGGGCTGGGTATTAGGAAAATGGCCTTCACCCAGAGGCTGTATGGATACTGGAACAGGCTCCCCAGGGAAATAGTCACAGCACCAAGCCTAGCAGAGTTCAAGAAGCCTTTGGACAATGCTGTCAGGCACACGGTGTGGCTGTCAGGCACATGGTGTGATTGTCAGGGCCGTCGTTCCTGTGCAGGGCCAGGAGTTGGACTCAATGTTCCTATGGGTCTGTTCCAACTCAGGGTATTCTATGATTTTTGAGGGTAAAGGTTTTAAACTAAAAAAAATACGGATTTAGACTAGATGTAAGGAGCTTTTTACAGCGGGGCTAGTGGAACACTGGAACAGGTTGCTCAGACAGGTGATAGGTACCCATTTCTGGGAACATTGAAGGCCAGGTTGGATGGGGCTCTGAGCAACCTGATCTAGCTAGATATCACTGCTCATTGCAGGGGGGTTGGACTAGATGGCCTTTAAAGATCTCTTTCAACCCAAGCTATTCTATGATTCTGTGGGAAAATACATGCGCTAAGGAGCAGATCTGAAGGGTTTGCTGCATTCTCTGAGTGCTTCTGTAATGGAAACTGGGCTTTCCTTCACCTTCTGCTTGAGTGTTTTTAACATCTGCTGTTTTTTAAAGTCATTTTTCCAACCAGGGACACTAGAAATGGAGTTATATGGAATTATAATGTCTTGAGTGATGTTAGTAACCTAATAGTGCCTTCAGTACTTGTTGTCTTGTGCTGCTAATTCTGGAATTAAATGGCAATTACCATGTATATATGCTGGTGCTATTTTGCCTTGCCAGCGTTGTGTTTTTAGACAGCGTTGGTCCCACACATTGACAGTCAGTTTTTTGTCCCCATACAGTAAGCTAGTTCACACTTTGTCTAATGTCTTTGCGTAGCGGGAATTGATGTTGGTTACAGCTCTCACAGAAGGCTTTTGTGTGGTGATATCTGAAAGCTGTCTTGTTGGAGCTTTTATCAAGGCTGTTGCAATGAGGCCATTATCCCCGCTCGTGGAAAACATAGATATTCGCAGAAATTTTTATAGCAATGCTTAGTAAGTGTCATGCTGGTACAGAGCGACAATGCTGGAGCGGTACAGAAATAATACCCGAGGTGGCAGCCGTGCCACGGCGGGGAGTTATCTGTCCTTGCAGACTTGGGGACGGGGTGGGAAGGGAACCCCACGCGGGGCAGACGGAGGGTGGTGATCAGGGCTATCGCAGGCACGAATAATCCTGGCCGTCGGCTCAGCGGAATAAAGTTTTACTTTTCATGGTAAGAGTTTTACTCAGCTGCTCTAAGTCACCGAGATCTGAATTGCTGTATAATGCTTCTGCACCTTGTACTTTTTTGGGTGGGTTTTTTTGGCTTTTTTCAGCTGCGCGGTATCTGTGGCCAAAAAGTATCTCTTGGGAGTTATGTAAAACTGCAAGTCGGGTGAGAGGAAGCTGAAACTTCACAACCTGGCTGTAGTACTCTAAGCACAAACCTCTTTGAGCTGGTAAAAAAGACAACTTACTACTTGAGGTGGGTGCAGGGAGGGCTTTAAAAATTATAATAGCATTTTCACTGGCTTCTTTGTCTCAACAGTAGGTATTTCGCTGGGTTTATTCTTTTTTTTCCTTCAGGAATTTAGGTTAGAAGAAGCTTTTTTTTTTTTTTTTTTTTTGGTGAAATACAGTGTCCTGAAAGCATAAGCAAATTGCTCATTTGCTTTCTCTCTGGTTCTTAATTATAAGAGCTGCCTTGATGATTTTTCCCACCTCAAATTAGCAGTTTATTTATAACATGCTAATGTTCTGCATGCCCGTTGGTACTACTGTTCTGTCGTGCTGAGCTGAGAATTGTTCTCTCGAAGACTGACACTGCAAAGATGACATAAAAGAACATGAGAAATTGCCTATGATAGAGAAACGTTCAGGTGGCTTTTGGTATGACTTTGAGTCTCGCTTTCTATAAAATCATTTACATTGCCTTCTTGATTTTTGTTACTAGTCACATTTGTGTTGCTTGGTTTTATTTTTGCTTAAAAAAAAACCAAACCAACAGACCGTTGGCTTTTGATATCCTTGTTACCCTTTCGTTTCTGCTGCTAAACTTCTCTGTGATCGTCTTCCACGCAGTGTCACCAGCTGCCTTCTTGGATTGCAGGCAGGGGAGTGAGGAACTTCAGGGGGTGTTTCCCCCTTCCTGCAGGGTGCCTGTGGGAAGGCTCTTCCAGATCTAGGAGTTAGCAGCATCCCTCCCAGTGATCCTCTGCTTCAGCTGCTCTGCAGAAGGATGGGAGCATTCAAAGCCCAGACCGTGCAACATGGGGTGTCTTGTGCATGGAGAAGGAAAGTGCAAAATAAAAACACATCCCATGAGTTTCTGTACTTGGAGCTACGTGCTTTGTAAGTGTTTGCGAGAGACATGGCAAAGAAAGATGCAAGATAATTTGGCAGCCTCCAGCGTTGTTATGACCTGTTCATCTGTGAAGATCCTCTTCATGTTGCTGCTGGTCTTGGCGCACTGAAATCCTTCCCCTATTCTCGTCTTGGTAGCATCATGTTTGCTGAATATGTGGGAAGTGAACGCAACAGTAGTGAACAGGTTGTGTTCTGTTGGCTAGATATTAAACTTAGGTACAGCCTTCTGTGGCAGAATTAAGTTAGTAGTTACAAAGGAATTTTTTGGTGGTATTTGTGTTTTAGGGGTACAGAAACCCCTTTTGCTGTGAAAGGGAATGTGTAGGGAATTCCAGAGACTGATATATTTAATTTAGAGGAGAAAAAAAAAGAGAAGAGAAAAGCAGGCAAATCCCCCTTATTCAGAGCCATATGTTCAGGATACTATCCTTAGTGTGATTTATTTGCTTCAGAATTAGGAAAGAGGGTTGCTAGGAAAAGTAAGATGAATTCACTTCTTTCACCTAAAAGAATTTTATAAGGATGATTACAATCTCCCTCCTTTCTCCCTCTTTCCTAGTCCTGGAGAATAATCAATTTAGCAATAAGTCAAAGCAAGCAAAAATGTGATTGTTCTCATCTGCAATGCAGAGACTAAGATGGACTCCTTTCTTTAAGGCCAGCATCAGGTCTTCTGTTTTGAAGTAAATCAAGAGTTATCATTATGTTTTTCAATAAGAAAGATCAGAATTTAAGCCTTTTTCTTTCCCCGTAAGATTTGTGAAGTTCACTCTTTTGATGGCCTCAATGCCATTTTCAAAACACTTCCGTACTTCCTGCAAGGTGGGGAAGCAGCACCAGTTGTACTGGACAGGAATCATATCTGTCCTAAGTACTTCATTTGAAGTGGAGAAATGTGGCTTTCCCAGCTGTTTGAAAAGCTCAGTTGCCTCAGCATGTGAAGAGCAGTCACCAAACTCAGCTCGACCAGCCATGGAGAAGGGGGGATCTCCTTCAGACCTTGCAGGGAGAAAACTCAAGGCATCTGTGAGGTGCTATAGTATATTTAGTCTAAAATACCAGGTACTTGAGCTTGACTTATTGACTTGTTGGATGGCAGTGCCTTGTGGAAATGGAAAAAGCCAACAGATTGGGAGCTTTGCATAATAGTGCAATGGCCTAAGAGGGTGCCAGCAAATGTGCTTGCCCACCACAGCTACCCCAGCTTTCCCAGGGGTTGTGCGAGTGTGGCATGCCTAAAAGATTAGGAATAGCCTGCCTGCCTGTAATGATCCTGGGAGGTTTGCTTTCCTCCTGAAAAGCTGATGTCAGATGTCCAGATTCAGCCCCAGTCTCTTTGGTTAGTGTGCTCAAATCATATGAAAATGTATTGTTCTTTCTGCTGCAAAGTAATGCTGAACACCTTCTACAAGTACTTCACCTCTCCCTGAGAGACAATGCTTTTTGTCCTCTTTGTTGCTCTGCCTCTTGTTTGAGTGCCTCTCCATGACTGCATGGGAATGAGCCCCAGCATGGAGCAGGTGAAGTGATCTTCCCAGCCAGAACCTTGAATTAAAGCTGTTGTCTTAATGGGAAGGTACATTTTAACTGGCAACTTGCATCTCCCCCTAGCATGGTGAAATGGCATCAGTATTTTGACTAAGTGTTTTTATCCAGAATATCTATTTCAACAAAGCGATTTATTTAAGTTTGCAATTAAGATCTTTAATACTAGAAGGAAGGCCAGCAAAGTGATTCAGATAAAGAACCTTTTAGAGTCACAATGTGGAATTTTTTCAGCCTTACCAGGGAAGGTGGCGGTTTGAGCACGTGCCAGTTTGCCCTTCCAGAGCTGTGATACAGCTGAACCACAGTGGAAATCTGGAACCGTAACAACACTGCTTATAGGAAGTTTGACTCCCTGCATTTAACCACAAATGTGGTCAATGTAAGGAGAAGCAATAGCGGGGGGGAGGAAAGGTGGTAGTATTTGATTAGCCTTTTTCTCCTTGTTTTCTGCTGTGAGAAAAGAGTGATAATATTGCTAACTGATGACTCCAGTTTCTTCCTTGTTAAACTTTGAGGATACTCTTTTAGGGTAGATATGACAAGACTTCCTTTCAGCATTTTAAATTCAATAGTCACATCCCGTTGTTAAGCAGTTGTGCGGCTGGGAAACTGTGGGGTATTTCTGAAGGCAGTAACATGGAGAGGAGGATTAAATATCACGTCAAGACCCTTCAGGTGGTCGCTAGCTTCATGCAGGGATTAAAATGCAAAGCCATTCAGTCATGATGGGTTTCTGCAGGAGGTTATTGAGGGACAGAGGTCTTCCCATTGCTCCTCACCATCGTGCCCTAGACCCAACATGTTGGATTGATTCAGTTCAGCAGCACGAGAATGGCTGTCTGTCTTGGACACTAACTGCATGTTCTTGGAAATGAAATATAATCCTCTCATAGTCAGAGAAACCTTAATTGCCTGATGGTATAGGAAGGAAAATATGATTTTGGACCTGGGTCTGTGCTACTAGACGTGCTTCCCATGACAGAAGGGATTTCCCAGAACCATCCTGGGAGACGCTTCGGAGATGTGGTTTCACAGTCGACTCGCAGCGATCCAGGTTGGCGCTGCCACAAATAGGGTCATGCTGCCCTCCCCTCCCTCCCCGCTTTGGCGCCTGCCCTCGTACCTCTCTGCTCTTGTCAGACCGGGGACTGCTCCGGCTGAAAGCTAACACTGCCTGAGTGATTAGTTTTCAGCCCAGCGAGCTCCCTGCCCAGCCGGCCGCGTGGTTAGGGTGGAGATGGCCAGCAGATGCTGCCCCTGGCCGTGCCCTCTCCCCACGCTCGCTTGGAGCGGCAGCAGCCCAAGAGCCTTGCTGTGTGTGTGACCTCAGCATCTCCTAGAAGGCAGCGGAGTTGTGCGGAACGAAGCCCTAACAGATGGCTCCGTAAGGAATAGGCGGCTTCTGTGCTGCTACTCTCTGCTTGGGTTACCGAGGGCGTGCAGCTGCCGGAGCCCGGCCGGCAGTGCCCAAGGGCGGGAGGGAACTTGCACCCTCTCTCCATCTCCAGCTTTGAAGGGCTTGGGGGCAGTTTAGCGGGTTTGTGAGCACATGGAGGAGTAAATACGGCTGAGAACATCCTCAGTTCATGGAGGAAAGCTGTATTTGCCTAAACTAAGAATCTGCTCGGTGCTATTTGCACCACGCCTTGCATGCTTGTCTTCCAGCCCCTGACCGAGGCTCCCAGGCTACGTGTAATTTAATTACACTCTGATGGCTGGCACTGAAGTAGGCGAAGATATAAATGTAATTTGTGCCTAGAAGTTATGTATGTAGTGAGCTTGCAATACTGGAGGCCTTCTCGGCAACCACTGCTCAGGGAATGCCTCCAGAGGAAAGACTGGCTGTGCTGCTCTGGCAGGTACAGCTCCGAGCAGGGCTTTAATGTGACTGATCATTAATAGGTGAAAGTAAAGGAGTTGTGGTCTTGCATGAAAGATCACAGAATCCTTGGAGATAGCAATTGGGATGGCTTTTAACAACCGACAGCCGCAGCATCCACGGCCAAGGGTCTTATGTTGTGTAGCTTCTGAAAGTGGGAAGGCTTGTAGGGCTTCTGGTCAGATGAGTGGTGATGAATGCCAGTCACATGCAAAGTTGGCTGAGGAAGGTTGAGTTTAATGACTGCTCTCATAGGAAAGTCTCCTTTCTGCCCCTCAAACAGTGAGGTGGAGCCAGCCTGCGTGGCAGCAAGAGCAGCCAGGGCCCTGTTTATTCCATGCCACAGCAGAATTCTGCCTTTGTGACCAGCATGTACTGCTGAATTTCAGCTTTAGCTTAAAAGAACATGTATTATTGTTACTGTAAGGAAACCTCCACTACAAATTCAACTAGTGTGGAGCTATTTCTAGAGACAGCCTGTAACTCATAGGGCTGTGAAGTAAGAGTTTCACTTTAATCTGTTTTCTGATTTCAAATGTAACTATTTTGTTATTGATTCCTTATGAAAATGTGTCTGATGTGTTTATCTCTCAATCCTTACTTATGCTGCCCATTGCCAGTAGCCTCAGCTCTCCCCTAAGCAGCTGCCAAAATTTCCATCTTTCTCCTGATACTTTCTTTAGCACCATTTGTGCATTGAAACGCTTGCAGGATAGCAATATATGAAAGCTGTGTAGCATTCCTGTTTATCTTGGAAGTCAATGTTTTACACAAGGAGCCCTGTAACTCTGCCATATTTACTTTCTTGTATTTAATTCAATAAAATGTATTTACCTGAAGTGGACACGAAATTTCCAGTTTGCGGTGGAAAGCGTAGGACCAGGCTGCAGAGCTCGTTCCAAGTCAGGACAGAGTGCGTGAGGGCTCCTTGCCAGTGCAAAGCGTGGGAGGAAAGTCGGGAGTAAGACAACTCTTGCTGCTATCATCAGCAAGGCCCTGTTGAAAGGGTAGGAGTTATGGATGTCAAGGCAAGACAACACGTTTTTGTGCTTTCTTGAATTTTAGACGTCCAAGACAAACTGATGACTGGCAAAGCAGGTTTCTTCCAAGACTGTCTTTGCTTTAGTTCGGAGCAGTCTCAGTGAGATGTAGTCAAGTTTTCTGGGGTAATCTTAGCTTTACAGTTTGATTATAGCTTGGAATTAGGGCTGGGAAAACAATTAGTTTAGAAAATGAGGATTTCTGTGGGAATCTATCACGCTTTAGGATTTTTAGCAATCTAGCAAGCCTACAGGCTGGTGGAGGCTTCCCACGGCTGCCTCAAGTTACCTTACCTTGTCTCCTGCTTTTAAGAGAATAAGGCTGTCCTCCTTCCTATCCATATACTGTTGAGAGAGGGCATCGTCCACAGGCTATTTTTGTTCCTATTCCTTTCCATAATTATATGTAGCTTTTATAAATCTGTCTGGATGGAAAGCTCTCATGTACTTTGGAAGGGCTTATTTGATCTAAATTTAAGGATGTCTCATGTCCAGTTGTGAAACTTGCTATTTTAGTTCTCCCTACCTACAGCTTGTACTAAAACAAGAAGAAAAGGATGAAAAGGAGAGACTGAAAAGTGTGTGTGAGAGGAGAGAAAGATGACTCATAAGTGGGACTGCATTTGAAAATGAAAAGGATCAAGGTGCACTGATCATAAGAGAGAAAGTTAGGACTTCTGTGAAGAAGGCACAATTAAACCATATGGTCATTTATCTTCTGAACAGATTAAGGTACATTTGGGGAGGAATCCATGGGCCCAAACTGAGTAGATAGATTTCTTCTCTCTTCAAAGTTATTTAAAGAAAGGAATTTTTAGTGCAGCCTTTAATAGGTGATATTTTAGTGTTAGATTCCACTGGAAGACTTCCCCGGGCTTCTGGAAAATCCCACTTAGCTGTCCATTGCCTATGGGATAGTTCTAATAGCTGCATGGTTATACAGCAGGACAGGTAGGAGAAAAGGAAAGAGGGGGAAGGCAGCAGTACAAGAAGCCAAATGGACTTTCTCTGAACTTCAGGCTACAATGAATAGACATTAAAGCTCATGAATAGACACATAAATTCCTGCTTTCAATCCAGGGGTTGTCTCTTTTACCCGTCTGCTAATGTTCTGCTCTTCCAGCCTTGTGCCAGCACCCATAAAACTTCCAGAATACTTGGGATGGCCAACAGTTTTGAAATAAACCTTTCTGTAGGGTTTAAGTAGTGTGTAATTATGAGGATGGAGTTCTTCTGTGTACAGCACTGCAAAGAGTGCCTGTGGTGTTCCCAAAAGTGTTTACCAGCAGTATCCCACAGCCAACTCCTCCTACCTTCCCCCTTCTCCTGCCTTTCAACCAAAAGCTAGAAGTTAACAAAGGTACAGCTGTCTGACATGTGGATGAGGCTGACAGAAAATATTGAATTTTGTAAAGCGTTTTGATTAACAAAAGTAACTGTCAATATGAAATTGGTTTAAAAACTGTCTAAGTGGCAGGAAAAGAGTCCTTTTGATTGATTCCAGTGAGTATTTGCACTAATCCCAAAACTATGGAGTGCTTTCATCATTGTCACAGAAGTAAACAAAAAAACTGTTACTGATAGTAATTGCCAGCAGAATAGTAAATAATAATGGAGCTCTCACAACTTGCTCTGTAGGCACATTCAGACACACTGCGTCTTTAATACGGCAAAAGGCAAAGTTGTATGCCAGAGAACAGGGAATGCAAGCCATGCCTTATGAAAGGGGGCCTGTATCCTGGAAAGCAGCACTTCTGAGAAGTCTGCAGTGGACAGGCAACTGCACACCAGCTTCCAGCACAACGCTGAGAGGCAGTGGCACTGTGGCTTGCATCCTGGAATGTACAAAAAAAGGAACAATAGCAGGGATGCTTTTGCCTCAGTCAACAGTTTTGGTGTGGCTGATACTTAAAATAGCATGCGATTCAGTGCTCATATTTGTAAGGGAAAAATCTTGAAAATGGAAGATGGTGTTAAACAGGGCAGCAGAAACTATTTGAGGTCTGAAGGAAATGCCCTTTGATGCAACTTAAGCAATATTTTGCTTATGAAATTAATATTAAGGAATGACTTGACTGATACATGAGATACAGAATTGGGGGTGGTAGTTGATATAGCTGATGGTTGCACTGCTGTCCAGAGGGACCTTGACAGGCTTGAGGAATGGGCTGACAGGAACCTCATGAAGTTCAGCACAAGGAAGTGCAAAGTCCTGCCCAGTCCTGCCTCTGTGGAGAAACAATTCCATGTGCCAGAATGGGCTGCGAAAAACCTGCTGTAAAGCAGCTCTGCAGAGTGAGATGGTCCTTTCCCTCTGCTCAGCTCTGGTGAGACACATCTGATGTGCTGGGTCTGGTTCTGGGCTCCCCATTAGGAGAGGATGCGGACATACTGGAGCAGGTCCAGTGAAGGGCTATGAAGGTGGTTAAAGCCTCAGAGCATCTCCTATAGAAGGAAGAGGCTGAGAGAACTGGGGCTGTTGAGCCTGGAGGTGTTTAAACACAGGATTGGAGGGAGTGAAGAAGATGGAGCCAGGCTGGTCTCAGTGGTGGCCAGTGACAGGATGAAAGGCCATGGGCACTAACTGAAATGAAGAAATTCCATTTAAACAGAAGATTATACACCAAAGGTGATCACGTGCTGGAACAGGTCCCTTAGGTTGTGGAGTTGCATTTACTGGCCATATTAAAATCCTAACTGAATATAGCCCTGAACATCCTGTTCTAGCTGCCTTCTCTTTGGGCAGCGGCAGGTGGACTAGATGATCTCCAGAGGTGCCTTCCCACCTCTGCCACTCCTCAAGATGATTCTGGTGTTAAAGGACTTCTTAAGTTGTTGAACTTGAGCATGTTGGGAATTTAATATTGAAAGCTTAAACAATGCAAAATTAAAGTGGAAATTAGTTTGGTTTTTTTTTAAGTGAGGGGAAAATAATGAGTTGATGTCTTCAAGTTTTGACACAATGACTGTTTTGCTCTAATTTCTCTGTAGTGTTATGCTCTGTAATTTCAAATCTGAGCAGCCTTGAGGTTACCAAGTCCATCTACCTACTTTTTGGTAGGAGCAACTGTGTTTATGGTCCTTCCTGACCAAGCACAACAGGTGCTTGTTCATTTCATTTTCATAACAAAGATTCTAAAATTGCATTCCTCTCCTTGGCTACAATAGCACAGCAACTAGGGTCCGTGATATGTAGGAGGTCATATTAAAGTCAGATTCTTTCATCAAAGAAAGGGTAGATTAGAAAGAAAAATGCAAATTGACTTAATTTTAAAATTTGAGACTTCAAGGTGCTACTAATATTTCTGGAGAAGTCATCTCAAGGTATTTAGTTTAGGGAATACACAGTAAAGATGACAAAGTAGAAGGGACAGATTGTGTCTGGTGTGGGTCAGTTTCCATATAGGTTCAAGTCCTTGCTTGACTCTATGACTGGAGATTTTCTGCTTCACGAGAGCCAAAAGGGATAACTTTTTGAAAATATCCTGTATAATCTGAGAAAGAACAGCAACTTGAAACATCTTTTCTCCAAGAAATGTATTACCCGTGATTCCCTGGAAAACCATCTGTTTTGGTTGTTGTTTTGTAAATTAGGCTGTCACATCAGTTGTTTTAGATTGTCCTGTGCATGACACAATTTTCCTAAATGTAAAAAAGAAAATTTTTTAGTCTACCAACACTTAAGACCTGTTGCCTTCTTGTCTTTTTTTTTAAATTCCTTCTCTGTCAATGTGAATAAGTAAAACTTCCTCTTTGAGCTAAATTTGCCGTCATTTTGCCAGCACTCTCAGATTGTTCTGCTCCATGGTGTGGCTGATGGGTTGATAAAATACTGCCAAGGTAGAATGTGCATCACAATGAAAGCTCAGTGTATTAGTTGTTCTTTGTGACATTACACAGCATTTAAAACATCAGGAGCTTGGCTATCTCTGTCATTTCAGCCATGTAAGCTGTTGCCAAACTAACCTGTGCAATAAAAGTGAATGCAGCAGCTGCCTACCTTGATGTAGGGAGGGAGGAGGTCCTCAGTTCCTGGAGTTTAGCAACCCAGGCTGGGTGAGAACCAAGTTCAGTTTGTAGTCAAAGAAATGTGCTGTGAAGAAAAGCCTTCTGACGGCAGTACCCGCTCCAGATCTAGGATGGAGGAGGCTGTCAGCCTTCCTTAGAGTGAACTAATACTCTCAATTTACATAATGTACAGAACCATCGTGTATTACAGTAAATGCTTAGGACCCCATGTTATTTCTCATTGTCTGATTCTGTAAATGTAAATAGTTTCATTTCACCTGGGTCTTCTGAATGTTTTTTGTCAACTTTGACAATGACCTTTGGAACCTAGATAATATTTTTATCACCCTAAATGGATTCAAAGTCCATTTATTACTTTTGGGGAATCCTGCTGTATGCTTTTATACTTGGGTGGAACTGGGTTAAGAAAGTACTTCAAAATAAAAGGTTTTGCTACTTCAGATCTGACTTCTTATTACTAATTACATGAATTGAAAAAGTAGATAGATGTAAGAGCCATCGTACCTCAGACAGCAAATTAAAAATCGGGAGCCAAGATTGGTGTTGACTTTTTTAAAGTAAGGATTCACCTGCTTTGGGGATGTGAGTACCCAACACTAATGCTCATGTGCACCTGAGTATTTAAAACTTGTTACCTTCTAGTTTGTAGCTCTCTGCTGTAGTTTCTGAAGTGTTTCTGAAGTGTTTACATACAGATCCTTTTTGTCATTAATTTTTGAAAGACTGTATAAGTTTGTTGGTTCCCTATGAATCACCTCTCTGAGAGTGAAATGATGCAGTCTCTTGGCACTGCTCTGGTATAACTTGGTATGGGTATTTTGTATGGAGTACAGGAAGGTTTGGGGTGCCCGGGTGGGAAATCTTGAACCGCAGACTTGTGCAGACACGAAAACTTGCACTCCAGAAACTTCATTTGTGAAATTCCCCAGACGTAGTCCTTTCTTGTAGGTATCCTGTATCCA
Organism: Origma solitaria; assembly: GCA_013397895.1. Lineage (NCBI taxonomy): Eukaryota > Metazoa > Chordata > Aves > Passeriformes > Acanthizidae > Origma > Origma solitaria. Next base: position 992,267 of record VZRL01005456.1, read on the forward strand.
AGGAAAACAGAGCTCAAGATGCTGTGGCTTAGGCTGGCAATTTAGTGAGTGAAATTTGTGATGCAAGCCCAATCTTGCACCATTACAGAGCACCTACACTGAAATAGCACTGGTGTGGCTCCTCCTTCTCCTCACTCTTCACTTCCTATATATCCAGTCTTATTAATTACATCTTCCTGGAGAGGTTTATGACTGTATTCTCTATGTTCTGTAAGTGAGGAAAAACACTTTTCCTGATTCCTATGTCAATATATGTGCCCAGTATGCTACTACTGTAATTTTTAACCTGTTTATCTAATACTCCATGGCATTTACTGGAATTTCCTACAAGGAAGTTCATCCTATTATACTCTCCAGCTCTTAGTGTCCTTCCTCCCCCAGTCTTGGGGCTTGTTTGTTTAATAGACAATTTGGCAGACATCTAACAGTGCTTGAAAGTTTTCCTTTTTTAAGTAGCTGTGCTAATTTCCACACATAGAGTGGAAGCTACTCAGTGGAACAAATCCAATCGCAATCTTATTTTGAAGTTAATGACTTTTAAAAAAGAGTGCTTTAAAAAATAGTCCTTAAATACAAAAGACAAAATAATCTCTGGGATATATTTTGAGACTGACTGCTTCACTATGGCTTTTCTTTGGGATCAACCTTAAAATAATACAAAATATTTCTTTCCCTTGGTCCAGTTCAACTTTAGCCTTGGTAGTCAGGAGGCTGAAAGTCTCCTGAAGGGCTGAAACACTGGAAGGAACTCTGTAGCCACATGGAGAGGTCGTGCGCTATCATACACCATGAATTTAACTATCACTTTCTTCTTTGGCTTACTTTGGTCTCAATGGGTAACATGAAAAGCGGACCTGTGTTGGTGTAATTGTTACATATAAATGCAATGCAAAGAAATTACACCAAGAAAGTCTCCTACATAGCCGGTCTGCTATCACATCTTGTCTGCTCTCTCTTCGTGTCCCATCACTTTCCCCACCCTCCCACCTGCTTGCCATCAGTTTGCAAGTTCAGCTTCAGGCCTCTTTTATGGCAGCCTTGTTTTCTTTGAAGGATGTGTGTGGTGAGAAATCACTGACGCGAACCACAACTGAAAATCCCCGAGCTCTGCTCCGGAGGCAGCAGCCTTGCAGAGGGGGTGTCTTTGGGAACAGGGCTGGGCAAATGGGCTGCTGGCTGTGACACCAGCTGGTAGGACGAGGCTGGCATTAGAGCCTGCTAGGGGCAGGGCTGGCCTTACCGCCATGCTTCCCAGGGAAGGGGAGGGAAACTGTCCTGCTGCATCCAGGCACCCTGAAAACCTGTGGGCAGGATTGCACCCACCAGATGCTGCTTGGTCTGTGTTGCTGCATGTGAATGTTGGCTGTTTTTCATTCTGTTTTCTAGAAGTTCTCTCTGCGGAGCTTCCACCTTATCCAGGCAGGTGCAGCTCAGGCTCTGGCAGATGTTGGGATGAGGTTGCATGGAGGTGTTTCAGCACTGCCCAGAGGCACACGCGCTCCTCACCTTGGGCAGTTTAGCAGTTGCGATGAAAACTGGGTGTAGTTTCCTGAAAACAGCTTTTCATATTTCAACATGAAGTACTAACTGGAGCTTTCAACCTTAGTACAGTGCAAAGCCATTGCTTCCAGTAAGAAGTAATTGTTTCGTATTTGGTGGAAAAAATTGCAATAAGAAAGATCTCAGATGATTCATTTCCTATGCAGCATAGGTGTAATTCTCTTGGTTTGAGGCCAGAAACGTGGATTATGCTTTGGTTTATGTCTTGCACAACTGTTGTAATGTCCTTCCTCTTTTAGTGCGAAGAAAATATGAAGTACTGCAGCAGAGTAGCAAAACAAGATAAGCTGCACGTTTTGCCAGTGACTGCTATACTGAGTGCAAGTCTGGTGGGGTGTGGGCTGATCCCATGGCATTCCAGTAGACCTATGAGCAGAAAATGGAGAGATGTCAAACAGGGTTGTCCACTTACATTGGTGTCAGAATTATGTTAGTGTTGGTAACTATGAGATAATCTGACCAGAATGCAGGTCAGGTCACATGAGATATCAGGATGAAAATCAAAGGTAATTAGCACATTAAGATTATAATCCTTCTTCAGTAAAAGTATAGGAGAAACCTCCATTTTTCGTTGCTATGCTTCAGTACTTTCTTGATATGGTTCAGGCCATTGTGTTTCATTTAAAAGTGGTTGAAAATGTTCTGTTCAGCCGGGCTCGAGATGAGAGTGTGAAGTGCCTCAGTGGGGTGGCATCGATGCACAGCGCCACTAACACGGGAGCGAGCTAGCCGTGCTTGAATTGCTGAGCATGCCTGAAAGCTGATGTATTCCTTTCAGTGGGTGTTAAAAATGGCTTTGTGGGATGTTCTGCAGCAACGACTGGGAGGCACTCATGGCACTTGCATTGCTTCTTCCTGCACATTCATCCTGAGAAGGGAAAGCCGTCACTCGGTCCCTCTGCCTTGGCTCCTGCTTTCAAACAAGAATTTGCCGCTGAAACTTGGCCACCCACATTTTAACTTTTTGGAGCTAAATAAAAGTCGTAGGGTTTCATCTTTAAGTGCTTACAGTTCATAGCTTCCTTGACTCTTGGATACTTCTGAGGAAATAATGAAAATGGAAAATTGATAGAAATAGGGTGGTTTAATTAGGCCTTGAAAGAAACTTCACCAGAGTAACAGATCAGCCTTCAGCCCTCAGTGTCAAATGCCTAATGGGGAAGGGCTGCATATGACCAGAATGTCATTTAATTTGGTAATTGTGAGGTGCCTCTTATTGAATTATAAACCAAATTAAGACATACAAAAGGGACTTTCTTTTAATATTCATCAGCATTAAACACAAACAATTTGACTGTAGCTGAATTAATAATTTCAATATAAGGGCCGGAGAAGAATTTCCCTCAGTCAAAACTACAATATGCTGAAAAATAAGGTCATAACTTAGGGAACAGAACTTGCTATAACAGAGAGTACTTTTGGTCCATATTTTAAATGCAGTTGCTGTTTTATGAGAAGAAAATTTGGGGCTTTTTTGTTGGATTAGATTGATCAGGATGATTTCTGTAAACTGTGTTTTCATTTTCTTTAAAATGATTCTTTAAATTTTACTTTAAAAACAAGCTGCTTGTCACTCAACTAATAGTCCTGATGAATAAGTAGCTCTTATTTCAGATTCTTTTTTTTTGCCTTGTGTTGATTTTACAATATATTCAATTTTCAAGGCACTATTTTTATATATCTTTTTGTATTCTTTTACTTCAGTCTTATGAATGGCTATGAGTAAAACTGAATTTTGAGGTCATGTTTTCATTAAAAGTGCCATTCCTGGTCTTGTTCCTCTTGTTCCTCTGTATAGGAATGCCTACTTTTGACAGAGAAATAATATTTTTAAGAAGAGTTGAGAGGACTTTTAGAACTTTCCTTTTAAGGACATACTTTGTTGTATTTTACATGCAAATAGTTTAATTCCCAGATATTTCTTTATCTTCCTATTCTTTCCTTAAACCTCCTTTTAAATCTTTTATACTGTCAGAGCTAACTACTGAAACCAAGGGTAGTATGGTACAAATTATTGGTATCTATGTGTAGACCACTGGGGTAAATATTTCTTCATGGAAGATGGAAGTCTCTCTCCCTTCCAGGAGTTCAAACTCCGAATTTATTTCTGTTGAGCAATGAGGAGGTGGGTATGAAATGAGCAGTCAGTAGGAGTTTAAAGGCAGGAGCTCTGATACTCCTCTTGCATGTTTTTGCTGACCTTGGATGTTCCCTTGCTTGTGAGCTGACCAGCAGAGCTGAGCCCTTCCTTGCTGGGAGCTCCTCTGCTTTCCTCTCTGCACCTTTCCCTATTTGCCAGTCTTCCCGAATGTTTGCCGTGCCCTCACCTGGGTGCAGCCCTCTGGCAGGCACTCACGGCTCTCCACATACCAGGGTTGGTTCATTTCAGTGTGTTCTAAATGCTCAGCCTGTATCCCTTCATTCGGTGGAAACATTTCCTTAGTGCATGAATATTTCTCTGCATTCACCCCAAGGTGTCTTTTTTCCTTTGCTTCTTCTCTTGTATTCCTTCCTCATCAAGCTCCAGTTTAATTTACCCTTTCATGTAATATATTTGCTTTCTTCTCTGCAGCTCCTGACCTCTGGAACAGCTTTCTAGAGTTCATGCCTCCAAAACCTCCGCTTTTAAATTGTATTTTTAAGTGACTGCTTAATTTAGAAAATGTGGAAGAAAGCCTGTGCAAAGTGTGTGGTAAAGAACCTATGCTATGGCTTCCTTGCTGCAGTCAAAATTTATCTGTGCTCCCTGGAAAGGCATGCATCCCCTCCCCAGTAATATCAGCACTGTGGTGACATACAGAAAAGCTGCCATTTTATCTGCCCCTAGCAATTGTAATATCTTCTAGAGACTACGCCAGGCTTAGTCATCATCCCTTGCTTAACTTGCCCATCTTACTCCTTGCTCTGAGACACCCACTGCTGAGCCCCAAGATACATTTCTCTGACTTGCTGCTTAATTCGCCGTCAGCTATCACTTCATATAAACAATTTATTCCTTGCCAGGCATGGTCATTTCCAATCTTCCTGTTTTTCCAGCCCAGTCAATCGTAAACTGGAGTTTCTTTTCAACTCCTCATCCTATTGTTTTTTGGAAAAGTTTTTATCTTCTGTCCCCATCTCAGCAGACTTGTCCCAGGTTACTTTCATTCTCATTCTGAGGTCAACTTTTGTCCTTTTGTATTTAAATCAGACTGCTGCTCCTCTAATACACCTTTAATGCCTGTTAGAGGAGTAGGGGGCTTAGATGTGTTTTTGGACCTGGATGGGACCTCCAAGGAGATGGAATGTGCAGGCCCAAGAGCTGTGACAGGAGTTTGAAGTGGAATTTGGCTCCTTGCACTTGTAATGAAAATGTACTGACTTCATTTTTCCAAGTGTTTTTAAATGTAGGGTTTTGGGGTAATAGAATATGCCCAACTCAGATCAAATCACTCTTCTGGCAAGTTTTATGTGCTTGCTAAAGCCTAATGGGTGCAGGAATATTTCAGACAAAAGATTTTCAGAAGGTAACACAGGTAATGTAATTTTTCTCAGGTCTGTCTCTTGCAAACAGTGCAACTAACTTGCATACAGTAATAAAGCCGAGAGAGGCACATCTAGCAGGAAAAATCTTAATGTGCATAGTTTGACAAGGTTATTCTCCATTATTTTATCACTGGAAAGAATTAGAGGGTGTTTTACTGCTTTTCCCCTCAAACTTAGAAATATAATTCTCATAGGAAGTAAGGCTTTGGTTAGATATGATGCAGTCCTCAAAAACTGATGTTGTCTGCCCCACCTAGGCACGGTGTTCTGCTGTCTTGACAAAACCCTGTCCTGGCCCTTACCTGATGCTTAGCATTAATTGTCTGTTACAAGGTAACACTCTGAATTTATTTCTTTATTTCTAATTGCTGCCAGTTTCTTTCCCCAAGCACTGAAGTTGATTGCTGTGTGACATGACAGTGAAGCTGCTCAAATGCTAGTCTGATGTCTCAAGGGGGCATGGGTGGGTGTCACACCGCTTCTGCTCAGCAGCTCTCAGTGCAGGCTCATCACCCACAAGGGACAACCCAGCAGAAAAATCACTTTTGTTTTAGAGCAGGACTAAGTTTCTGATGGTAGGGACCTCTTGAACCAGCTTTCTGTGGGGGCTGATGAGGGCATATCAGTCAGGTCTGCACCAGGGGAGCAGGGAGAGAGCAGGTGTGGAGGGAGGATGCAGAAGAGATGGTGTCAGCAACCTGACAGACCCATGTAGCCATGAAGTCAAAGCAGCCCCTTAAAGGGAATGGACTATAAGTTCCTGTTTGCACCTTTTCCACCTCTTTTTTCAATTAATACATGCTGCATTTACTCCTCTTCTTCTCTCCTATGAGCATAACCTGCCTCCAGCCTCCTCTTAAAAGTTAATCCATGAGACTGAGTATTGAATTGCATCAGGTCCTGTCTACTTGAAAATACTTAGCTTATCCTAGGAGTCTTTAAACTATTTTCCTCTAGAGACAAGTGTTCTTGTGAAAGACATTCTTGTGGGTTTGCCTCTGATGTTGATTGTGGTAGCTATATGGGTTTCTTTTATTTTTTTAAAAAGCGATTGAAGCTAAAAGGGCAAAACTACATAGGACTCAAGGTGCCACCAGTTTTTAGTGTTCTGCACTGAACAGTGGATCTATAGTTGTATCTGTATCAGGGATTGCTCACAGTATTGGGAGAGAAACTTGAGTTAAAACAGTTGATGTCACAATTTTTGTGTCTTGACCAAGGGGTTCTGTAGGTGTCTGATTCAGCTCCATGGGATGCTTTCCTGTTACTTTTATGTCTCTTGATGGAATGTATCAGTTTGTGGCTTTACTTGTCTCATTGCTCCATATATTTTGTGCTCCTTCCATAGTCCCCCTGCGGAATCTGACTGCCATTTATTGAGCTCAGATTTCATGTCACTGAGAAGTTTTTAGTCCCCATGCTTCCTGTCTCTCCCTGTCATTGGGATGCTTTGTGCTGGTGTCCTTTGGCTTTTTACTTCCTATCAGGTCCCACATACTGTGTCAGATGGTTGTACATGCTACAATGGATCAAATAATGCAGTAAGGACAAATAATACTAATTTGTACAAATAGTGCAAATAATGAATAGAGTGCTATAGCACAAATAAGTGACACATATAAAGATGTGCTTTTAAAAGGCTCACTGATTCTGCTGATCACAGATCTTGAGATTTCTGAAGATATCGGAAGGTGCTATGGATAATTTTGGAGATGGGAGAGAGAAACTGTGAGTCACCCAGGATCTGTAGTGCAAACAAAACAGCACTAGAAAATCTTTAGTCTGTAATTCATGAAAGAATAAATTGAGAGAATACACCACTTCAGCCCTGCATCTTATCAGTTATGAAGTTTGTAAAATAGGAAGGGGAAGTGAGCACTTGCTGAGTGACGTGTAACATCTGGCCTGAAATTAAACATGCCTCAGGATTTGCTAAAATTCCCTGTCAGTAATCGGAATCTTTTAAACTCCTAAAATATTTTGCTCTGTATCTCTCTCAGGTTTTCTGTATACTTTGTACGCTAAAACCCAGCTATCTTGTAGAGCTCTCTCTGTCATGTGGTATTTTTTTCACTAGCCCTGTGCTGTCTGTAGGTGCAGGATGCTGGTGAGCCTGACAAGAGCTTGTTGTTTGTAACAGCCCCAGCGCAAGCAGGCAGGCTTGTGCTGCTCTGTGCAGCCAAAGGATGCTGTCTGTGTTCTCTCTGATTATTTGAAGTTCGTGGGATAAACTTACATAAGTCTTTAACCGCAAAAGCAGAGGCAAAATACTGTTGTTTGTGTCTTGCAAACAAGTTGAGACAAAAAATTTTGATGTATAATCCAAACCGAAGATTCTCTTCTGATGGAGAGAGCTGCAAATCTCCGGATTTTACGTCTTAAGCATTGCCCCTCCTTCTTACACCTGGTTTTGAGATTCTCTTTTATCTTTAATTGTATCCCTTTGGCCTAGTCTTCCCACGCCCTGAATTGTTGCCTTTTCACCCCTCCTTCCTTTGCTCTTGCAGTTCTCAGAGTGGAAAAACACTTACATAAAAAAGTGTGAAATTTATTTCTCCCTGTGGAATAGCTGTAATCTTAATTTAATCCCATTGTGTTGGCTAAACATATGAGCTGGATGCTTTTGCTAACAGTTGACCTTCTAGAAATCAGTGTCCTTGGATTACAGAGCTGACGGGAGCAGAGGTGTTTCATGCCATTAGAAGCTGCCACCAGTGGTGTGCTGGGAGTGTGGTACCTGTGTTGGTTAGAAGGATGCAGTTCAGTTTCGCTCTGTCACTGGTGAATTTTGTGCCCCTTCACACAAAATGTAGAGAAGAGTGGTTTGAGTGCTCTGCATGTGCTGTTACACCATGGGCTTGTTCGAGTTTCATGTGCTTTAACTTGCCTTTTAATAAGTTTGAGGTTTGCAAGCAGTGTCCAATAGAAATATATTAGTTAGCTATCCATAAATAAATGCATATAAATTAATTTATTTAGAACCTTCTGTTGGTCACAGACCCAAACTAAAGTGCATAACACAAATCCACAGTACAGAAATACCTGTCTACAGCTCCACATCAGAATGTATTGTTTTGTCTTGGTTCGCTGAGGAGCAAAACATTATCCAGCCCTTTGGGGTGAATCTTAAAAAACAAGCAAATAAAATACTCTGAATTACTCTGCCTAAGTGAATAAACAATATTCTTCAGAAACAGTTATTTGCCTAAACTTGATTAGACATAAAACTTCTTTTTCTTCTTTTTCCTGTGTCTTCCAGGTAATGTGCTTTCTATTGTAAGGATAACAAGTATCCCCAGATTTAATTTCAGTAACCTGAGTGGCAGGGAAGGGTATAGAATTGTTTCCAAAGATAGTATATTGTGTTTCTGTCTAGGAACAGAATTCGTACTGGTGGTGGTTTTCATCGCAATTGGTCTCTGTGTTGCATAGTTTAACAGTTTCATTCGCTATTTTTGTTACTCAAGATATACACAGCTTTCTTTTGAGCCGAATGCAACATTTAGCTGATTTTCAGGCATCATCTTTCTAATGCTACTTTTGCTCCACCTTGCTTTTATGTAGGCAGCACATGTGCTAGTTATTGTTGAAATAAATGTAGTGGTTGTGCTTTCAATGAGGACAAGTTTTTGAAAGGCAGAGGAGAAAACTTGTCCAGTGCTGCTCTTGATGTCATATCTCGTGTTTCACTGATGGAAAGTTCATAGTAGCGGAAATTATTGGTCCTCTCAAAGCTATCCTTTCAAATGGTGAAGGGAAAAGCATAACTTGCACTAACAGTCTTTTGCACAAACTTAGATGGATATAAGGAGTTTTTCAAAAGAAACGCAGCTTTGTGGGTTCATACATGTAGGTGCTTGAGAGGCTGACTGTCTTTGTTTTTTCTTACATGAAATGTTCTCAACTGAAGTGAGGGCCAAAGTCTTTCATACCTATTTAAGAAAGTCCAGACTAGACTGAAATACACAATGCAGTTGTCACTCACCTTTAAAATCTATAGAAATTACCTTCATCAGCCTAGCCTTTGAGTGACATATTTATGTCTGCCTTAGGATTCCAGTAAATATTTGGATTCCATTGTGATGCCTGTGGGCTATGAACCTATACTGATACCTTACTGTGAAAAGTTCACTGCTCTCTGCCTTTCCTAGAGTCCCAATACTGTGTCTGATAAAGTGAAATACACTTCTTAACAATCCATCAATTAAAAAAAAAAATCTTTTTTTTAACAGGCAAAACGAAGGCTGGAGCTAGGAGAAAGTGGCCACCAGTATCTTGCAGAAGGACTAAAGACTCCAAAAGGGAAAGGAAGAGCTGCAACAAGAAGTCCAGACAGTCCAAAAAGTAAGGGAGCTTGTAAGATGCTGTCATCAGTCTGCATTAGGGAGCTTAGCATGCAGCATGCAGGGGTTGCTGCAGAGCTGCTGAGAGGCTGCAGAGGTTCCTGGCTGCCAGCTGTGTGCCTCTGGCTGCTGGGCAGCCTCTCTGCCCAGGGCCTCCCCTTGAGCCAAGGACATGATGCTGGGATGCTCAGAGAAGTAGATGCTGAGGAATGAGGGTGGTGTGATGGGATCAACGTGCAGTTATTAGGTGAGGCTCACCAGGCCAGCCTCCTCCTTCCCTGCTGGCATTACAGCAGCTGCCTGCCAGGCCTTCTTTCCCTGGGCAGGGATTTGCAAAGTGTGGTGGCTGCGCCTCAGCAGCGCTGCACCATAAATGCTCTTTGCGGGATCCGAGCTCCTTCTCTCCCTGCAGTGTGACTCTGGATAATTACTGCCACTGCCTAGTTGCTCTGAGTACTAATTTTTGCACATGTGCATTGCCTTGGGCAGTGGGCTTCTTGCAACAGGAGCTCAGGGCCGTAGCCTTGCTATCTTATTTGGGGGATTTCAGCAGGAGAGTTAGGCTGGCAGAGGGATCCAGATGGGGCAAGGAGATGACTGGGGCAGCAGTGGTAGTGATGTCAGAGCAAGAGATGCCAAGGGGTCCCTCCTCACCACTCTGCTGGTTTCTGTTGAGGCAGATAGGAAAAGTGAAATTAGAAATACAAACCTAAAGCATAGAAGTTAAACAACCACGGTGGATTTAATTAAACTTCATTAAGCTAAATGAAGCCTATTTTAAATTGAAGTGGATGAAATTCAGTACTGTTTGGTGCATAGGATGCCGCTGCAGCACTGATAAGCCTGTACAAAGAACTTGGTGCGTGATGAGGACCATGTGCCATTTTAGGTGGGAGTCCAGTCACTTCTGGCCCTTATCACTCTGATCCTCTTACACTTTTCCAAACCCCAGACAAAATCCAAACAAACCAACCACCCTGCTCTAAATCCACAAGGTCACGTAAGTGATTTGAATGAGATTTAGATGAGTTGTTGGGAAGAAATTCTTTCCTCACAGGGTGGTGAGGCACTGGAACAGGTTGCCCAGAGAAGCTATGGATGCCTCATCCCTGGAAGTGTTTCAAGGCCAGGCTGGATAGGGCTCTGAGCAATCTGGTCTAGTGGGAGGTGTCCCTACCCATGACAGGGAGGTGGAACGAGATGATCTCTAAGTTCCCTTCCAACCCAAGCCTTTCTTTGAATATTCTTCCATTTCCCAGAGCAGACAAGCCCTTAATCTACCCAAAGAAATACAGCTAGCTGGTTCTCTTTGCAAATATGCAATGTTTTGGTTTTCATCGAAAAGCCATTGTATTCTTCAAAATATTTCAGGGTAGTCTAAAGGTTCACTCTCAGGTAGGACTTTCAGTTTTGACTGACTTCTGCAGTTTAATGTGTAACCTGACCCTTGAAAACATGGAAGAGACCACCAGATCAGCCTAAGTTCCATCCTGCGTAATACTGGAAGCAAATGAAGGGTTTGAGATGTGCCAGTCCAGCAGACTTGTAATAATGGCTGGCTCATTTCCCTTGACAGAAAGGCCTTGAAAATTTAGAATTAGAAATCGTTCTGATCCAAGTATTTAAACTCTTAAAAGCACATCTGTTAAGTATATAGATGCTGCATTTGTGCATGGAAACCATGAATTGGTCCAAGCCATTTGCTGACTTCTAATTTAGAAGAAATGGATACTCTCTCCCAGTTTGGGCATTGTTTGGTTATGGAGCAATGATGATTATAAATTGTATTTTACATCAGTCTCCTCTAATTCACTACAGTTTTCTCAAGCTGTGGAGTCTGACACTGATGGAATCTGTCATTTTGTTCACCCACTGAAGTACACCTAAGTCCTGCTTAATTGCATATGAAACACTTATCTCACATGAGGGGAAAATCAAACCCTGATGAAAACTGGCTGGCTATCAGCCTGATGAAGGAGAGTCACTGGGGGTTTTTTGGGTTTGCTGCCAGGATAAATAGATGCTAAAAATACTATTATGAATTCACATAGTAAAAGCCTAAGCAGAATATTGCTATATGTATCTGTCAGACTACTGGGAATATTTGCATTTTAAAGAACATACATACTCGCTCATGTTCCTGTGACTTTTGGAAAAGTACATCTTGAAATACAAGTATGTAGTGGTAAGTTGTGTCTTAATGCAGAGGTATGAGAGATTTCTTTAGTACAAATGAAAGAAATAACTGTAATATATATCCTTTCATTTTTGGTTGCTACTTTCAGAACCAAAATGAGAAAAAACAGATTTAACTTTCTTTTTCCTTTTCCTTCCAAGCTCCAAAATCTCCTTCAGAAAAGACTCGGTATGATACATCCCTTGGCCTTCTTACAAAGAAGTTCATTCAGTTGCTGAGCCAATCTCCTGATGGGGTCCTAGATTTGAACAGAGCAGCAGAGGTCCTCAAGGTGCAAAAAAGGAGGATTTACGATATCACCAATGTACTGGAAGGCATCCATCTCATTAAGAAAAAATCCAAAAATAACATTCAGTGGATGTAAGTATTCATTATCCTTTTCCATCCCTGATGGCTAATTTCACTATCACAGGGCAGCAGTACTTTTCTTCTCCATCATTCCATTCTAACACTTTTCTCCAAGCAATCATCATACCTTCCAACAGGATAAAGTTCTATTTTTCTGTTAAGAAAGGTTTATAAAAAAGCATTTGTCAGGAAAATTAGAAACCAGCATTTTGTTTGAAAACTGGATTAATTAATTTACTTTGCAGGTGGAGTAAGTTTTTAGGTATGTGTCTCTACCTACTGCCTTCCTTGGGTGTTTTAAGGGCATAGTTAGAAACAGGATTTTGGAAGTGCTTAGAAATATTCAACTCCTCCATCTTGGTGGCAGTTCTAAAATGTGTTGTTGTGATGAAAAGATGCTTTTTCTGGAAAGTGTAGTTTATGTTGACTCACTATGGGTGGGTTTAGGGAGAAAGGACTAAGAACTTGATCTGCCGTATAAAATCCTGCCTCTCCCCTTAACCATGGCATAGGGTCAGATTTTACAGATGCTGAAGGGTTCCTTCTCTGTGTCTGTAGGGGCTGCAGTCTGTCAGAGGATGGTGGGATGCTGGCACAGCGCCAAGGCCTCACAAAGGAGGTGACCGAACTGACTCAGGAAGAGAAGAAACTGGATGAGCTAATCCAAAGCTGCACCCTGGACCTCAAGCTGCTAACGGAGGACTCAGAGAATCAGAGATATCCTTTTTCCCAAAACCTCAAAGGTGCTCAGCCTCCTTGCTGTGCCCTGTAATACCAGGGGAATTTCTCTACGTGATGTGATAGAAAGAAAGCATCAGAAGCTTCAAGAAGTTGAAAAGGTTTTAACGTAGTTTGATAGAAAAGTTACTTAAGCAGCTTGCACCTGTAATGCTTCTGGAGTGTGAAAAGAAAAAAAAAAGGAAAGGTGATATATGAAGAAGACTGTTAACATTTGTGTTTGCACAGAGTAGAACCAAGAACTTAACTGATCAGTGAATGACAATATCCAATATCAAGTATTTTGAGTCTAGAGCAAACCTTAGTTTCATGTGTTCAGAAATTATAATGGCATAAGAGAAAGTCTTTGGTAAGGAAACAGTGTTGTATATGACTTAATTATTAATTTTTTTGTTTTACTTTTAACTGATATGTATGTAAATTACAAGCACAGAGAGGAAAATAAAATTGTGATTCAGTTAGTCTGAAACTTGCAACAAATTTTCACATTCCTCTGGTTAGAGAATCTATAATAGAGTATCATAGATAAAGGTTGTATGAGCTCTCAAAATACCTTGGGCTGAGTTATTTAATGTAGTAGCAATACTATATTACATAAGGTTCATATGGTTTACTTCAGCTCTTAAGGCCCTTTGTAATTAACCAGTAGTCATTTTCCTTAGATTTCCCACCTATTAGCAACACAAGAAAGCATTTTATTAAATGCTCATGTGAAAACTTATTACTGTATATAAGTTGTGTTTAAATAGCATCTAATAAAGTGGATTTATTCTCTGTTCTGAGGGATAGGAAATAACTGTGGGAGTACCAGAGAAAAGTAAATGGTCTATGTGAACATTGTCTTTTGACTGGATTTGATAGATGTTTTGATGTAACCAAAGATCACCAAGTGGCATGGGGAGAAGGGTCAGCACTGCTTTCAGCTGAGAGCATGATCCATGAAGAGACATAAGCAAGGCAAAACTGAACATGGCAATTCTCAATTTTTGTAGTACTGAATCCTGTGGGCATGAACTCTGCTTTTGCAAATCTTACTTAACGAGTGCTAAAAGCCTTGATAAAAGCCATTTGGGTGAAAGATGACCTGTCACTTTGCCCCTTGACCTGTTTGCTCCAAGATAGATGCAAGACGTATTGGTGGTTTGAGCTTGGGCAGTCTGTCTTGCTGTACTGCTCAGTAGCAGCACACATTCTCACCACCAAAATGTATAATAAGTCAGGCTTTTTATTTCTCTGGCATAAACGTTATGCCAGGTACCTCAGAGATGACAAAACTAAAGAGCTGGAACCACATGCATGTGGTCATGGCCGTTTCATGGTTCTTTTCACAGCCGAAAGCACTTTGACACCTCAGTTACATGGATCAGTACGTGAGGCTTCACCATGTAGTAACCCCCAAAACACTGTCATTTTGACAAATACATGTTCAACAGCAAAATATTCATATTTATTCCGTGCTTATTCAGGAATTGACCTTCTGCACTCTAGAGTTTTAAAGCAGCTGCTTAAACAGGCTTTTAAAATAATTTTATAAAATATAAATTAATATATAAATATATGAATGTTGCATAAATGTTTATATATTTATATATACTTTATATATGTTGTATGTATTATATATTTATGTTTGCAAAGCCCCTTGAATTTAAACTGAAAATACGATTTTTATCAGCCTGGAGACGAAAAGCCTCTAGGCAGACCGTATAGCACCTTAGAGTACCTAAAGGGGCCTGTGAGAGAGCTGGAGATGGAGTTTTTACAAGGACACATGTAGTGACAGGACAAGGGGGAATCGCTTTAAACTGAAAGAAGGTGGGTTTAGATGAAATATTAGGCAGAAATTCTTGACTGTGAGGGTGGTGAGGCACTTGGACAGATTGTCCAGAGAAGCTGTGGATGCCCCATCCCTGGAATTGTTCCAGGCCAGGTTGGATGGGGGCCTGGGCAACCTGGTCTAGTGAAAGGTGTCCCTGCCCATGGCAGGGAGGTTGGAACTAAATGATCTTTAAGGTCCTTTCCAGCCCAAACCATTCTATGATTCAATGATACTATGTATGCACTTCTATAGCATGCATCTATAAATTCCTATACACTTTCTCAGTGATTTTCAGCTCTCTGCATTCTGATAGCAAGTGATTAAAAATTTTTGCTTCATGGAGTCTGTGAGTAATTGCAGGTTGTTGAACCTTAGCTTATGTAAGCTAAGGTTCCTGCATTTGGAGGAGGAGAGAAGCACTCAGCACAGAGAATCCCTTTTGTTCACTGAGTAGTGGCCTCAGCTGTTACATCAAAGAGAAGTTCTCACGGGGCTTCATGGCAATCACAGTGTAGAGAACAGAAAACCTTGGGCTAAGAGCTATGTAGCCGTGAGAAAATGGACAAATAATTCAAAGACTTCTACCTCTTCTAATAGTCTGGATGTATTGTAACCTGGGTTGGAAAGTTCCTTAACAGTGATTACATTAGCTTATGTGACATACCAAGATATTCGAAAAATTGGTGGCCTTAAAGACCAAACTGTTATAGTTGTGAAAGCTCCTCCAGAAACAAGACTTGAAGTGCCTGACCCAGTGGAGGTAAGGAGAACCTAGCATTTTCTGCCAGGTTATGTGTCATTTTTCTGTAGAACAGCAAGTGTCTCCTGAATCTTATTGTGGTATGTGCCCAGGCACACAGTCCTATATTCTTACAAATTTTAGGGATGTTTCTTTAAAAAAGGGGAAACTTTTAAAATCAATTTACACAGAACAATTGTTATTTGTTCCTTTTCACTCCCTTTCAAATTTCTTCAGAGTAACCCACACTATTTACAGATACTTTCTTTTGCCATACTTTATATAAAGAAAAGCTCTTTTTTGACAATTGAAATTTCCTTGGTTTATAACAACATAAAATCTTTCTCAAGAAATTCAGCTTCGTTGTTGTAGTGAAAAAGTTAATGGATAACTCAACACCTTAAACATCTTGACAACTCATATAACTGATATCCTAATTTATTGAAACATATGTTTTCATGTAGAAATTGCTTTTCTGAAGTATTATAGTTATTGTAGAAATTTGTGTTTTATTCCTAGAACACATCCTTTCCCTTCCTTCTTCCAGCATCATCTTTGCTTCATTGGCACTTATTTCAATTGTCACTGGTGAAGACAGACCCAAGTACATTGGGCAAATGGGAATAATTGACACGAACCACTGGTTTAGAGATTCAAAAAATGTACCTAATTTCTTCACTCAAGGAGCAACTAGAGATGGGGCTAACCCCACAAACAGTGCTATGTTTTGTTCACACCTGTGCTTTAATCCTACATCGGTACGCTGGGCCATTGAGCTCAGTGATATCTGCTGCCCTGTAGCCAGGAACAGACTCTGGATTCCTTGTCTCTTTTTTTTCCTAAGATTATTCTGCGCTTGCTTAGGCCCATTATGGTTTCCATCCTTCTTTTTTTCTTTTGTCTGCCTTTGTCCTTAATTTCCCCTTTGAACCTTGTTGCAGGTTTTGGCAGGAAGAATAAATCATTTTGCTGCAATGAGGAAAGGATATCTTTTATCAGTATTCATAAATATATACTGTTATTGTTGCTTGCTTTCCTGTCTCTTTCCCCTGGGCATTATGCTTTGATTTTTAATTCAGTGAAATCAGGCAGGCAGAGAGAGATGCACACCATCATTAAAATTAGTGCTTAGACCTCCCTTATCCTCTGTACCCAATGTATTTAATTTTCAGCTTCAGGCAGTAAGGTCCTATTTCTTTCTGTCACATGCAGTTACATTTCAGTATGCTTTTTTTGCATACCTCAGTCACTCAATAATACCTTCCTTCTTCAACTCCTGCTCTCCCCATCTCCTTTTTTTCTAATTATCTATGGCATTGCCCTAAGTACTCTTAACTGTTTTCTCTGCCTTGGGAAATCCCCATTCAGTTGCTGTTCTCTGCATTTGTAAATGCTATTATGTTACATAATTGTCAGAACCCAAATAATATGGGGAACATTTTGTCAAAGGGCACAAAAGGAAGTATTTTAAAGAAGTCTGCGAAGAAGTACGTAATGCCTGTATTCATGCTTTTTAGAAAACTATTAATGTAATACGGCAGGAGCAGGTTTATTTGTAACCAGAGTAATTCATGATTTTCCATCATAACGCAAAGAGCAGTTTTGCAGGTTTGCTATGCCTAGGTCATGTTGGTTAATTGCATTAGTGTGTGAAAGTTAAGAGAAATGTAACTTCTTGCAACAAATTAGCAGTTCCTATTCAGAACCATCATCCAAATCACTGCCTTAAGGGGGCAGAAGGACTTACATAAATATGTTTGGGTGAAGAAAATGGCATCTGGTTTGGAGGTTTTTTGTTATTTCAAAATGTTGCCTTATAAATAGGTGAACTTACATACAGATATTTGAATTCAGTTGAATGAGTGCTAAAGGCTTTTGGAAGAGTGGGAAAGATGTTTTGGCATCTTTTTTAAAGCAGAAACATTTACACAAATGCATCCAATATTATTGTTATGAATAATAATAAAACCTGTGACTTGCATCCCACAGTTCCATTCCATTGGAATGCTCCAGGCTATTGTGATTGTAAGAAAATGTTAGGAGTTGAATCCTTTATACCTCCCTCTTTATGATATGACACACAAAATGGTGGGATTCTGAGATTTGTGCACTACAGTGGGAAGTTTTTAATCTCTAGTCTGCAAGATACATCAGCCAAACCTTTCACATCTCGGAAAAAAAAAAAGGCTTGGGGTTCTTTTCATGTTCTTTGTATTAGTAAAACTGTACTCAAAAACTCACACCCCAGTAAGAATTTACTCAGTATCATCAATATTATGTTGTGTTTATTGGTGTAACACCATTCTGATGTTTGTTTTATTAGCAGAGTGCATTGATACATTTATCTAGTACTCAAGGACCTATTGAAGTTTATCTGTGCCCAGAGGAAAATGATGCCCTCAGTCCAATGAAAACCTATAGTCAGGACCACAATGGAAATATTTCCAAAACCATTTCCAAAGGTAAAACTATTTCTTTGCAATACTAATGGCCTTTCTTCAAGCTCACATTAAAGGTTTTTTATTTTGAACTTTGGATTTCCAGCTCTTTCTCTTCAGCTTTATTTTTCTAAGAAGTGAAAAGCTAAGATATCAATTTTTCACTATGCATTTCTGGTTTATATAGTGGGAAATACGTTTTCCTTTGCATCATTTGTTTAAAATAAATTTCCTATTTGCATATTACATGTAACCAGAGTGTATTCAATATTGAAGGAAGAGTGCAATATTGCTCCTTTTAAGTTTTCAAATAGGACAGTAGCAGTAAAGATCCACCTCAACACAAAGAGGCAGAAATCTCTGTGTATGGGTATATGTGAAGCTGCATTGCTTCACTGATGACGTACGGTGCCTAGGAAGTTCTCAATTTTGACTATGAATTCCACTGAAAAATGGGCATCTCGGTGTGCTTGATTTATTTCCCCCTGTAGTTGTCTAAACCTTGTAAAATAACTTTTTAATAGAAAAGTCAGATGATAGCAACATGATCATTTTTGAGAAGCCCTTTGTAACATGTCAAGAACAAGCTAGAAATTATATGGAGGCCATTTTTTTAATTGTTGAAATGATGCTTTATGAAAGGCCCTTTATGCAGTGGTTCCTTTGTTTGATCTGTGTCTGATAGTTCTACTGAGATTAAACGTGGCATCTTTTATTTTTTTTCCCCTCCCTCCTCTCACAGAAATGGCTTCTGCTAACTCAGGACAAGGTGACTGCTCAGTAAATATGGCAACAATCTCTCCATTGGCTTCTCCAGCCAACCTTCTACAGCAGACCGAGGACCAAATTCCCTCAAATTTTGAAGGACCATTTGTGAATTTGCTGCCTCCTCTGCTTCAGGAAGATTATTTGCTGAGCCTTGGGGATGAAGAAGGCATCAGTGACCTCTTTGATGCTTATGATTTAGAGAAACTTCCTTCACTGATGGATGAATTTATATACAGCTGATTGTCTTAAGTGCTGTCCATATCTAAACTATGTTTTTAATGGAATCAAAAAACCTGCCGTCATTCAGAGTTGTCCTCTACTTACCATAAAATAGCATTATTAAATAAACTAGGCTCCTGAACAGTGCTGATATTTTAATTGTAATACTATAAGAAACAACGGAAGGCTTTTACAGCAGAGCCTTCTCCTTGACCCTGAGCTCCAGTGCCTTGCGAGTTAGCAGGTGCAAGCAGGTGACCGTAAATGTTTTGTCTTCACACTCCCCCAGTCTCTGCTTACTGTGACAAGTGGGCTTACGGAGAAGGGCTTAATGAACTGGTTTAGTCCTAAATAACAATTTTATAATAGTATTTCAGGTCGTGCCTTCTGCAGAGAATGCATGTCTTTTGAGTGTCACAACATGGATTGTACATGCAGTGAACGTAAATATGAAGAAATGCAAGAGTGAAATGGGATTTTTCAGCTACTTGTGGGAATGTTTAAATTGCTGTCATAATGCTCATTTTGAGCTGTGTATATGTCTCATTATGAGGTCAAATACTTATGTCCTTAAAAGCTTTTAATGAAAAAAAAAAATACACTGTAAATGTAGTGTATATTGCAGATATTGAAAAGTATAAAGTTCTGCCACTTCTCGTAGTAATTGCAGATTTTAAAAAATGCTTGTGTGTGTGTGTGTGTGTGTATGTGTGTGTGTGTGTGAAAGTAGCTTTTGTTGGTTGTTTTTTTTAAACTAGAACGAAGATGCACAGTTCAATTTTACTGCCCCCAGTGTGCATTAGAACTGGTACATGAATTTTTGTGGTACTAAGTGGGGCTTCATGTTAAGTGCCTACTAGAGATGCACTGTGGGTTTTTCCCTCTATGGAAAACACTTATGCCAAGCTTTGTTTGTTCAATATATCATATTTATCTCAGTGGGTTAGCTTCCTCTGCTTACAGCTTTTTATAATTCTCTTCGCCAGCAAAATGGAACTAATTTTTTTCCAAAGTACATAACTGTAAGTACCACATCAACTGAATTGCATTTATTTTTTGAAGATCTTTGCTAGTATAGTATAGTACCAATATTTATTTTTTGAACGTCAGAGGAATTCTAAGAAGTCTTAAATAATTTTTTTTTTTCTTGAGTGTAAAATATTTTGCCATGTTCTGGGCTAAATTAATGTAATGTTGATTAGATGATGCCCATATAATCTTTTTGTTTGCATTACTGTTGTGCTTATCTGACATACAGAAAATTAGTACTATTTGTACTGTAGTAGAATATTATGTATGCAGGTTTTCTGGTACCATTGAGTGCTGCTATGAAAGCTCACACATGAAAAGGCAAGAAGTCACAGTACTAATAAGGAAACTGTATGACTGTGTGGGTTTTGGAATATAACAAATGTATAAAGGGCAACACATAAAGAACTGTTAAACAGTGTTAAGTGTGTGTTTATATGTACAAATGTTTGCATAGATCATTCAGCAGTTGTATTTAATTTGATATATGTTCTCAACTCACACTTTAGTTATCTAGCAGTTTTGTACAATAGAATTAATTTGTAAACACTGCCAGAATATTTTCTAGCTGGTTTGTAATTTTTTAAGAGTTTTTTTAGATGTGGATCTGTAAATAAAATTGTAGTATTTAAAGATTTGTCTTGTGGAAGAGGAAAGTAAAAGTTGTGTGAGCATGAAGATTTGTGAGACAAAGGGGCACTTTGGCAAGGGAGGAGAAAATGAAGACTAACGCAGACCATCTTTTTTTTGTACAAATTAAACACTTGTCCCAATGTGTGTGGGCAAAATACTAATCTAATGTAGCTTTGCATTGTATGCTTAGTTTAAAAAAAAAACCCACAAAACAAACCTCTGTAAAATACTGTAAAAAAAAAAGAAAAAAAAACAACAAAAAAAGCTTTTATGGTGAGTTTTGTAAATAGATTTATTAAAGGGTGACCTGTTCTCTAGCTGTGATCTTACCACTTCAAATGGATGTAATTTGAATAAATTTTGTATGGTAATGAATCAATAAAAATGAAATTTTTTAAAGACTTTATATTTGTGTATACAGCTATTTGAATTTTTCTTACTCTTGGTGCCTGTCATACTGTTTCTTGAAACCTGTTACTGTTTTCCTTATTAGGGCAAACACTCATTTGACACCAGATAGTTTCAATCCCATTTTTTATGATGCCAACAATAAGTTCAGTGGGTTTTTTTAAGCCAGAGTGAAACAAGAATAAAAGACACATGTAAGGCGCAGTAGGTGATCCTGAGTTCGGGATAACACAAGTTTATTTTTATTTATTCCCTCTTCTCTCTTATGAATTAGAAACAGACTTGTTGCAAACTTCATAGAAACTGTGTCACTGTAGGATGAAATCACATGAAAGCAGTTGTTGAGGATCTGCTTAATCTTCCTACTGATAATTGTCCAGAAGTTTCCTAATAGTAGCTTTGAAAATAACTTCTGTCTTCTTGAGTCACCTCCAACAGTCCCTTGCACCTGACCTATATTTACAAACTTGTATTTCCTTTCTGGTATTGGTGCTGCACCTTTCTAGATATATGGCCATCCATAAATTGCAAAAACCAAAACCAACCAAACAAAACCCCTAAAAACAAAAGTTAAAAAGAACCACCCCCCCAAAACCCAACAAAAACCAACCAAACAAGAAAAACAAAACCAAAAAGCCCCATCATGATAATAAAATCACAGTAATATAGTTGATTGTTTAAATGTTGCACTTCTGAGCATGTCATTTGCATCTTGTCTACTTACTGCATGCTAGGAGAAGGCTACTACTTTCTCTATGCACATGTACATATTCAAACACCTACACACAGCAGTACTGAAAGGAAGATCACGAAGGTCCTCTCTATATTCTTAATAAATATAAAGTAGGGCTAGAGGGCTGAGTTCTCTGATCTCCCTCTGAAGCAGAGATGACAGTAAATATCTGCTGTACCTCCCTGGCCTGTTTTCAGTTTCACTGTTCTACAGCTGCCATAAGCGCTTTTTTATTTGCCCCTAGAATCTGCTCCTGATTACCAGTTTTCATGTCATTTTCCCTCTCCTTCCTTCTGCTTTCTGTATCTGCTTTGCAAACTTGGGATATGCCGAGGTGCAGGATTAAAAAAACAGCCAGTTAAAATACTTATACGTGCTCCTCTGGGCTAACTTGGTGTACCTCAACATTATTCAGTGTACAAGTATTAGTTTCAGGGAGGTTTTATTGGGGCCTGTATGTGCTGCATTCCTTGGCTGCCAGCAGATGGAAAAAGTTTTGGAAAAATCTGTCAAAATGGTCTGAATGATAGGCAACTATTTATTCCTTTACACACAGGAAAGGAGCTTGAAAAAAAAAAGTGGGTTCATGCCCTTGACCCTACAGTAAGAACTCATCTGCCTACAAATGACAAGAAACAGTCATTTTCTATTCCTTTTGACTTATACTTGAAAGAATAAATTGCACCTTGGTCTTGATGCAGACATGAACATTTTTGTTGCAGAAAGAAAGTATGAAAGATATGTAAGGTACTTTTTGTAGTGTGAAACATAGCTATGTTTAAAAGCACCAAATTTAGTACGTCTTTTTTTTTCCCCCTGTATGAAACACAGTTAATGCACAATACCATTAGTGTTCCTGGAGCAAACAATTCTCAACATTAAGTGAACCATGAGCCTGTATGGCAAAGTCAATGGAGTGATATTAACCAAAGCACAAACAAGTAGACTGCATCTCCCCATTCTGTTTTTTTTTTGCTGAAACAAGATCTGCCTGGATATCACTCTGCAGCTAAGTAATGATGAGAAGAATGCTTGGCCTTTATTAAGTCTGGGAGTTTCTTTACCCACTATTTTCTTTCTAAAACTTGACCAGAAGAGTCATCTATAACAGAGAAAAGTGGATTTTTACCAATTCTGAGTCGTGCTGAATGTTACTCACAGATTCTACTGACTTTAAAGAATAGAGAAAAAAAAAATCTAATTTCTTAGGACTCCCCATTTTTTTCTGAATAACTTCCCACTTATTTCCACCCAAAACTGATGGTAGTTATCAGAGAATAAGGTTGCCATATAAAAATTGAGCCCTCACCTCCCTGGCTGTTTCCCTTCCCTAAGGATGTTAGTTGAGATGCTCGAAACGAAATAAGGATGTATCTTCTACTATCCAGGAGCTGAATTTGAGATGTGGATTTTATTTTCCTAATAGTTTTTGTATTTTTCCAACTACCCGCTCCAGTAAAACCCATGGCTTCAGTTGGTAGCCCAGCTCGAGGCTGGTGTCCTTGAGTGTCTCACCCTTGAAGAGAACTAAGGTCTGCAGGCAACTTGGAAAGGATGTAATCTAAAGCTTTTCTTTGGACACTCAAGGAACTGGAGCATGTATGCTGCCAGCCCATAGAAGGCCAGTTCTAGAAGTTGTACTCCCAGCCACTGTCACATAAAAAGTGGTTTTCCCAGGCAGATATGGATAAACTTCCTTCCTGTGATCAGGAGGTGGTAGGGAATCATCTGCTTCCTTCTCTACCTGCTGTTCTGCCTGCAGTGTCTGCGTGCAGCTTCATTTGTTACTATGAATATGCTGCAAAGCAATTTAGGTTTGTGAGCTTCAAAAGCACTGGGAGAGTGCCTTCCATGTTGTGGCTACATCGTAGGGCTGAACAGGGCTGTGCTGGCACAAGGGCTGCTTGAGACTATGAATTCTTGGCAGCGGGACAAAGTAAAGGCTCTGCCGGATCATGCTGGAACTGATCAGTGTGGCCTATTTATGTCACTAGGTAAGGGACTCACGGGTTATTCCTGCCTGGGAGCTGCTCTTGGAGATCACTGCCTCCCCTTAACGAGCAGTGTTTGTCAGCGTTGGCCATTTGGAGATTTTTGGGTATGTCTCACAGGCTGTCTGTGCTTTGCTCTTTTAGTCAGCCATAAATCAGCTCTGGTGTGTGCCCAGCCGGGTTTGACCAGAGCACAAACACTTGGCTGGTGGGGACAGCTGAGAGGCAGTGCAGCACAGTGCTCCCAGGACAGAGCAGCTGGATTCAAGGACTGCATGTGAAATACCTGGAACATGGGAAACTGAAAAGAAAAAAGGAAGAGAATCGCTAACCTTATCGGGCAGTAGTTAAAATGCTGATTGGTGATGTAGATGCCATTACTACTGACCTAGTAAGGACTCTTACACCGTAGGAGGAGGTCTGAAATAGATCAACGTGGCCACCCATTTTGAAATATTTTTCTTCATTCTCTCCTGGGCTAAAAATGGCACAAAAATTACAAGTTACACATCACGCAGTGTCTCACTGAGAGAATCTCTGGAAAGTGCTTGTGTGCTTAAACAAAGACCCAAACAGGAAGGCAAATATATCTTGAACTGTAACAATGACTCTATCATGAGACCAGGGTGATATTAATAGTGCTCAGTCCTGCCCAGAATGATTTGTTCTTAAAGATTGATTTAAAGGAAGTACTTACTTCTTTCTGTCCCAGTTCTCTTCTTCAAATCTCTCCTGTTCCTTTGTTCACATTTTCTTTTTTTTTCTTTTTTTTTTCTGTGAGCATCGTCAGATAAGCATTACATAAAATAAGCATTAGTTTTTAAGAAAAAGGAGAGAGAAGTGATATTCATAATTAGAGGTTGCTAAGCTTTATCTGTCAGTGGACCAACAGACCTATTATGGAATTCACTCAGGGTTTTCCTTCACTTTCCCTCCAGTTCCAGGGAGATTATAATGGGCTTTTTAAAGAATAAACTGATTCTAAAGGCTCCTTCTAAAGAGAGAAACTTAATGTTTGAAATGCTACTAGAGGAAATGGTAACTTTTACATTCCCAAGCTGACTACCTCAAAATAAAGTATGTTAGAGATACAATTTAAATAATCTTTTTAGGTTAAATGTGTATATTAAAACCAAAGTAATAATACTATGCTCACTCTCTACAACACTTTGATCACCAAGGACACTGTGCACTTAATCTGCTCAGAGCTTTAGCTTCAGCCGTCCAAGTACAAACAATCTCATTTGAGTTTCACTAAATATCAATCAGAAAAATTTGGAGAAAATGTGCCAGAAACTCTAGCCATCTGATACTAAATATTTTGACTAATATCTTTTAGACTGTTCAGCAAAGTTGCTACTAGCAACCATTGTATTTTAAGGAAATTAACGATTAAAAATAATAGTGATAAAAGGGCGTTCTGGCCAGAAGAGGACTGAATAGCTCATCACCCATTTGGATCAGATACATCAGAATCGCAGCCGCTTTAACTGGATACACATTGCCGGGATTGCTATTTCCAACTAAAACACAGGTGAGTCTCGGAGGCTGCGGGAACCTCTCCCGCCGGGGCCCGCGCTCCCGGTGGCGAAGCGCGGAGCCGCGCCATTCTGGCCTCCGCCGGCCACCGTCCTGGCGGCGCTGCGCGCGCGGAGCCGCGGGGCGGGGCGCGATGNATGGGCCCTGGCCCTCTTCCCTCTGCTTCTCTCCTCTCCCGTCCTTCTCTCCCCGGCCCGGCTGTGACGGTCTGGCCGAATTCCCCTTTTGCTGCCCGCGCGATGTTCCCGTCTCCTTTGGGGCCTTCCCAGGGTTCCGCTGTAACGTCGGGAGCAGGAGACGAATCCCCTGGCGGGAATCTCCGGAGGGGCCGGGGCCGGGGCCGGAATGCGGCTCGGGGATGGGGTGCCCTCAGTGGGGTGGAAGCCGGGTAGGGGGGCCGGGACCAGCCGGGCTCCGCGGTGTGTGCGATGCAGGCGGCGGCCCGGCTGCCCCCCGCCCGTGGGCTGTACTTACATACTTGTTTATATCTATATTGTTTACGTATTTCCTTATATGAGGAGAGACTGCGAGAACTGGGCCCCTTTAGTATGGAGAACAGAATACTGAGAAGAGATTTAATTAATGCGTACAAATATCTCAGAGGCGGGTGCCAAGAGGACTGTGCCAGACTCTTCAAGTGCCCAGTGACAGGACGAGGAGCAGTGGCCATAAACTAAAATGCAGGAAGTTTCACCTTGACTTGAAGAACTTCACATGGAGGGTGGCAGAGCACTGGAACAGGCTGCCCAGGAAGGTTGTGGCGTCTCCTTCTCTGGAGGCATTCCAAACCCACGTGGACATATTCCCTTGTAACCTGCTCCAGGTGGCCCTGCCTTGGCAGGGCTGGATGATCTCTGGAAGTCACTTCCAACTGCTAACAATTCTGTCATTCTGTGATAGGTACATACAGACACACACGCATACTCACACTTATACATTCATGTACATAATATTTGGTCTCACTGTGTGTTAACGCTGCAGTTTTCTTCTGCTCTGTGTGAGCCCGGGGATAAAATCCCGGGGTTTTACCGGAGACACCTGTTGGTAAATAGAGGAAGAGAGTGGTCCTCTTCCAGCTGGATGGAAGTCCTCCATTGGTTCGTGCAAGGAAATTGAGGAGGGTGACCAAAACAGACTGGCACCAGGGAAGTTTGGTTTGTGACAAGATGTTAAAAAAGTTATAATTTTTTATTTACTTACTAACATTTTTAAAGAGAAATACAGAGATCTATAGATGCTGCTTGGCTGTATGAGAAGAATACATTAACTTCTAATTTTGTTATTCCTTCTTATTTCAGTCAATCTGCCAGAATAGCTGCAGGAATCTGTACTTGGGTTTTTTTTTGGCCTGTGAATGAGAGCTCTTGCATGCATATGGAACTAGTGCAGATATCAAATAATCTGTTCTAAAATAACTTCACAGTGTTTTAATTAAAAAAAGAATTATGAATGACTTGAACTAAAATTTACTTGTAATCTCTCTCTTCTTTCATTCAAAATTTTAAACTGATTGAAGACAGAATCTGGAGGAAGTCTGAGATAGGTTAAATACATCTGACTTTGACCAAAAAAAAAGGCTGTGTCGAAGAAGGATAAAAAGATCAGTGCCCTTCCTCAGGAGGCAGGAAAAACATGGCTACTCTTCCATCTGTCGGCCTGCGTGTGAACCCAGTCCGCATGAGGTCTAGCTGAGCAAGAAATATATTTCTGCAAAGGGAGAATGAATGCTTGTTTTACAATAACACAAATTCATGGTTTTCTGTCTGCTAGTTCTTCTTGTTCATGCCATGTGTTTTTTCCTTTTCCTCCTCCCTACCTGTGCAGGTTTTCTATCCAAGAGGATTTAGACGTTGCTTAAAAAGGTAAGATTTTTAGTTTGGCTGTGTTCTTTCTTTCATGGGCCACTGAAACAAGCTAAGCTTATTTGTTTTTCCAGCTGCTCCGTTACATTGGATACTTTTCTGTGAGCAAGAAAAAACAACAAATCAAAACATTTTATTCCTTTCTGGGAATTCATTTGATAACTTTATCTATTTGTACATATTGTCAGTGGTATAAAGTAGTGTAAGAGAAGTCATCTTTCCCTCATGTTCTTTATTGATAGACTTTTCACAGATGTTTATTTTTGTTCATCTTTAGCTGCGTTGTTTCGTAGATCCTGTTTTTTTTTAAATCTAGAAGAATGCTAATTGCCTAAGTAGCTGGGGCAGATGTGACATCATTCTCTTAATTCTTAAGTTAAATGTAGGTGTGTGATGGTTCAGCTTACATGAAGTTTTATATATTTTTTAATATTTTTAATATATTTTTTAATATATTTTTAATGATTGACTGAAGATTGACATGCTGGGAAAGTGCACAGGTGTTTAACTTCTTGTGTTCTTCAATAATTCATTTGCCACATCTGGAAGTGTTTTTATGCAGTAGCAAATCTTTCGCTCCTGAAATCTAATTTTAAAGAAGGTAAATCCTTAGGTTTTTTTTTTTCTTTGTTAAAGTTAGGAAAGTGTTGTATTTTCCTTGTAAACTCTGTGACATGCCGTTGTGTGATTTCCTTAGTAAACTGTTGGGATATGTAAAAAACCCGAATTTCCAATTGTACTTCAGACTTTATTTTAATTAAGAGTTACAGCACAGTGTGGCATATAATGAATGCAGTAGCTTTTTTATAGACTCTTCTAGCAAATGGCTTTTTTTCAATTCCTGAAAACTAATCTGGATTTTGACATCTGCTGGGAGATACATATGCATATATATATTTACTTTCTTGTGGGAAATATGGTTAGATTTTAGCAATCTTTTAGACTATTATACTAGCCGGATTATAATATATTTATTTTTTATTAGGTATTGTTGTTTAATGTTTTATACCTGAAGACAGAAATTTTTACTTTACTGTCCCGATCAATGAAGTAATTCAGACAAAAGGCCCGTGGGATTAGGAATTCTAGGAATAGTTTGGTTTGTTTTCAAAAGGACTATGCAAACATATTTAGGTATTGTCCACACACAAATTAAGAGAGCCAGAATGGCCTCTGAAGCAGTCACTTGGATTCTGTATCCTTCATTCTTCTGTGATATGTGTGGAAGTACATCCATCACGTAACATGAACTCATTCTTTTGTTATGATGCTGACATGATTAAAAATAGCTGTATCTTGGATGTGTTGTGTCAGAGGAGATGAAGGGTTTTTAAATTAGAAGGTGACAAGGTACGGATGATTTATAAACAAGTTCTTAAGAATCTGTATGGTTTGTGACTTTCTCCCTGCCTGCGTCTGAGGTATCAGGGGAAGAGGGCATTCAAGAAGTGTCTCTGGAGAGTGGGCTGTTTTTATGGCCTCAGTATCCTTCATACGTGTGATATATTGCACACATGCATAGAAATACATCTGACTTTTCTTTAGGAGAAATGTGCACTAGATAGTAGACCTTGGTTTTGTATTCAAATGCTTTGCTAATGCCAGTCTTCTCCAACACTTCTTGAAGATGCCTGCTGCCTGTGAGTCAGTGCTTGAGGATATCGAAGACATCGTGTCAGCAGAAGATTTGAAGCCACATGATCGGCAGTTTGTGAGAAAGAATGTTTTTCCCAAAGTGCGAAAACGCAACTCCCAAAAAAATGTTCAGACAGATGATGAGCCCCCAAGTGACAGGTAAAGTCTTACATCAACCCTATGTTGTTGCTTTTCTTGTATCTCATATGCACTTGTCAGCTTTTAAAAGTAAGGTGGAAGTTCACGTTATCTCATTACGTAAAATCTGAATACAAGATAAAAATGAGTAAAATGTTCCTTATAGAATGTAGAGAGAATAAATAATAAATCCTAAGCAAATTTCTTTTCTTAGACAGTTTTTCTGTAGAAATCAGTTACCACTAAGATGTTGATGAATGGAATAATCAGACTGCAAAAATGGTTTCTGTTACGCTTTTATGTGTAAAACATGTCTGAAAAATTGTCTGTTTCATCTTAATTACCTAAATACAATCTGAGCTCTTCAAAATGCACTCCTGGAGTAGCCTTTTGACATCTGAAATGAGAAATAAGAAAAAAATCCTGGGAGTGGAAAAAGGGTTGAGGTTGGAAGGTCAAAACCCCCTGCTATCGCATGGCCACAAAGAATCAGTTGGTAGGACTCTGACTAGGTAGTTTTTTAATATCTCCAGGAAATGGAGATTCTATGACCTCCCTGGGCAACCTGAGCCAGTTCTTGGTCATTCTTAGAGTGAAAAAGGTTTCCTGGTGCTCAGAGGGAACCTGCCATATTTTAGTTTGTGCCTGTTGCCTCTGCTTCTGTCACTGGGCACCACTGAAAAAAAATCCTGGCTCTGTGTTCTTTGCACTCTTCCTTCAGGTATTTATATACTTGGATGAGATTCCCCTGAGCCTTCTCTCCTCCAGGCAGAACAATCCCAGCACTCTCAGCCTTTCCTCTTATGAGACATGTTCCAGTCTCTTCGTGATCTTTATGGCCCTTTGTTGGACTGTCTCCAGCATGTCCCTATCTCTCTTGTGGGTGCATCCTGTCAGGGCCCGGGGAGTTACCTATGCTCAGTGTGCTGAACTATTCCCTGACACAGTCTCCTTTCATAAAGGGTACATCATCCTTGCTTCAGTCTTTCAACCTGTTTTCTGGTCCCTGGGATTTCCAAAGGCTGTACCTTTTGTGTGTACATCCTGCAAGTGACATGGTGAAACTTGTTTTGGACTTTCTGGTTTTTTTCAGTGGAAATAGTATGCAATAACCGTGGAATGTATGTGTCCATTTTTCCTACTTGTGATTCCCATAAGAACAGAATCAGCTTTCTGCTGCAGTGGCATTGATTAGAGTATAGGTCAATTCAGTTATTGATTATAGTTTCTATTGCAGTTCTGAGATCTGGGTTTTTTTCTGGTTTTTTTCTTTTTTCACATATTAGTTTCAAGTTGGTGAATATAATTTCCCTGTATGACAAAAATGAAAATAAATTGTTTATGGAAATTTAATTTTCTGTGGAGAAATTAAATTTTGGGTTTTCATTGGCATTCAGAAGAGATTTTTTGAGCATAACAATGCATCTTTATTTGCATGCCCCTAAAAGTGCATTGGCCCCAGTCTGCCGGGAGTGTATGGAGAGCTGAACTGGTGCTCTGTAAATACTTCACACTAGTACTTCATGCCCCAAAGTGCTTAGGTACTATATATTCTCTAACAGGCTGTGTTTTAGTGTTTTGTACCCAAGACAGCGCATTGAACATGTGTTGTTTAGACAACAGGAAGTCTAAATACACTGTGTTTACACTTAATGATCATTAATGTTCCATCAACAAATTTCTATTTTTAGCTAGGGGAAGTGTCTTTTAAAAAAGAAGCATGGAGGGAGAGGCAGAAAAAAAAGCTGTAGGCAGGGCACAGTATTGTGTTCCAGGATGTGTGGTGTTCTTGTACTGGCATCTTTAGCTTATTGGCAGTTATCCCAGGAATTTCAATGAGAGCTTCTTGCAGAACTTTTTGTTGGTTCTTGGAGGACTGTATGTGCTAGCTCCACACTGCATGTCTGCCTTGCTACTTCTGTAGCCCGGAAAGGTTGGGATGGGAGCTTTCTGCTGTTCATGCGGCTGGTGGCCATCAAGTGAAGAATTTGTAGAGCTGGCTTGTCTGGAGGGAACTGCAATCAATGCATGCCGTAATATCAAAAGGTTGCAGTTTGTTTGCTGGTGGTCTAATTCCAGTGCTGTCACTTGAAGGTTATTTTTTACATGATATGATAATTTTGAGAAAGTTGGAGAGTTTAGGTTTGGGATTTTTTTAAATTTTTGTGTTTATTTGTGTGTTTTATTTGGGTTTTTGTTGTTGTTTTAACATAACTGTGGTGTACTGAATCTGTTGTTATCCTACAGCTCTTGTAACTTCTCCATTTTAAAACTCTTTTCTAACTCTTTTCTTTCTACTTGTGGTGGATTGACTCTAGCACAAGGGAGAGAACTGGAAGAGTAAAAGTGAGAAAACTGGTGGGTTGAGATTGAAGACAGATAAACTGAAGGAAGGAGCAGGGAAAAACCCCAAGTGATGCAAAAGCAACCATTTGCCACCTCCCACAAGCAGACTGGTACCCGACCAGTCTCAGAACAATGGTTATTTTGGAAAGACCAAACCCACAGTTTTTACTGCTGAACATGATGTCATCTGGAATGAATTATCCTTTTGGTCAGCTAGTCTGTTCACGTTCCTCCCAACCTGTTATCCATCTGCAGCCTGCTTTTCACAGGATGGGGCACAGTGGGAAACAAGCAAGCACTGTTCAATGGTAGCTGAAACACAGGTGTGTTACCAACACTGGTACAGTCAAGATACAAAACACAGCACTATATGGGTTTCTGTGAGGAAAGTTACTCTATCCCAGCAAGACCTAATATCCATTACACTAAAACCATGTAAGTATTGTTTTTCCTTAGCTGGTTTGGAGTTGTTACTGTTTGTGTTGCTTATTTTATGTTTGAAGAATTACAGTTCATTGTGTCAGCACAGTGGGCTTACAGGGGAAGCTTGTTTGTCATTTAAATTGTATTTTTCATTCCTTTTTACTTGACAGCATTATTCCTGGTGTTCAGAAAATCTGGATTCGTACATGGGGATGTTCTCACAATAATTCGGATGGTGAATACATGGCTGGACAGCTGGCTGCATATGGATACAAAATTACAGGTAACATGAGTGAGCCCTGTAATTCAGTTTTTCTGGGGTGAAAGTTCAGAGCTGTCAAGCTGTCATCAATTGTTTTCAGTCTTAATTATGCTTTTAAAATCCCCTCTGATCCCTTTCTGATCTGAAGGTGAGGAGGTAAAGTATTTTCCTGCCATTAAGCAGAATGATTACAGGATGAGTGCTTTCAGAATGGTTAGATTTTCTTGACAGGCCAGACATCGAATAGATGTCATGCAGTGCCTTTTTTGGACATTCTGCTTGCTAAACTGAATTAAAAAGTTTTCATAAGAGTGAACAGGAAATATATTAATTCTTGGTTTTTAATTGTAGTCGGTGGACCCCAAGGGGGAGAGAGAGCAAGGCAATGTGTTTTCACTTGGTGATGTGTGTGTTTGCGCTGGAGCAGAGGTGATCTACTCCAGGTGAATGATCTTTTGTTTCAGGAGAGACGATCAGTATGATGGAGGTGGGATGATACAGGGTTGTACCTTGTAGGTTCCAAAGAGCTGAGAATGCTCTTTTTCCTTCCCTTCCAAGTACTTTAAAAAGCTCCCCATTATCTTGTTCTGCCTCCCCAGTCCTAAAAATACTCCCAAACTTGTGGTTGTGCTGACTGCATTTCATCTCCTTAATACAAAATATGCTGACAAAAAAGTTGAAAAGTTGGATTAATACCATGTTTCAATGGACAAGTATTATCTGAATACTTTCATGTAGCGCCTGACTAGTCAAAATAGAAATCTAAATTTTATTAATTAATTCAAGTTCAGGTGTGTCTTGTACTTACTTGTATACTGAAAGACTACAAAATTGTCTGTCCTGACATTTTTCTAAAAACATTTGATTCATGATTTCACAAAATGGCTGTTTATTTTCTTGAACATCTTATGATACTGTTAATCAGTTGCATCTCATTTTCCTTTATTGTCATTGGTCTTTCCTAAGTAGAAATAAGACACTGAAATATTCAAGTGCTGAACTATTTTACGGAACCCCGGTGATTATTAATTAGTAGTACAACTCTGGAGTAGGTATGCTCTTTCCACAGACAAGTGGAGTGCTGGTCCTAAAAGCCTTATTTGTGACAGCTGTTTGTGTAAGACTGCAAATGAGTTCTCATTATGGCTGTCTTAAATTTAACTCCTCTTTACCTTAGTTTTTCTAATGCATATTGCTCCAGAAGCTACTTCTGCCTTGTCAGGTTTCAGATGGCTGTTCTGTGCTTTTGGAATTTTACTGGGAGAGATGTAGGAAAGATGGGAGTGCAATGAAGGAAGGTGTTACCTTAGTCTACATCTAGAATCTGAAACTGAGAACTAAAAACTGAATAGAAGTTGCTGTTGCTGGGATAGGAGTCCCAGAGTAATTTTGGTAGTTGTAGATGAAATTTAGTTTCTAGTCATTATTAAATCTATGTCTTGATTTAGTTTATTTCTGTGTATGTATATACGTACATAAAATGGAACAAATTAAAAACCTTCAGTGCTAGGTTATGGGCAGAAATTACACAGTGTAGTTTCTTCTTTTTAGAATTAGGTAGTTCTTGCCAATCTCTTAAGAAAGCATGTTTGGCTTTTTTTATATTAAGTCATCTGGGAAGTTCAGATAGAATGTCAAATAGGGATTTAATCTCTTTGTCCTGTACAGTGAAGCAGTTACTCAGTAATAGGAACTGTTGCTTAACGCGATCCAAATTTCAAATATTTCTTGAAATTGAACTTAATATTGTTTATGGTATGCAAAAAATAAGAAGAAAATGTTTTGCAAGAGCTGTTCTGTAAATCAATGCCTCTGTTGCTAGAATTTGTTAGTTTTATGTAAAACTGTTATAATCTTGAGGAAAAGATAGAAGTATTCAATAAGGTTAAAGATTGTCTCTTGTCACAGTGTCCTGGACAGTTATTACCTAAATAAAATGGTTTGGATTAGCCTGTTTCCTACATGTTCCTGAGCTTTTGAGACAACACTCAAACTGAAAAGATGCTGGAATAAAGTTCTGGCTTTAGAAAATAAGGTCTGTGTTTTACTCGCAGTTACTGCTCCATTATGAAGGAGTCAAGCACTGTTTCTAGTGTCTGCTGTCTAAATTGCAAGATTGGAAAAAAACATAGAAGGAAGAAAAGCAGTGTCAGACAGACTCCTGTTGCTGACTAGAAGTTGTAACAATGCAATCTGCCTTACAAGTTGACTTACCTGAAACTGAACGTGGATATAATGCCCTCCTTGCTTTTCATGTGTTTCAAAAATGTTCTTTCTGTACAAGCACCTTTTGTTTCTTCCAGGAGTGTCTATATCCAAAGGTGAAAACTGAGGGCTGTGCTTTTCACAGCAAAGACTCCTTTGTCTGGGGAGAAGCCAGAGTGAATCAGCAATATACAGATACTGCAACAGCAGCAATGGTGATTAAAAGTCAGGGACTGCATCAGCTTAAAAATAGGCAAAGGGAAACCAGCAGAAGAGCTGAACCTATATTTGTATCTGCTTTTACAGTGTGAAGGTAGGCAGCATTCTGAACAAATCTTGCATACCATCCTGTGGGAACACAAAGCTCCTTTGTGAGCCTGAGCCACACAGAAGTGTGTGGACCAGCTGCTTTCAGTGTAGGGCTGTACCATGGGTACTTGTTCATATTCTGAAAACAATGTAGCTGATGGTGGCTTTACTGGTTCTAAAACTGGTTTTGGTTTCTTGGCAGCATGACTTGCTGTATAGTTTAGATATGCCTGCAGACCTGCTGGAGTGCTCCCTGTGAGATACGCCCTGGAGGAAGAAACTCTCATGGTACAGACGAGTAATGCCTGCTGCGAAAAACAGGAAGTGGGCGAGCTGGGAGCTTTCAAATATTGTGAGCAAGATTTTTATTTGGGAAGGGAGTTCAGTGTGTGTGCTATGTAGCTGTGCTTTCTTTCTGAAAAATGGAACTGCACATGTGTAGTCACACATAGGATGCTTTGACTTCTGAAGTGGGTAGTTGTATTTACATATGTTGGCATTTATATGTTCCTAGTTCTGTGGAATTAATGGGTTTTGGGCCAGCTTTGAATGCATTTTGATGGATCAAGACATTATAACTGTGCTTGTTATTTCGTACAGATCATTTCTGGTTTGGGGTTCTTAAGGTCCAAAGCCTTCCCTCTTCAGCCATTGTGAAACATGCTGGGGGCAGGAAAGGCATTGCTAATTACTTGGAAGTATCAGAAGAATGAACGCTAACTTTTTCTGTTATGAAGATGAATCAAAAGCTGTTATTAACCATTCAGTGCAACTAAATGAATAACAGCTTATCTTCACTACACTTTTGTGGATTTTAGAAATAAATGGTAGCAAAGACTTTAATCTTCCTCTGTCATGGGATTCTAGAAACAAGGTGTGGATTTGTTTTGTTGCTAATTCAGTGGGCTGAACTTTGATGTACCACTTAGGGTTATGGGTTATGTTACAGACCTTTAGCTTTACTTGTGCAATTTTAGACTAATCTAAAATTAGTTCAGGCATCCTATTCACTGTCTCAGGAATTTCTTCTGCAAGTGTTGGATGGAAAGTTGCTGTGTAGAGCTCACTCCATTATTGTGTTTATGATATTAGTTGGCAGGACACATATCAGTGATACTTGCCAATTCCTATTGAATCTTAGTGTTTATAGTCCAAGTTATATGTCTCACAGCTCTGTACCTCCCTGTGCAGAGAATTTATGTATTTCTCTAAAGGAAATATCAAATAATATTTTGAAATCCCATTAAAAAATTATCTGGGGATTTTTGCCTCTTCTACTTGTTAATTTTCTAAACACTTGTCAGTTTTGTTTACCAGTGGATATAACTGAGGTATCATTAAGACTCTTCATCTGCTTAAACAGCACATTTGAGTAGAAGAAAGAAGGAAGAAGACAAGAAAAAATGCTCTTGATCTCCTTAAGACCTCATGTTGAAAAGAAGACAGGTGTAAAAGGAAAGAGTCTGCTGTTGAAAAGCAGATGAGGTGCTACAATCTAATATGGACTTCGGCATTCAAAGGCATTGTCTCATGTTCATTGTGTTGCATAAGCCATGCTTGCTTAGACTTTGGCCATCCCCGTACAGACACAGCAAAGCATGCTGCAGCATGAGTTTTATTCATCCAAGTGCAAAACAAAGGAAATTACTAAGACTGTACAAGTATTGATTCATGGGTTATGAATCACTTCAGAATCTGGTCCTTTGTTTCAAGTGTTGTTTTAAAAGTACTTTTCTACTACACAATAAAATTTTAAATACTAGATTTTGATTTATTTTATTGTTTTAAAGTAGATATCTTGTAAAGAGGTTACTGTATTATTAAAATAAGCTCTCTGCGGTCTGCATAGTGGTTGATGAAGTATTTTGAATAAGATCTCTTCTGGTGTCCAGTATATGCTTTTCTTTTAGTTGCTCAGAATCAGCAGTTAGTCATTCCATTTTTTGCTCTCCACCCTGCTGATAATGCTTATATGTTCCTTCATAAGTATCATGTAAAATGGTAGTGACTACTGTGTAATTTTTGGGGTGAGCCATCCTCATTGTGAGGTACTTTTAGTATTCTTTATTAAGCTAAAAGGCAAATCTTTATTAGCTGCTCATTAAGTGTCTTATCAGTCAGAGAATTCAAGGTTAGTCCTTGTGTTTGGGTTTGTACTTTTCAAATGGTTGTGAGTGCAGTTCCAATTTAGAAAAAAAGTTAATTTACAATCCTTTTTCCAAGGGCAGGGTATGTATGGTGCGTGTTTAAATACGCAAAATACCCCAAACTACTTTGGTAGACGTGTTTCTATCTTCTCTGACAACACTGCAGTTATGAAACTGTCTGAAGCAGCTGAGCGATGGAGAAAAGTGAACAGAGATGTAAATTCCAGTGTTTTGTACCCTCGCTGAAGAATTCCCCTATTGTCTATAACTTGTAGAGTCACAGTCCTGTATGGTTTTTGCATTGCTTGATAACCTTACCAGCATACCTTTTCTGCAACAGATTCAAGCTGACGCATAATCTGGATGTAAAAGCTTTTGGATGTTGATACTAAAAGGGGCAGTAAAGTAACTTATTTCTGTACCTGTTATCTTGAGATAATTGCCTTACATGTAGTTCCAGTGATGTGGATTCCTGCTTTTAGAAGATCTGAATTTCTGCTTGTCACGAGTTTGTTTTGTGTGCTGATTCTTGGTGGTCAGGCTTGAAGAGCATGCTCTGACATGCAGTTAGAATGGGAATACTTGGGATGTGGATGTGGAGGTTTTCTTCTTTTTAAAATCTGAAAATTTTATGGTGAGATGGTTAGGAGGATGAGGAGAGAGGGTGAAATGGGAAGAAAACGGGGAAGTGGGGAAGAAAAGTGGGATAGAAAACAGGTGAGGCTTATGGGATGTAGCACATGGAGTTGCACAACTGTGCAGGATCAAGATTTCACAGTTCTTTGGGAGAAACAGATATTCCCAGTGCAACCAGAAGTGTCCTACAAGCCAGTGAGTGGGGCGACAAGTCTGGATATTGTTGGGATGGTTTCTTGCCGTGTAGAGTTCATACAGCATCATGTTGTGACTCATCTGCAGCCCTACATGTTCCCTGAGTCTCTGTAAACTAACGTATAATTGTGGTTTTGGCAGCTGTGTATTACTGCTCCAGTGTTCCCTGTAAAACTTCCTAACCCGTGTGTGGCTAGACTTCTGTTACTTATCACTTCTGACTTGCAGCACAGTGCTTGATATACGACCTCTTTGCGGTGAGTTTTTCCTACCTCAGCTTCCTCAGCATCAGCTTCTTATTCCTGTTGGGCAACTTTCTGTTAAGTGGGGAGTCCAGCTTTGAGGCTATTATCTCTGTTACAGGGTAGAACTCCTAGTTCTCAAACTGGAAATGTATCCCCTGTTTATGGGGGGATAAGATAAGAACTAGAGTCTGTTTTCTCCTCGTAATGGCATCACTGCCATTAGTGCTTGATATGACAAGTGTGTACTTTCTTTATCCTTTAAAATCACCTATCCATCTATGAGTGTTTTTTTTTTTTTTCCATATTTTTATTTCACAGTCACAGGCCTGGCAACCGTGAGAGTTGCTGCCAAGTTGAGAGCATGCTGAAGGACCTAAATAAATTCTATGTGTACACTGTCTTCAGAGACACTTGTAGAGAGCTCACATCGGTAAATTTAAGCATGCATGATATTTTTAGGGTTAATTCTAGTGACAAAGCATTGGCTGCATGCTCCGGTGGTTGTGCAGTGGAGTTTAGTTCTGGCAATGCTGAGCTTCATGTAATCCAGAAGAATGAATTTGAAAAGGATTGAACCATGGAAGGTAAATTTCAACTCCTGGTAACATCCATCCTCCTATGTGGAATATGCCCCTGTAGTAAATGGTTGAGCAATCAGCAAATGAAACATAAATAGCATGATGAAGTGACTTCAGCATAGGCATATAGATGATGAAGAGCTTTGATGATGGGAAGAGCTTTGTAGGGTGTTCGATGGAGACATTAGTTTCACATGTCTCGTGGTGCTTCATGCTTAAGGAAAATTTACAGTAGATTTATAAAAGCAAATGGGAGAACAGACCATTTTTTTATAACCTGAAGAGGTTTCTTTGATCATGTACTCTCAATGATAGGTGTAGGATTATATCTTGATCAGGAACATTTGGAGGAGCACTTGAAAAAGACTTGCTTGTTACCCTGGAAGACTGGGGAATAGTGGTGTAGAGGGTTAATGTTCACTGCTGGCTCTTGCTTCAGTTGGATTACAGTTTCATTTGCTAGGAAGGATGAAGCTTAGTTGCCAGTTCGTTGGGTTTGAGAAATTGCTTATGAGGACAGAGTTCTCTGAACTTGCCATGGTCACAGCTTTGCATTAAGATGCTTTAAATACATTTTTGGAATGGGTTTTTGTCTGCAATGTGGATGCCTGTGCATGTGAGTTGCTGTAAGTTACTCTGGGGGAGGCAAGGCAAGGATGAGTGATTTGCTTTCTGGCTTGTTGCTTGTAAGAACATTGAATGTAGCACATCTCGAACTGTTCTGTGTCTCCGAATACAGAGCGTTTATCAGTATTGTCCCTCTGTTAGGCCTGGGGACATACTAAGAGAAAAGACTGCCAAGTGATTGCGGGGGCTGGCTGGAGACAGTAGAAATGCAGTAAACATAATAGACACAAATTGGTTTTGGTGCATTTCCTCCTCGATGGGAGCAAATAAAGAAAGACGGGGGAAGAAAAAAGAGAGAGAAA
This sequence comes from Origma solitaria, assembly GCA_013397895.1. Classification (NCBI taxonomy): domain Eukaryota; kingdom Metazoa; phylum Chordata; class Aves; order Passeriformes; family Acanthizidae; genus Origma; species Origma solitaria. Next base: position 1,031,201 of record VZRL01005456.1, read on the forward strand.
GAGAGAGAAAAGGGCTATCAGACCTGAGTGTAATTTTTGTTTCTTTCTTCATGGCTGGCTTTGGTTGTGTTCATGTAAGCCTGATAAGTGATTCTGTTGCTCTCAGGTGTTAAAACCGGTCCTGTCTCTGAGTGAACAAGTAATGAAACATGTAGCATTTTTAATCTCTCCTTGATTCCCATCTCATCCTTGGAGTGTGTCTGCTGCTGTCTTAGCTTGTCTGTGCTTTTAATTTATGGTTTTTAATTTTTTAAATGATACAGCACTGTGTCTCCCCAGGCCCACTTGGCCGTATGAGTTCAGACGTTCCCCTTCTGATTTCCTTCTAAAAGAAAGTTTATACACTGGTCACACACACACACACACACACACGCACGCACTCGGGATATGGTAATGCATGAAATAGTTGAGGCTTTTTTCAGCTGGAGAAGGTTTAAAAGGGGAGGCGCTCGGCAGTGAGGGGTGGGTAGGAGCGCGGTGGTGCCGTGCCGGGAGCGGCCGAGAGGGGGCGGCAGTGCCTAAGGAGTGCGGGGCTGGGAGGGCAGCGAACCTTCCCAGCCCTGCGGGACTCCGAACGATGGAATTGAGGATCCCGGAGCATGAGTCATGTGCATTTACCTCAATCGCTTTGAAATTAAATTATTTGCTCTCATTTTGACCTTACGCCTATTTAGTTGGCAACTTTGCTGTTGTGATTGTTAAGGTCTATGTTTTGTACTTCTGTCTCGAGTAACCACTTTTTAGCTTCAGTTGTGTTTTGTGTTGGGCTCAATTTCCCTTGCAGAGAGTCTGTGTTAAGGAGTTGAGGTTCATGAAGTATAGTTGCCTAAATGCCCCTTTTTGAAGAACTATTCAATTTGCAAGCACTTTTTGCTTTGTGTTTGTTGGTCTGAGTAGGCTGGTTTGCTTTTATATAAGGACTTCTCTTTGAAACATTGTTTGAGGAGTTTGCTTATAATGATCAGCATATTATTTTCATTGAGGAATGATTAAAAAATTTGTTTAATTTTAATAGTCTTATGTACACTGTCTTACATGTGTATTTCACCAAGACACTAAAAACTGTAAGGACTACTGAACAAATACAGCTTGTTGAAATGCGTAACTACAGCATAAATAAAACTGTGAGCGTAAAGGCAGATGGTGTTCAGGTTGGACATCAGTAATTAATTGTTTGGGTGCCTAACATTTTCTTAGGGCTAGCATGTGTTAACTGTTCTCACTAATACAGAGCTATCCTAAGTTTCCAAAACTAGGTTTTTCATTTGTTTAAGCAAATTCTAAACAGTATACAGGATCTGATTTAATGTGTTTTTTGAGGGAAAATGCCACCTGCTGTGAATTAATGTCCCAAGCTGACTGTGGGTAAGGCCTAACTGCATACTTGGCTTGTGTATTTTGTATGCTTAAGGTTTGTGGAAGTACTTACGTTTATTTATTTATTTATTTTATTAATTTGTTCATGTTGAGTGTATATAATTTTCTTGAGCTTATCTTCAGGAACTTCTGAGTTGTGTAATTTTTTTGCTTTTTCCATCTAAATATTATTTTAAATTTAGTTTTGAAAAATCTTTTATTGTGAATAATGTTTGAAATAGTTGAGACAAGTTGTCAGAGGACAGTGTGTCCCTTGTACCTCTTGGGGCAGTAGAGCTGTGCCTCAGGAGGCCCTTAAGTTTGCAGGGAAGGATCTCTGTAGTAGTGGAATGACATTGTGCCGCAGTCTGAAGCAAAGCTGGAGCAGACTCCCATGTGACCTTTATCTTCCTCATGGTCTTCTTGGAATAACCATTCAGTCCTGCTCTTTTCTGGCATTGCTGTACTCCAAAGCCTAATTTGAAATCAAGTGAGTTGTGCACAGACTCATAATATTTCACAGAAATAGAGTAATTAATTTGTCTCAGCAATACTAGATGGTGAGCCTTTTCACTGTGAGAGAAGTGGTAAGGCTGCTCTGCATCTCTAGAGGTGCAGAGAAATGACTATTGCATCATAAAACTGCATGTTAGAATGTTTTATATTGTCATAACGTATTTCTGCAGTTCATAGGAAACTTAGGCCTTGTCGTAGTCAGTGTCTGTGATTTTTTGTGCTCTTTTCAACCACTTGGGGAAAGTGGGATAGCTGTTATGGCCAAACAGCCTAGCACCCGTGGGGACCACAAGCTGTCTGAGGTGGTACAGTCTTTCTACCACTCCTGCTTAGCCAGGGGGTGATGGGCCTGCAGAAATGCCCATCCTTCAAACTTATATTCACTGCCGTGAATCCTGTAGCTTTTGTGTGCTACCAGTTAACAGATTAAATGTTGGGGCTGAGGAACAGGCTATTTAAGCAGAAGACATTAGCATTTGTCTCGTCTCAAATCCCTGGCTTTGGAATTTGCTTACAGAAAAAAGCTAAGCAGAAACTTTGTCTTGGATAACTATAAATAGACTTTGAGTTAATTGTGCCAAAACTGAATTGCTGTTGATTGGTACAAGACACTGGTGTATAGAGAAGTGATTTTTTTGGCTTGCAATTTAATAGAAGACAGAACACTTGGCTGCTGATTTTATTAGGCATTTTGGACCCTCAGCTTTTGTTGGCTGGGTTTTAAGGGTAAAAGTGTGCGTATTTGTAATTGATTCCCTAAGTGAGAGTCGACTTTTCAGGTTCTGTTGTTTGTTCATTGGTCTCCATTTTTCTGCTTATCTTTATCATGCTTTGAAAAATTCACTTACCGTTGGAAATGTTAATTTTTCTTTGTGAATGTAAAGATGATGGTAAATTTGATCATCCAGTATTTATTTAACCAGAAGTTTGAGTCTTATAATTGATAGTGATGGAAGGAGAATATCAAGTGAATATACTTTGGAAGTCTAACTAGAAAATAAAAAAATAAACAAGTTCAGCTGTAAGACAGTCACCTTGATATATTGCTTGTGGTTCCAGATACTCTTTGTAACATTAGAGTAGAATAAGAAATGCACTACCAGAATTTTCTGTTACAGGAGAAAAGTCTGATTGCGAAAGGGGTTTTTTGTCTTGTTTTTCATAAAGCTCCAAACTCCAGGAAACTTATGAGAGGAAGAAAATTTTCTCCACAAACTTGTTTGCCATGACACTTGTGTCTTTTGTTAAAAATGGCTTGTTGGAAAATTTGCATGCTCAGAATTGTGTTTGAGTCTGTTAGTGATGTTCCAAATAAAAAACCAGCAGAGCAGGACAAACAGTGTCTTCTGTAGGTGACTTGCCAGTTGCTTTACAGGTGTAGCTTTTCAGTGCTGTCAGTGGTTCCTCTCTTTACTGAGGCAGAATTACATTTAAATGTAGGGGGCTGTGAACTTTGCCTCTACTCTTCAGTGCATTGGGGAGAAATTCTCATAGTTTATCAGCACCTCAGTGTGATGTTGCTCACCTGCTGCACGCAGTCCAGCTGCCAGGTGCAGGAACAGGAGTTTAGTTCTGAGGCGTAAACTGATGCAGAGAAGGACTGGGAGAGGAATTTTAAGTGGAACTGTTTTCCCTGACCACCTGCAGGGAGTAGGATGTAAGTCTGTGTTCATGACTGCCAGGGCCTCCTCTTAGACTGCTGCATTCTGTCAAAGATCATAGGCCAAAAGGCACCTGCATGGTGAGCTCTCTTCCCAGGGCTGGGCCATCCACCAGCTTTTGTTTTAGCTGGGTGTTGTAACCCTTCAGAGATGGAGAATTTATAACCCCTTTTGGATGATTAACTACCTTTCTGGTTGAAAAGTGTTTCTGAGTGTGTGACCTAGACCTTTTAGCACAGTTAAGCCTGTAGCTGCCTGTGTTTTCTTTCGTGGGTATGGAGAACATCTGATTCTTTTCTTCTGCATAGCAACCTTTCACATATTTGAATGCTGTTATGCCTTCTCCCTATAGGCGTCTTGTGTTTAGGCTAAATAGACCTAATTCCTAAAAGCTTCTCTCATAGGTCGTGTTCTTTAGAGCTCTGACCTTTCTTGTTCCGTTCCTCTGGACATTATCCAGTTTATTTGCATCAATCTTCAAGTGCATTAGTATGTTTATCTAGCATGTAAAATTTTGATAAATGTGTAGGAGGTAGGTTTTTTGTTGCCTTATTCAAAATACAGTTTATGAAACCTTCAAATTTAGGTCCCAGGACAGCTGAAATCTCGATCAGAGTCTGTTAGAGAATAACACTGTCATAATTGACTTAATGGTTTTTTTAATATAAGATGGGAAATACTGAAATACACTTACATGGAAAAATACTTACAGGAAATAGTTTTTGGAATAAAACTGTTGAAGATGGGGAAGTTGAAGTCTTGGTGCTAGCTTGTCTACTATCCTGGTCAGAATAGCTTGCTTCTCTACTTCCATTTTCTAATGTGTCTGAAGGGAATGCTGCTAATTTATAGAGATACACAGTGGGTTTTTTATAAAGATTTATTTCACAGCTCATTTAGGGCCACCACTGTTGTTCATAATAACTGTTCCTAGTATTACTAACTCTGAATTGCTAAGCCAAGGATTGTCATCACACTTCTGTTATTTGCTTTTTTTTTTCCCCCAGTGTAGTTTCAAAAATACTCTGGCACATTTTGGTTTATTTTTTGGACATTTTAGTCTAAAATCATATAGTTCCCTGGTTTGATTCACTGCAAAACACTGTGTTTATGCATATGCGTTGAGACATTGAGAAAGAAAAAAGGCAGAGCATTACCTGGACTGAGTGAGCAAGAGGTGGCTTACAAGAGATGACTTGTCTTTCGTTTAGCACTAAGGCTTCCTTGTGCTGAGCTCATGAATGTGCTCACGAAATGTGCTCGTGAAACTGGAGCTTTAGGCTTGGAATGCTTTGTTTTAGTGTTTTGTGCCATGATAGATTTCTGCAAGTATTTTGTGCAACTTGATCTGGTAAAGAATCCATCTTGATGCCATTTGTTGGGGCTTTAAAGGGTCCTCCCCCCACCCAGTATGTTAGAAATCCTGAATTTATTGGTGTATGTAACTTGAGATGTTTCAACAGTTTTTTAGTCATGACAAGCAGAGAAAACTTGACCACTTAAAATAAGTGAGGGTAGCACTTTGGAGAAACATTATGATCAGAGTTTGATACCAGACTTGCAATCAGAACTAGACAGAACTGCATTACAATAAGAGTTCTACCAATGCTTACTTAGTTTCTCCAAAGCATTTTTAGAAAGCTTTTTTGCAGAAGTAATAAGCTATCAAAGATTTTTTAAACATCTTCTCCCTTTTGTGGGGCCAGAGTTTGGTCAATGAGAAGAGAATTGCAGCAGCTGGTGTAGATTCGGTCGGTACAGCTCCAGCTTTAGGTTTGCTTATAGCAATCGTAAGGGCCACTTCCATGGTTTCTTTAAATTATTTTAAATGAGGGAGGACTTTCCGAATCTCAGGTCAGAGTCTGTCACAGTCCCTGCCGTACTGCGAGTCGCTGCTAGATGGCGCTGTGTGACCGCGCTTGCAGCGAAATTAGTGCCGAAAGCTCTTCTTGAGAACCGCTTAAAGTAACATTTAGGTTCAAAATGGCATTTTGTTGAATTTTATTTTCAATTTCGTCTCTTAATTGATCCCACTACAAATGATCTCTTGGCTCAGGGCCTTGCTTTGCGTTGTTTGAATGGACTCAAAAGTTAAGAGGAAGCCCTAGCAAGTGAGGTAGAATTGTCGTTCGTTTCCCACAGAAATTATTAATAATGCAGGAGCATTACATACACATTAGGCTTGTGTAAATATCCTAGAAGATTATTCTGAAAAAATGAGATCCACTGTCAGTTCGAATATGGTCGCATAGGAAATGAAGCAGTGATTAGGATAAAAGTCTTTTGAGATTAGAGGGATTTGTATGATTTTTATTAATTGATCATCATCCACATATGTTCATGCTAGTTATATGAACTCTTTATTTTAGAATCTTAGCTGGGAAAGTTTAAAACTGTTTTAACTTTTTTCCTATCTTAAAATTGGATTTTTGGTTTCAGAGTGTGCTGTATAATTGTAAGCAAGTAGTTCTTCATTCATGGAAAAAATCATATCCAAATAAAGCTTTCTGGGTGTGGTACTAAGACGCTTGCAACGTGATGCAGCCAGGGTTTTGTGTGTCCAATCAGGATGGCGTGAGGTTTTTTCATAATGATCAGCATTAGCAAGAGGTTTTCACTGCGCGGGAGGTACAATGTGCTAAGCAGTCCGTTTCCTTTACTGTCATGCTTAAAAACATTTTAGAAATTTTGGCAAGGCAGATTTTCATGGGTCTCAGGTACGTACCCCAGGAAAGTTTGCATCTCTTAAAGATGTGGATTCTTCCAGCAAAAGAAGAAAGTTTGCTTCAGCTGCGGTTATGTTTCATTAAAAAAACCCCAACCAAACTCCAAAGGGTCTGTGAAGTGCAAAAATGGCATTTATGTTACCAGACTGCATGTTTTCTGTGTGCATGTATGAATTTCTTTTTTCCATTTTTTTCGTGTGTTTTACTTGTTATTTTCGGGAAGGGGGAACAGATAAAGTTGGTGAATGCTGTAGTTGTTTGTTACAGTAATGATTACATGGACTTATTTAGTTGTTAGAGTATATTCTTCATGCACTTCCTGAGCTCTTGCTGGTTGCTCTCTTTGATCACACCTGTACTGGTACATCAGTGATTATTTGCATTGTGTGTATACAACCTTTCTAGCTTGACTCACCTCCTGGCACTAATTGAAATCAGTTGGTGACTTTGTATTTGAAGTTCCAGGTGTGCTACCTAGCACATACTAAAGAGAAAATCTGACATTTGGCATAACGTTTAGGTTAAAAAAAAAAAAGAAATATATTAACAGAAGAACTCTTAAAGAAAATTCTAAGGAAATACTGAGCAGCAAAAAAAAATTTGCTTTTCTTTAGCTGCAAAAACTTTAATAAAGCAATTTTTTTCACAGTTTTTTAGGAAAGCTCATTTGTATTGAAGAAGTGGTCTTAGGAATACTGTATACCAGAATGAAATGAAAAGTAGTTTCATATATAACTCAAGAAGATGAAGTCATGGTGATCTGGATTGGTTTGCAATATATTGTTGGATGGCAAAAATAAGATGTTTGTGTCTTTAAACAGTGGAACACCAAAGAAGATCTGCTCTTAGGTGAAACTTTCCTCAATTTAGAAAAATATGCATAACTCCAGTGAATATACCCATAGCTGCTGATCCTTGATCATGATGCAGGTCTTCAAAAGTAGTTCAGTTTCAGTTTAAAATATTTAAGAATTAGTTTAACATAATTCTCTTTCTTATTTTGCAGGTTTTCACAGCCTTTGGTTTGAAGCAGTAAGGCAGCTTCTAGGATGAATTAATAACATGTAGTTGATTCAAGCTGAGAGGTCTTTCTTCCTCTATCTCAATTAATTTGGTTCTGCAGGAAAATGGTTTTATAAGGGAAATAATGTTTTTGTGTGAACTGATTTAAAGGTTCTTACTCCTTTGCAAGAACAACCTGTTGAAGGACTATTTTTTTTTTCTAGATATGTGTGCCCCAATTGTGACTTAAGAAGGTAATTGAAGGGGTCTGCATTTTTCAAACTTAATGTTGGTGGACACAGGAAAAAGGAAAATTAATGCAAACTGTAAACATTTTTCTAAGTTTTGATATATATACAAAGGCAAAAAAATTTGAAAACCCCTATGGACTAGGGTTGGATTTGTTGTTTTTATGAAACCTGAGACACAAAAATGCTAATTAGCAGCTTACCCCTGTAAAACCTTGTTTTGAGCTTTTATAGCTGTATTTTTTTCATTTTCATTAATACAGCCTAACTTTTTGTAAAAGCAATTCCATTCCCACTAACGTGTACTTCAGGTACCAGCAACTAAATCAGGAATACACTTTGATGTGTGGGAAGTGTGGAACTAGTTAATGTCTTGCTAACATCAAGGAGTGTGCGACTTGCGAAACAAACTGTGCGGCATTTGATACCGAGTTGTACCCAGTTACTTTAGACACATTTCATTATTGAAAACACATGTGCCATCTATGTTGCAAACCGTATGCTCAATAAACAGATTCCTAAAATGAATGATTTAAAGCCTGATGAATGAGATGGATTTAAGATGTGTTTTAAATGGAGCTACTTGTATAGCTTTCTATATGCTAAAACATATATTTTTTTAACCTCCACAGAGTCTACTGTTTTTTAGCATGAATTTCTATAGCATTGTTTCACAAATGTTTTCATAGTTACATCTTGAAAATAGAGTAGTGTCTTTGAAAATGTCAGTCTGGAATAAACAATGAAAAGACTTCTTTGGCAAAAAGCCCCCAAGCAAAAAACTGTTAAAATGGGGCTTTCTGTCCTTGTTTAAAGGTATATTTAGCTGCTACATCAAAGAGATGATAAACAAAGGATGACCTTGGGAATGCTGAAGTATCTATCAAAATAGGTATTAAAAAATGGTTTTTACCATACATTCCATAATTTAGGTTTCTAAGTCTGATTAGGTAAGTGAAAATATACTTGCTTTCCTGAAGCACCCCCTGGAGGTAAGGAATTCAATAGTGTTGGCTTTTTTCGTGTGGCTATATGGGGAGTTCTGTTCCTAACATAGGCAAGACACCTAAGAGAGAGATGCATAGTTTGAAATGGTATGAATACCTAGTTATTAATGCGGTAAGACCAAGTATTTTGTTTTAACCTTATCTTCTCTCAAATTGCATAAATCCTTTCAATGTTTAGTCAGCCTTACAGTTCTAGAGTTTTTGTGTGTATAGGTAAGCACGTGAAGCGCGTTAATAAGTTACCATGAAAGTAATGTAGTCAGGGCTGACAATTTTCAAGTTCAGTTCAAGTTTCAAGTTTTCTATTTCTTGTTAGTTGATATTTGATTTTTTGGGTGGGCTCAGGGTTTTGTGTTTTAAGTTCAGAGCTTCTACAATGTACTTAGTAAACCATGAATAAGTTGGTAAAAATGATCCTTGTTCCAGTTCTGCTTTGGCAAGTGTAATTGCTATGCTTTTCTGATGTGCCTCATGTGATAATTTTATTTGTGGATCCATACATCACCTTGAAAGCAGAGAAGCAGGTACACAGTTCCTTGACACATCCTGTAAACAGTTGCAGATCTATGTGCATCTGACAATAGACAGTATCTGCTTATTGGACTGTCTTGCCACCTGCTCTTAAAATGCTATCTCTGTCTGAAAAGAAATGGATTCAGTCCAGTTCTGTGTATACACACTGTATTTATACGCTGAGCAGTATCCTATAGGCTAAAAGAAACAAAACAGAAAGTGGAGGAACCACTTGGTGGAATGACACCAGTCTAACATTCTGTGATGGAGCTGTGAACATGTTTGTCTGGTAAAACCAGCACTCTGTTTCACTGAATTCTATCCATGATGTCAAAATTCACACATGCTTTCTTTTTGTGTCTGTGAAAAGAATAAGACTATTAAAAGTTTTTCCCTGATATGATATATTTTAAATATTCTAAGTATGTTCCTGTATGTTAGGGGTTATATGGACATGATGTTTTTGTTTTGTAAATAAATAGTCAAATGGAAATGTGCTGTTTTGTAACAAAAGTTCAATGCAGGATTAGTAATTAACTATTATATGTAGATTTTCTTGCTGTTTGGCAATGGATGTTTATCACTAGGTACCAAAATTATTTTAAATAGAAGGGTATGATAGGACTCTGTTTACTAGGAGAAAGTAGCAGGACAAATACACTTTTTTATATGTTTATAGCTTTGCACCAGACAAACTGTCATTCTGAGTTTCTGGGCCAGTTGGGTTAAAAGGAAGTATAATGGATAGTCCCACACATGAGAAAAACAAGATACTGTAACCAAGGAAGGAAAAGGCTCCTTTATTTCTGCTTACACTTGCAAAGACCCATTTCTCTGAAAACTTCACAGGCATCTAATAATGATCAGCTGTTGTAGAAGAAGCTTAAACCCCTGTCACTGTTGTTTATAATATTTGAATTTATAGATCTAAGGTGGCGCTTCTTATCAAGGTGCTGTCCAATATTGGTTGGCCGGCATGTGCACTTCAAACTTTAATCACTACATGTGACAGTCTCATTAAATAAAGCAAATTGTGTGAGATACAACATTCTTTAAATTTGTCCTTGGCTACAATATGTGATAATCAGTGTGATCTTATTACCCAGTAAAGAGGTGAAGGAGCCATAAGGGTATCTGCTGTGGGTGGTTTTCAAGAGAGAAGGGATTAGGCCACACTTTAGGTCTCACTTTGTAGGGCATCAGTGTGAGTGTAGAGAAACAAGCGTTTTTTGAAAGACAGAATACTTTTGGAGTTGTCATCATCTTTATGCTCCCTGTGGAAGGTTTAGTGCCTCTAGAGGAATGGTAATTTAAAAAAAAGAAAGATTCTGGATTTGCTATCAGTAATAGAATAGTTCTTCACTTTATCCTTAATTGCTTTCAAATCTGGAGAAGGAAAAGGATCTGTTTATCTTCTGAGTTAGAAGACCAATATCACTGTTTTCCTGGAAGGTATTGAATGCAATTATCAGTTACACCTGAGGAACAAAGAGCAGTCACTGTTAAAAACTTTGGTTTAAATGTTCCATTTCAGGGTTTTTGGGTATCTCCCTCTCCAGTTCATTTCCTGTGGTTACCATAAAATTCCAAGTACTTTCATTCAGCCTGGTGGTCATACCATCACCTCATTCAGCAGCAGAAGTGAGGTACAAGGAGTGAAGTTAGTAAGTGGACTGTGCGTGTTGTGTGAAATTAGTGCTCTCTGTTGTTTGTAAGAAAGACTGTAACTGAAGCGCTTTGTGCATTGTTAAATGTTAGGATATTTCTGGGCTTCAGTATAGTATATGTTGACTACAAACCAAAAAACCCACCCTGAAAGTGTAATGTAAAAATGTTAAGTTAGAAAAAAACAAATCCCAAATAAGTAGGTGTTTACCCTAAAAGTGTGACTAAATAATTGTTTTACCAGGTAATCTGGGCTGAGGTTGCCTTGACTTTGTTTACACTGTTCGCAGATGTATCACTTATGCACTTATGAAAGGCCATCATTTTCTGAAGTGACCAGAGACAGTTATCTAATAGGGAATGAGCTTAGTTTAGCTCTTTTTCATTGTTTTAATATCTAAATGTGAGATTGTTTTGAAGAAAAAATTTTAGTACCTTTCTTAGTATCTTAAATGGGTCTTGAAATATTTAGTGGGCTGCCTTGAAAAATCTGTTGGTAGGTTGAAAAAGTAGAAATAGTTCAGAAAGCTGGTTTATGCGAGGGGCAATTCAGTTTTTTGAGTGAAGGTGGTCTAAATACTTTGGTTGCAGTGATGTTTCTGTATGGGAGCTATTCAGAATAGATAGGCCATTGTGAACTTTTTAATATAGATTTTAATTAGAGTGCTATTCCTACCACCTGCTGAAGTAGAGTTGGAATGTCTGCTGACCTGAAATGAATGCACGTGTTCAGTATTAATACTGCATGTCTGGATCCAGACAGCGATCTTTCATTTTGACATGCACGTAGTCAAAGTAAATTAATGTTTAAAATCTGAATACTTGAAGTTCAGCCAGAGTGCATTCATAATTATCTTCAGGCAAGTTTAAATGGAAATGCATATGCTATTTTTATTCTTTATTTAGAGTATGTACAGGTAAAATTTGTGATAATAGTAGATAAATTAATTATGTTAACTTGTTTTCTTCCTGATTGTGAACAGTATTTATTAAAAGCCTAAAACATTTCAGTGACAGCGTTCACATTCTGCTTGCTTCAGTGTGTACTGCCTGAGGTTTTTTCATGTATCTTGAAAAATTGATCTAATTTGTTTTCTGATTGGGTATACACATGCAGTTAGTTTTAGAAATTATTATTTTATTTGAGGAAGGTCTAAATTGTTGTAGATTTTCTGTTCAGACAGTAAACTCCTACCTCAGAAGAAACATTTTCCAATGAAGAGCATTGTGGCCTTTCAGAGATTTGATTGACCACGATATCCCCTCCCTTAGTTTGTGTATTCTTAAACCTCCCAGATGAAGGTAATTAGTCTAAATATTGCTATTCAATTTATCCCTGATCACACTACAGCAAAATTATTTTAACTTGTAAGAAAGCTGCAGCTCTGACAACACAAACATTTTGACACTAATTTTTGTTTGATTGTAAGTCAAGAGAAGTTCAAGCACTTAAGTACTTCTCAGCACAAAACTTCAAATGTTGCAATACTGAGGTTCATGCTTGTGTCTGTAGAAATGACAATTATTGGCAAGAAGGCTGATCAATGTACTGCTGCATCAATTGCTTTTACATTAACATGACAGTGGAAAATCTTTCCAATGATTCTTTTCTTTTTGTTTGTTAAAAATTAATAAATAATCCTGATGATTAATGGAGGTCATGTTAAAAGATTCTAAGACTGAAAATCCCATTTGGATATTATCTATTTAATTCTGTTGAGATGATAATGAACCTAGGTCCAGAGCTATTACTTGTAGAGCAGTGTTCAGTTCTAAGTAGTTCAGAGAAGCAGACAGTTTTAAAATCTGAAACTTACCAAGAACATAAACTAGTGAAAATCAGTCAAACAAAGTAGACCATCCCATTCCTCCAAAACCCCCCAATTTATTCTGAATTATAAACAAATACAGAAATGTTTGTGTTAGTGTAACTGCATCTGCACATGAATTGTGTTTGAATTGGAAAGAGGAATTATCCTGATGCTCGTTTTTGTTGGTAAATGTCATCTCAGCAGATTCACAGGAGAAATGTAAACACTGATAACCTATAATAAGTGAGTTCTGAATGGAAAGTTTTGCTGCTCGCCAATGAAGAATCTCTTTCTTCTTGTTTTGAACTCATGATTGATGGCTGCTAGCTGAACAAAGAATGACCAAACAGATTTTTTGCACTTCTTAATTGTTCCTTTATTAGATAACTTTCTAGCTTGAATTCAAGTTTTACTGTCTAATTATAGAATTTCTTGAGTATGGGGATTTATTGGTTAAATTTTCTGTTCTATTCCTTTACTGTGTCCTATTTATAGTGTTTATGGGTTCACCTGATACCTTGCTTCCAGAAAGATTAATCTGTGGTGAATCTTAAAGCAGTTTTTCTTGTTTCCTAGTTGTCTGTGAATCTGTTTCTAAGCTATCTGCAGGGCAAAAAGAGATTCCTCACTTTTTCTTGTCTTACTTGCCTCTAGAAAGAAATAAATACTGCTTTGTGTCCTTGATTTTACAGCAGGAGATGCATACGTGTGATTGCAGCGCCATGTGTTTTTGAGTAATGCTGGTTTCATTGTGTTATGCTTTGAAATATTAATGTTTTAGCTATGTAATTTTTTGATCTTCAGGTGAAAAATAACTGCATTTCTAATCTGCTGACTCTCTTGGTTGTCAGGAGTTTTTCTTAAATTTTGATGGTGGTTTTTTTGCTGTGAGTAAAATAACCCAACAAAACCCAGCCAGGGTTCAGGCTATTGGTATGTGTGCTTCCATTATGCTATCTCATGTTCTTATATCTGTATCTACATCTTAAGTTATTAAGGGATTCTGTTCTAACAAAATACAAGGTACCAGAATAACATACTGAAAACATCAGTCAAGGAAAGAGAACACTGCAAATATCCAGAGTAATAATTTTCAATGTTTTCACTATGTCATTTCAGTAATTAGGTAATTTAAGACTTCATCTTAATATGGCATAAATGAGCAGAAGTTACTTTTCCTGAACCACCTTTTGGCCTACTTTTTCACTGGTCTCCCTATCCCTGGTGTAAAACAAACATCAGATTTCAACAGAAATTTTTCTCCTGTGTTACCACTTTATGAAGAGAGAAGCATGTAAAGTGTGAAATGTTATAAAGAATGCTTTATGACTCTTATTCTTAAATTCAATACAGCTGTTGAATTTATGCAGATTTTCCTTCTTGTTCCTCTTTAGCATCAGATCGTGATCATTGCAAATATGTAACTATTAATGTCTACCTACAGAGTAGAGCAATAATAACTCGGGGTTCTCTTGAGCAAATGTTACTGTGTCTTTTGCTATGGTCTGACAGGCATGACCTACATTTAAGAAAGCCCTCTGGGTCTGTCTGGTTCATTACTGTCTACTTGCAGATGCTTCTTCATAGATGGTTAGTTGAGATGCTCTTGCGGACCTCTAGGTTTTTTTTGCAATATTTTGCTACAGTGGTTTTGCAAATTCATGTTCTCCAGTACTAAGTGCCTGGCTTGCTTAATAGAGTTTACATGGAGCTTAGTTTTAAACATCTTTCTGTCTTTCTAATAGCAGTATTGAGAGCATTTTCATTTTTATGTCACTGAGTTTCAAGTTGTTCTGGGTTGTAAATATGCATTTACAAATGAAATGTCCAGTCTCTATTCTAAATTCTGCTTGAGAGCCTGTTGTCAGTAGACTGTTGGTAATGGTTTTGAACATAATTTCAATGTATTTCCAATCCAGTGGATTTTAATAGTAAAGGAGACTGCTTTATATTTTCTCTTTTACTAGTAGTAGACTGCTTGTTGTAACTGTCATAACTTTTAAAGGTAGTATTGATCTTTAAATTCACCAATACTGCTTGTGTTTGAAATGCTAATCCAGCAGCCTCTATATAGTTTGTACAATTATTAATATTCTTTGTCTGTGTTGCTTAGTAGTTAAGAGGTTAAGCAGTTCATGGGGGGTGGTGGGGGCGAACAAAAGCAGTTTGCATTTTGTCAATTTTCAACTTCAGATATCAGTAAATCATTGCAGCAGCCTTCCTTATCAGTTGTTTGCACAAAAAAATAAGTGGAATGGGGGAGAGGAGAAAACCTGTTAGAGTTGTGTCTGAGGGGACCATCTGCTGTGGTTCCCAGTGTTGGCAGTGTGATAAGGGATAAGCTGTGTAAACAGAGGTACCACAAAAAAAGGTAGGGCCGGTTCAGGGAGGCATATGTACGGTTTGGATTTGGGTTGATAACAGCCTTAGAAAGTCAGGGATCTTAGAGTAAAAGTCTGTTAAGCAGAGGAGTGATGTATTTAATCTAAAACTCCAGATGTAGCTTATTAGCATGAGTTTGCCTTTGGACTAACTTCTGTAGCTTTCTTCTGATTTATTGGGACTTCTACAAACAGAAAATACAGATGAGTTGTGTGGTTAATCCAAATATTAGTACAAAATGCTGACACTTTTTTGTGTTTTGGAAACGTTCACTAGCTGTTTGTATTAGTGCTTAATCAGCAAAAATAGATAAAGATTTGAATAATGGCCAGCAATATTAATAAATGTTTGTTTTTTGGGGAAGTAATAGCCAGGTGGCAGAATAAACATGCCCATATGAAGTCAGAGGATAAGCTGATTGGTGACTACTCACCTGGCCACAGATGTCTCTCGTGTATCTCAATTTGATGTGTATATCTTAGACCTTTGGAAAAATGTGAAATAGAGCCTGCCTCTGGAAGTAGAGAGGGGTTTTCCAGAGCCTCTTGTTCGTCACACAGTGGGTGCTCATTACAGCAGGGTGGGGTGCAGGTGGCTGCCAGTCCACATGCAGTGTAGAGAATGCTGCAGGCATCAAAGAACCTTAGGTCTGTTTGGACTAAATCAGGCATCTGTTACTAAGGCCCCTATAAGTAGCTAGTTCCAGTTTAAATTTCTGTGTTGGGATCACTGATGTGTTTGGTTTTATGGTGACTGAAGTACTGGAAAATGGGGAGCAGTTTTGCTTTGAAAATGAAGTTAAACTTTTCATCTGTCGGTTTCTGGCCACTTACCACAGTGTTTAGGGGAAACATGCACAATTTGGAATTTTTTTGGTTAATGTGTGGCTTTTACTACTAAGATTCCTTCAGCCATGTGTAAGGGCTAGTAAGGATGAAGTCTTTGGGAAAACCACACATAGAATAATGTTCTGAGGGAAGGAGAGTATGATGAGCTGCATACTACTTGATCCAGGACTGTCTTCCTTTCCATCACACAAACTCTCCTCTCTAGTAGCTACATTGAGAAGGCAATGATTTCTTTCTGTTGGTGATGATGTGTGGAAACTGAAAAGGTGCCAATACCTTTGCTTTGCTAACTGCTGGAATGGGATATGCCACATCTGGGGAGACTTAGCCTGGGTGGATGTTGACCAGCGGGTATGTCGTATTACTCCTTTGGGGTGGAGTAGGTGTTATAAACTATTACCCTCTGTGAGGGGTTGATGGCCTGGAATCTGAGGTGCAGAGGTTTGGAAGAGGCTAGAAGCTGGGGTGTGTCTCAAACCTTTATGAGAAAGAAGGAAATTGTCAAATGTAAGAGAAGTTTGGGCAGGGCTGACCTGCAGGTCTGTTTACTTTCTGGTGACTATATAGGATGTGAAGATTTCTGTTGCTTATTATTGAGCCAGTAAGAGCATAAATGTATTATTTTTCTAACTTTGGGATCTGGCAGCAGGTTTAAAGAGCCCTGTTTAAAATATATCTGCTGATTTCTATGATGAATGCTCCCAGACCTTTCTGTGCAGGGCTTGACTGATGTCCCTGCTGCATGTGCAAGTAAGTGGTGCCTGTCTGTGGTAAGGTTTGCATCCATGGTGCCCAGTCATGGGACAAGGGGCAGTGAGCACAAACTGAAATGCAAGAAATTCCATTTAAACATCAGAAACTACTTCCTTTTTATAGTGATTTTGGTCTAATACTGTAGCATGTCTCTTGAGGTGTACTCTCCATCCATGAAGACACTAACCACAACCCTGAGCAATCTGCTCCAGTTGCTCCTGTGGCTGAGGATGGGGGTTGGACTGGAGGATCTCCATAGGTCCCTTTCCACATCAGCCACTCTGTGATGCTACAAAATACTGTAAGGTTCAGAAGCTTCTAGATAAGGAGGAAGATGTTGGGGAGTGTAAAAGAATTTTTTTTCTTTTTTATATGATATCTTTTGAGTTGTGGGTGTTTTTTTATTCTGGTTATCTTATTTGCCAAAATTTTCCTTGGTGTTTATATTTTCAGTCTGTGGGTCTGCACTTAGGTTACTAGGATTTCATGAGGTGTCTTTATCTCTCTTGTGGAGGAGGGAGGCTGGTTTTCTTGCACTTATGGGAAGTGAGGGAAGACAGAGAAGAATTTTACATAATTTTCCTTTATCTCATGGAAAGTGTTTTCTAACTCATCTTTAGGTAGTTCTTATGAAGTTGCATTCTGCACTGACCTAGTGCTACTGTCTTTATCACTTTTTAAATTAAACTGCCCAAGTCTCAGTAATAGTAAGGAGAAATGTGGTTCTGCTACTGTTTCCTTTGATCAAACTATGATCAAAACTTTAGAAATGATGTACTTGTTTGGAAGAGTGGCTTCATTTTTTTTTTTTCTTTCAGTTCAGGCTCAGTTATTGATTATGTGTGAAATACTATTGAGGAATGAGAAAGAACTCAAAATGAGCATAAACTACCTCTTAAAAATAAATTTTCAAGGCTGAATGCAGCACTTTGTCTTTATTAAACCAATTGATGTTTCTTTTATACTGTTTTTAGTTTGTGAAGCTTTTCCTCTTTTCCTGACAGCCTTTTACCTTCGTGCTATGCAGACTTTGACCTTTTATTGCTAGGGCTTAGTTATACTTTTATTGATTCTCATCTTGGTAGAATATTACACTTTGTATAAAGAATTTCATATTGTAAGGCTCTGTACAGAACGTTGACTGACATTAATGGACACTTGCTAGTGGTAGAAGTTGCTGGTTTTTCTTGGATCTTGCAAGAAGAAGATATGAAGAGCTTGTCTTTTGTTGTAGAAAATGTGTGTGAAATAGCTCACTGCTGGTATATCCCTGTAGAAAGAGCAAGGTTATTTCAGAGGCAGAAAATGTGACTCCTAGAATTTAAGTGGGTACCTGGTCATCATCTGAACAAGATAAATTATGGGGATGTATTTCTTCATGTTGCTTAAAATGCTGATTTAGCGTATTTTCTTTCTTGTCAGCAAACATCTGGTATTCTACAAATAACTTACTCTCCTTAGGATATAAAAAAAAATCTAAGTGCTTTAAATTATTGAGATTCTGCTTAACTACATGTACATAATTATGAATAAATTGGTGGTTTAATTAATGACACTTTAATAATTCTTTTAAAATTAGATTGAGTGATAGAGAGCAATTGCAAGCTGAACTAACTGTGAAGTTATTTTGCACATTGTTCCTCTGTCATCTGCAGCATATATTTATTAATATTTTCTTTTGCTATAATTTCATTTTGGCTTACTGCAAACCCCATGCATTATGGAACAGTGGATTCTGTTTCATATGACCATGAGAACAATATTAAAAATCTGTCCTTATCTCTGGTCTGCTATGTTAGAAAGATTACCAGAGGAGAGCACTGAGGGTCAGATGCAGGATATTTTATTCTTTATTCTGATTTGCTATGGACTAAGTTTTTGTAGTGGTTTTGAAAGTCTGTCTTACCTGCAACAGCATATGTTAGGTGCTTGTTTCTTTGTAAACACATCTGTCCTAATTATGTTGTAATCTTTTCACGTTTTGAAGCCAAATATTGGAAGCTATGTGGCCAAAACCTGCATTCAAGCTCCTGTCTTCTTTTTCTCGCTTGAAGAAATAAAGTTAACGTTTCCAGGCATTATTTAATGTGCTGGAAACCTTTAATAATTTCAACATTGAGTTCCGCTTTCTGTTTGCTCTTTTTCAGTTCCTGCAGTTGATCTGAGATTTGCTGCTTCAGCTAATAAAACTAATTCGAAATTGAAGAGTGTGGTTTTTGCTTTTGCAACTGAGTAATTTAGTTTCCATTGAAAGTAAATGAGTGGAGTCTGTCAGCCTGCTGTATACCTGGAATATTCTGACAATGTAAGCTATCTAAAAGATGAATTGTGTATGGGGAAAGACCACATGTCCTTCTCTGGCTTGTGTGGTGGAGAGGTGGACTAATAGAAGGGAATGCGGACTGATGGAGAAATAATCTTTTGGATAGCTCATTTTTTCCGTATTCTTTCCTCTTTCAAGTCATCTTTTATTTGTGCTGACTTTAAAAATCAGTGTATGAAAGATATCACAAAAACGTAATTTATTGGTTCATTTAATAAGACTAAAGAAGCCTTTATAGATGGAAAAATTTTAAAGAAGTCATGATTATCAAACTGAAAAGTTCTCTTGTCTTGAATTTCAATCAGTTTTAAAATTGGTTTAAGTTACTCAGTTACTGTATGCTGACCTAAGTAGCATATTGAGAGCTTCAGTAAGAGAAGCAACAAAGATGATCAAATAATGAAAATGTGCAGTCAGACACCTTCCTTCAGTGCTGTTCCAAATCATGGCCACCTGATTTCTGCTGCGGGTGGCTGGGAAGCAGGAGGAGGTGATTGGCACACAGATCCCTTCCACGTGGTAGCACAGCTCTAGTGTGTGGTGCAAATGGGAAAGGGGTGTGGGCAGCTGACAGGAGTGTTTAGGGGTGCAGGCAGCTCACAGCCACTGCCCAGTGCTGGGCCTGGCCATCAGCTATGGGGTGTTGCTCCCAGCTGGTGCTGCACTTTCCTGCTGTGCCGCCTTACAGGCCACCCATTTGTGTGTCAGACCCTGGAAAGCTAGGAAGGATTACTTTTTTACACATTGGTCCTGTATCTTCAACCTTCTTGGAGTACAAAGAATATATCTTGCAATTGTATTTTTGTTCTAGAATATAGGTCTCTGCTTCTGTGCTCTCTGAGGCTGATTGCTCAACAGGGCACATAAAATCCCATGACTTTCATAAAAACTCATGAAAGCAGTTTTGCTGTTCGTTTTAAGGCACAAAGCAGCTTTTCCCATTTGCTTGTATTTAACTTAGGAATTATAGAAGAGCTGTGAAACACATTGCAGGTAATCTGCGAAACATTTATCTTTGTGTGTGTGTGTATGGGTTTTTTTGGATGCATCTAAATTAAATAGCAGTATGGATAACATGATCAATCCTTTATCCATAGTCTACCACAGTGGGCAGTTCTCTAAAATAAAATTCAGCAATGTTTGACTAGAAATTTAATTTTATGTGTACAAGAAGAATGTTTCTTCTGCAGGATCCAGGAGGGTGAGTTTGGTAGCTGCTGTTCAGCGTTGAAAATAGGGGGCAGCTCTGTACTGGGGGTCAGTTTGTGTGTAGACTGTTTTGGGGGGGGTGTCTGAGGGGAAGGAGAGCTACCACCATGTAGGAGGAGTGTCAGGCAGACCCTGTACATGGGCAGTGTCTGCAACTCAATTAGGGGACGGGAGGACGCAGTGGGAATGGAAGTGCCTGTCACTGGGGAGTTGGGAGAGCCGGACCTGATGTCTGGTTTGTGTAGCTCGGAGTGCCCCACTGCTCAGCCTCACCAGCTCTTGTACCAGCACAGTTCTGCCAGAGTACAAGAACCTTGAACTGTGAGCTGCATGATGCCAAAAACTGTAGTTTTGATACTGCTGTTTCAGAATGTACCAATTCTGAAAAAGTGTAGCATAACTAATTTGTTCACATTTTGAATGATACAGGATTTTAACAGCAGTGACAGCATTGTGGTCTGGTTCCTTCATTTCATGCCATATGCCACACTTGTAATTTAATTCTGAAAAGTGCTTGCATAATGATTTAAAAGTGCTTTAAGTACTTGACAGTACATCATCAGTGGGGGAGAAGTCAGTTTGAGTCTGTGAATTTCCTTCTAGTCCTTTTGACTAGATTATTCAGCACCTTGTTTTAAAGACAGATGACATGCAAGTGTCTTTTGAAAGTCAATTGCATAACTTGAAATTAGAAAGCAGTGCAGAAGTATTAATGATGGCACCAGACAGAACGTTGTGATGCACGACACAGCATGAAAGACTTGTGCCTCCTACGCACTCACCTTGCCACAGGGCCTTCATGGTGTCACAATTCCATGATTTAATATCCATCAGACACGTCCAGTCTCACAACCTCTAACCCCTATAGCCTCTGCTGAGCTCCTAAGGCCAACACATTAAAAGCTGAATGAGTTTTTGGGTATTGGCTTGGACTCTCCCAAGCTTGCTAGCCATGCTGGCAAGGTAGAGGTGGTAACAACTGTAATTAAATGTGGTTCTCTTTTCTTTGACTCCCTGAATGCTAAATAAAGGGCAGGAAAAACCCCAATATTCTAGCAATCTAATGAGGGTTTTTCTTTTGATCACAAAGCTGTAGTTGCAGAGAGCTAAGCTTGCAGGGACCTATTTAAACATTTTTTGAAAAATAAGCCATATACACATCTTGCACACTTCTATTTCTAGCTCTTGAAGACATCTGCTTCAGTTTTTTTCTTTTGTAGAGTATGAGCTCAGATTTCAAACAAACAAACAAACAAAAAACCTAAGCAAAGACTTACCGAAACCTGCTGTTTATGGAATCTGTGCTGATAGGTTGGGATTTGAGATCTTCCTAGGACTGGTAGTTTTTGTGAGAGCTGAGCACTAGTGAAGAGAGGAAACTTCAGTTTACTCTTGTAAAGAATGTATGACAAGCGTCTTCTGAAATGGCACATTTTTTATCATTTATACACCGAACCTTAGATTATGCCACAGGATTTGCTTCTTTCCAGTTAATGAGTTAGGCAGCTTAGTGGGAATCTGTCTTTAAGAGGGCCATGCAAAGAATTAAATGTGTTTTTTATAAATGTATAATAAATTAGCTTCGTTATTTGAAAAATGTGATTGCTTAAATGACAAAGCAGCATGGGGGCAATTTACTGTTTTGGAGACTTTATTTTTAGTGCATGTTGTTTCAAATTTGTTTTTTGAATAGCTAAATAATGAATGGCTCTAAAATCAGATGATGATTGTTGTCATGAAAATTCCATTCTTGTAGTTTCCAGTTCTGAAAGCATTTGCTATTTAGTTTGTTTGAGTTTTGAACACATTTTCTAACGTTTAATCAAATAAGTCTTAATAAATTACTGAAAATCTGCTTGCTGATGGACTAATGATTTTTGGTTTTATGTGAAGTAAAAGGACAGATGCTTTCATTGCTAAATAGGTAATAGTCTCAGAAATTTTGAACGTTAGTTGACAGTTGAAATTTTACTATGAGATGCTGTCTCTCCAGAGATTGGCACAAAGCCGTTTTATATTTCTATATTAAATCTTTGGAGTTCTAAAATAATTTATTTTGTGTATCTATTAAAAAATGGGGGGTTTTATGCTTTTTTAAAGAGATGCTCTTTGTTTGCTATTATTCACCGGTTCCTTTATTATTAGACAGAGCTGTTATTTTAAATCTGAAGGATTTCTCCTGAAAGTTATCCTAAGCGCAACTGAGTTTTACTTGATTTGTTTTCTTTTGGATTGATAAGCCCTGAGGTAACAGAGTAAAATATGTCTTCTCCTCATAGTTAAGGCATCCAAATAACAAAGTAGTAATAACAAGAGGATAGTTGGCCCCCCTGCCTGCCATCTGTGATGGCCAGCTGCTGGATTGCACTGCTTTGTATTGGAGGAGAGGCACATGTCGGAGTTGCTGTGAGATGAAAAGCTGGCGTTGGGAGCTGCTCCTCAGGAACATGCAGCCTGCCTTGGGGCGCTGCTGTGGGGCAGGTATCCCTTAATCCCTCGCATTCTGTACATGCAGTTACATACGTGGGCTTTGCATTGAGGAACAGAGAGGGGCTGGGCTGCCCGAGAGGAAGCAGCACTTTCCATCTGTGTTGCCTTGGTTCTGGTGTTCAGCAGCAGGTAAGTGGCTGTCACCTGAGCACGTGTAAAGGCTTGTCCATGTGTGCTGGCCTGTGCAGACCAGCTTGGATTCTCACTTCAGAACTGTCCGCCTGAGCCGCTGCCTTGCCCAAGCTGAGCCTCTCTGTCCCTGCCAGAGCACTGAAATAGTCATCCGCCAAACATGGCTTAGATGTCATTACTTCCCAAGGCACAGAGTTAAAAGGAAAGAAGAGAGGGGAAAAATAGTAAATAATCAGGTGTGATCCATTGGCTTTCTGCGGACACTGAGATCTCCTGCAGAGATTCAGGAAGGAATAGTTGTATGCAAGTAATATCATTAAGTTTGTTCTAGATAAATTCTCAAGAGATTAAATTTCTAGTTTTGGTTTGGTTTTTTGGTTCTTTTTTTTTTTTTTCCTTTTTTTAAAAACTACTCTTTCTGTCAATAGATGGTTTCCTTAGTATATTCAGACAAAAGCTGCATATGCAACATGTTAGGGCTTGCTTCGAAAAAACTTACGGGGAGGCATAGAAAGTTGTTGGTGAGACACAGAGGGAAGAGAGAAAGGAGGAGCAGGCTGAAGCTTTGCTCTGTTCAAGAGTCTGAAAATGCTTGGTTTTGTGTCGAAAGTGTCTGATTTGAAAGACAGTGAAAGAAAAAGAGCAAAGCTGTGTTTTTCCTACTGGTATCAAAAGGACCAGGGTTGCTAAAGCTAACAAGCTAGTTTTTCCTTCTTTTTATTAAGAGGATAATAGTAACAAAAAAATCAGGCCTATCAGTATGGTGATTTGTCTGTAGTAATTTTAATTTACAGTTCGATTGTACTTTGTTCTTCTCTGTTACGGCATGTAGCTCATCCTTGGTGAGAAATGACCAATTCTTTTGTTTTGCTTTTGTGATCCTATGAATGCTTTTTTCCTTGATTTAAAGTAGTGCCTATGATTAAAGTGGTATGAACAGTGTTTTCTGAGTTACTGGACTGACACAGCTAATTAAGGGAGCTGTGAAAATGAGGTTTGATGTAGGGAATGATCAGTGAGAAAATGCTCAAAAATGAGAGTTTGAGCTCATGCTAGGTGAGAAACATTGGAAAGGATATGACTTGTTACACTACTGTGTTGCTACTGTTGTGACAGGCAGCTAAGCTAAAACCACAAAAAGTGAAATTTTAAAATACAGTGCTTTTGTATGTGCTGTAAGCTTAGCTCTTGAATTTCATTACTGGAAGTATCTTCAGGGCCAAAGATTGAGGAATGAATTCAGTGTTTATAAATAACGAAGTATTTTCTTACCTCATAAATTAGGTGAGGTATCATTACCTGTGGGCCTAGAAGCAGCTTCTTTCATAAGTCACTTGCTCATATGTTTCTGACACCTTCTTGTGGAAGAGCCTGTGTGCCCTTCTGCCAGACTGCTAGACAAAGAGAGACTGGCCAGCGTTTCAGCTGGGAGGAAATTGCTAAGCAAAAAGAGCTTATCCTATACTGCCATTATTTTACATCAGCTAACTGTCCAAAGAGTATGTGGAAGAAGTTGTAAGGATTATTTGTTATTCAGATAATATTCTGGTAATTTGTGCAGCTTTCAGTGTGGAAAACAAAAAAGTGCCTATTTTATGAGATCACTGGGTTTTAAAAAACAGCAATAATATTAAGTAAGTGTGAAAATTCTTAAGAAAATTTATTTTCTTCATGAGGAGTACTTCTTGCACAGTTTCAGAAGGATTTCTGCAGCTTTCGTAAATGTAGCTGGTATTTGCCTGTCAGGAAGATGTTAAAGCTCTTTGTAATATTTAACATTTACAACCTGTACACAAACCTTTGTTTCATACTCCACTGCTTTTTCTGTCTTCATCAGATGAGTGTTGGGCTAAACTTCTTGGCTTTTGTATTCCTAAAACGTGGCTGTGTGTGAAATAGAGATGTATATTACCACTGCCTGATCCCAAAGCCTGCTGGAGAAGGAGATTTTCTGATCTCTGTCGTTGTATTCTTTGTACCAGTGCCTATACCTCTTTGAATGAAAATGCTATAGAGTAAAATTTAAAGTAGTATTCTCCTAACTGCAGCCCGTTTGGTACAGAAGTCATTTCCAAATGACATGTGGTCTAGGGTAGACAAATGGGACGATGCTATGTAGCATGAAAACCCTTGTGTTGTGTAGAGTTTCTGGAAGTTTCATAAGTAAGTTGTTCATAGTGGGCCAAAAGCTAAAGGAATGAAAGACTGTGACACCACCTGAGCACATTCTCTTCCTAGAGCTGCTCAGGTGAAGGGAGGAGAAAGTGGAGACTTTTCCGTGCGTGCTATTAAATGGTGTCCTTTGGTTTCCATCCAAAATACAGATTTACATAAATGACAAAGGAAAAGTTAGCCATTAATTACTTGGTAAAGAAAAATACTTAGCAATTATTCTTAACATGTGAAAATGTGAAATTGTAGAATCGGCAAAAGCGTGTCTTAAATTTGTGCAACTACTTAAGTATATAAAGAAGTATATTTTGTGGTTAGCAAATAAGGATTTTGATATAGGTTATAACTTACTTAGAGACCTAAGTTCAGAGCAGGCTATTATTTTATGATATGAGTTTGAAGTTTGATTTTAAGTTGTGCTTCTTGACTACAGTAAAACAGAAAGCAAGTAGCTTTTCATAACTATGCTTAACCTTGAAGCCTTGCTGTCTTACTTTTCAAACCAAGCTGATATTCAAAGCTGCTTCAAAGCAGCAGAGTCATCCTAGAGATAACATTTAATCTTTGCAAGTGTTGAAGTGGTGACATTTTGTGGCTAGTGTTGTTGAAAGACTGTAATGGTTAAGATTTTGCTATTATTCATGTGGCATAAACTTCAGCATGTTTCTTTATATTATTTTGTCAGAAGCTACTGTTCATGATTAAAATTGTTTAAAGAAAAACAGATTTATTTTTTGTGATTTTTTGTTCTGACTGAAGTGTTCCACTGTGTCAAATGTTACCATTTGATTGGAAGAGAAAGGCTTTCGGCAAAGGAGGAAAGTATCCGTTCTTCTTCAATGAAGTGTTAATTTAAGTTTTTGATGTCTTTTAGGCCATTTTTTGGATTCAACAAGCTGCTAGTCTGAAATGAATAGAACACTAAGACTGAAATGAGAGATAGTGAGCTTCATAGTTCCAGTTAGGAATGATGTAGAAAAATTATATTTTTCTCCAAAATCAAGTAGTAACTTGAAATATTTTCACTGACATTTAATAAGAATTTTGTAAACATTTAGTATTGATTGATATGTAAAAGGGGAAGAAAGTTCTATTTGAAAGCTACTAAAAGTATAGTTTGTAACACTGTAAGCACCTTTTCCACTTTTTTGTGAATTGGTATTTAATGAAATTTTAAGTGTTTCACTTCCTATATTTTTTCAAATGGAAGACAGATTTTCTGTTGAACTTCAGTATTCCTGTGTTTGAAATATGTTGCCACTGAATTTGAAAATGAAACCATTTGAAACTTAAATATGTATTTTTTTAAAGTAAAGGGAAATTAAACTTACAGTGCCATGAGGTAAACAATTTGCTGATGCAGACTTGATAGAAATTAATTTGAGCAGCTTATCCGCCAGCTCATCAAGAAGGTGATTCTTGTGCTCAAAAGTCTGCTGGAGTTACTGGGACTTGGTGACATAGTATGGGAAACTGAGCTACAGTAATGTGCCTGCACATTTGCCTGCAGCAAACATTTAAAACTGGCTTGAACTGTAATGGCACACTAGCTGGGGAGCGTGTTCGTGCTGCCTGTTGATGTACAGCTTTCCTGCCAATCATCTACTTTTGTATATAAGCTGTCCTTTGTAAATAGCATTGAAGGTGAGATGGCACCTTCAGCAAATCAGTTATCATGGGAGAGGGGTGTAGTAAGTTTGAAAAGTTTCAAGTGCAGGTTTGAGATTGCCTTTTGACGTTAAGTTACAACAGATGTTGGATTTATTCCAAATCCTTAATAAGAGATGCGGGTTATAGTTTCTACTTGGCAAGTTACCAGCCTAAAGAAAAAGGCTTCTATTCATGCTGTTATAATGGAAGCTATTCTCTTTACCTTAGTCTTCCACAAATGCAGCTCATTTAGTGGATAAAAAATATCTCCTCCTATTCATAGATTTCAGTCTCCTGGTTATTCATAGCCAGGCTGGTTTGTTGCTGTTTCAGAGGTCTTGGGCAATACAGGCAGATTTGTACAATAGTGAGAAAGCCTCCTTTGAGCCTTGACTGATACCTCCTTGTAAAATAAAAGGAGCTGAAGAGAAGTCTGGTAGTGGACTTAGTGAGTCATTTGTCCTTCAAGGAGTATTGACTTAATCTTGTGGCATCACCTGCTGTACTTGGCTAACAGGAACGGCGGCAAGATGGAAGCTCTTGTGCTGCTGTTCGGCTTCTGGGCTGCTCAGTTTATGCAAGGAGGCCAGGTTACTGGAATGTTAAGAAGAGCAAGATATACTGGTCTTTTTGGCAAAAACTATTTATCAAAATTGTTTTAAATTCTGTATGTCTTTCAGAGGAGAGTCCTCTGAGGGCTAAACTAGGCTTGCTTGATGCATTGCCTCAATAGGTAATGTTGCAGTGCTGATGGAGATGCAGATCTGTTGCTATGATGTGAATAGCAGGCTGATGTAGAGCAGGCTCATCTCTGAATAGCAGAGATGTAGATGGCCTTCAAGGTTGTTTTGTTTTATATCTCTCATGCCTTTTCCCTAGTCAGAAAGGCATTCAGATACAGCCTTCTAACAACAGCAGTTTAGCAAAATTCAGTGAAGAGTGGCACAGAAAGGAGGAGTGTTTTGAGCCATTGGTTACAGGACAGTTAAATGCTAGCTTTTATTTCAAACTTTACAGTCCAGTGCACTGTTGCAGGAGCAGATATTAGCCTTAGCACTGGAAGTTCACAGTGCTATAGTTGACTCTGGCTTTCATGGTCTTTACACCAGTGACTAAAAGAAGGTCATAATTTTAAGAAGAGTGACACACTTGCAGCCCACATTATAACTGCATCATGTTGCCTGCATAGCACAAAACAGAAGTCAGCAATGGCAGACATGTAATGGAAGAAGACAAATGTAAAGGGAACTTGAAATGTGTAAGAAACACATAATGGAAAATGCATTACTTCAGTATTAATCTGTAAAAACTGATCTGAATGATTCATATGCAAATCATTTTGATTTTAAGGTTTTCATCACTTCACACATTTTAAGCTTTATTCGGTCTGTTTTTTTTTTTCTATTTGATGTTAAACATTTATGTGCTGTCTTTCTGACTTTTTAATAATGCTGGTGGCCAATTGCATTATTCCTCTGAAGTAGAAGATGAAAATGGGGAACAAGAAGTCTAAGGAAAAAATAGTAAAATCCAAGTCTGTAATTGTATTTCAAAATTAATTTTTCTTCTAGTGATAGCTAATTAATAGAAGTCCATAATTTCAGAAGTCTTAGTTTTATGGTGATTATTTCTCTTTTGGTGAGACTATGTTGTTGTGTGTTAAGGTTCATGAAACACTTCTGCTTCAGTATAGTTCCAGACTTCCTTATCAGTATTTGCTGAAGAAGTCTCAGTGACAAATGTGTAATTGCTTAAAACAGAAACATTTTCTCATATTTGTCAACATATGGGGACTCTGATGCTACTTCCTGATAAAAGCTATAAATAGAGTTAATTTATCTAATAAAATCGTGTCATTTGATGAAATTAGTCATTGTGATATCTCAGTAAATCTGCAGTGGTGCCTGAAGTACCTAATTTGAGGTTTGCATGGCATTTTAGGACTATTTTTTTTCTTGCACTGTTTTGTACTGATTTATTTCTTACTTCACTGTGTACTCAAGTTGCATTGTTTAAGGACTTTAGGAGGTGGTGCTACATGTGCTTCATTTGGAGAAAAACTGTGTTCATTGAAAACAGTCTAACAAACCTCTCTTAATCCAGCATTAGTTTGTCCTCATGGAGGAAGCATCCCTTGTGAATGTTTCAGTTTGACCCAACCTGTGCAAACTTATGTTCATATGCAAACAGTCTGTGTGTTATATAAATATTACCTCCTTTATTGTTTGATGTTTCTCAAAGTGGTTTTTTTTTTGGAATTTGCCTAATCAGTTGACTTGGTATTTTGTGTTATCAGGAGTGCGGATGTTATGCTTATGAAAAATATTACAATGTGCACAAAACACAAGAAAGGTAGTGTGACATGCAGTGTTCTCAGGTTAAAATCTTTCACAGGTATTTGCATGCATTTTGAATATTGAATATTCCCAGGTTAAAAACTTCTGCAGGTATTTGCATGGATTTTGCATAGTGAAGCATTCATGTGCTTATTAGCCTCACACTATACTTGCAGTTGAGAAATTTGCATATGATTTGCTTTCTGTTGAGTGAAATAAGCTTTACACAGAATTCAGGGCATTAACTCTTTTTATGCATGACCTATTACTGGGTGGAAGGCACTTGAAAAAATATCTGGTACTACTTAGCATTTTGTAACAAACACAGGATTTAAAAGGGCAACATGAGTATGAAGCATTTCCATCAGTAATACCTTTCAAGAACACGTGCATGTGCTGGGTGGCACGTTTCCAGATTTAATTGCATTTGTACCTTACCAAGGACTCAAATTTGAAGTTTGTTCTTCAGAGCAGATGCAGAAAAATAGATGCAGGGGATAGATTGTTTGTGGGGGGGTTGTTGTAGTTTTTTTTCCTCCCTCAGTTCTTCCATTCATTTGCTGCAAAAGCACTGATTCATTGCCACTTTCATGACTGATAGCATGAGCTGTTGATTTGTTGTGTTCTTGACTGTAAATTGCCATTTGTGTTCAGAATATTTCCTAGTTAATTTTGGCTTCCTTTTGAAGCATAATCAATATTCATTGTTCTTTCAGAACAGTTCTACAGGCTTGAATTGATATTGCTCAAATCTTTGAAAAGTTACTAAAATCCTACACTGTTTCAAAGACTGCAGGAAAATAATTGTACTTGAAGCCTGACTGTCAAGCTGACAAGTTTTGCTGTGTGGTGCTCTGTAGTTCCACAATATATGTGCAAAAATCCTACCTCCACATGTAAAAATAATCCAGCGTGTGTGTGTGTGTGTGTGTGTAAAGTTCTTTTTGTGCTTGATTTGCTTTTAGTACATTCTAAGTTGTGGTAACTGTATTATTTTGGTAATTTCAAGTACACTTGCTAAACAGTAACTAATTTGCCTATTAGCATATAGGACAGTCAACTTTTTAAAACATTTCCATAGGTTCCTGTGCCCTTACCTGCATCTTCATGGCACTGGAACGTGTTTTCCCCTGCTTTGGCTGCGTGGCTCTTGCTTCAGGCAGCAGTGGCAGTGTGAGCAGCTGCTGTTGTGCTCCCTTGCCTGCCAGCTGGGCTGCTGCAGATGTGCTGCATCAGTTCCCTACCAACAGAGGCTGTAGTTTTGCCTGGTGCATATTTTTTTAATCCCAGGTCAGATAGCCAGCTAATCTTATAGTTGTATCATTCCCAGGAAAGGGTGGTATGAGAAAGAGGAAAGCTGCTAAACCTTGGGCTGCTACTAAAGGGAAGCTTCGTAAAGCTGTGCTCCAGGTCTGTTCAATGTGTAAATTAACTGCAACTTGTGTGTGCGTGTGCCAGAACTGGCCTGCCAGTAGGAGAGAGGACCAAAGAATTTCTGTAAGGAATGAAATAGCTGGTTTTTCACAATGATTTACTGCTGTTGCTGATGGCTTCATGTTTCTTTAGCTTTACACACTGCACTAGGCAGAACAATAAGCTGTGTTTGAAAGCTTGAGTTGTGCCTGCAGTTTGCATATTTTATCTTTGAATACATACTTGGAGTTCATAAGACTTAAGTTCAAAGAAAGTAACTTCTTTTTTCACATGCTCACGCTGATCTTGAAATATTAATTTATTTTCCATATGTAAGTGATTAACAGGAACAAATAATAACTTTTTCATTACATTGGTTGATGTCTACACTGTATGAACATCAGAAATTCAAAGTAGATCTGATTATGCAGGAGAAAGTACATTATGTAGTCTATCGGTGTACCTTGAAGGGGAAATGTGTTTTGAAACTTATTACAAAACAGATAAATATGCATTTTCTCCAAGAAATGTTCTTTAACTTTTGTATCTGAATGTCATTGTTAGTGATTCCAGAAATAGTTTTCATATCTGTAGTAAAAATGCTTTGGGAATTAACTACTAAGATTTAAGAATTACTCTTGTACAGATTGATAGCCATTTTTAGTGAATGGGTAGCAGTGTTTCTGGTCACATCAACATAGTATGTGTAAAAGATGTTATTTAATAGGGGTGTTTAAAATGTTTCATTATCTTGATTGTACAAAAATAATAGCAGCAGTGAGTGAGAAAGCTGAGCAAAAATCATCAGAGCCTTTTTTTTTGTTCCGTTTCTGCTGATTTTCTCAACTGACTCCTATTAGTAACTGTGACCAGGCTGCTTTGCTTGCCATTCTGTGAGCATGGGAGAAGTGCCATAATCCAAAGAGCTGTATTCTAGGAGTTTGGTTGAATTATTTGTATACTTTGTAACAGTTACATTTACACGGTATATTTAAGTAGAGACATATTGAATGGTGTCATAGAAGGCAAAATTTAGTAACAGTAGCATTACAATAAACACAAAACTCTGTCTTTTATAGGGAGAGTGTTCTTTGGGACAGACCTTGGTTTAAATTTCTTCTCCTCAGATGCCCAAGCACTTTGCGTTTAAAGCCTCTGGATGTCGCACCTGTAGTCGGGCAGTATTTTGGGAGCTGGTTCATGCTTCCTTACATGTGCTGTCATCGTGGTGTTTTTGCACTCATTCTACGGTGGTGGAAAGTGTCAACAGAAGATCATGGGTAAAGACCCTGTTCCAATCTGCCTTGTAATCTTTCTCATCTGAATACTGTCCTACAAGTTAAAAAATTGTTGTGTCACTTTTTAGAAGGTGTTACTTCTTGCTTTTATCTTCTGCACTGTGTAAAATTTTAAGTCTTCTGGAAGAGAAGCTGAGCAGGGTTTTTAAATTAATCACCATGTAGACCAAACCTGTATTGTGTAATTTAGCATTATAGCTCCTCTTTCCTGGAGAGTGAAAAAGATAAAAATAATAATCTCCCATTACCTGTTGTGGCTGAATATGGTTTTGTGAGCATTGCAAACACCTCGGTCTACTTAAGAGTATCTAGTTTTTCACTGAGGACTCTGGTGCAAGAGCAGGGACAGCTTATGTTGCATTTTATTTAGCTAGTAGCTAGTTTTGTTTTAAAATACTGGGCTGCCTGGGATCTGTTTTACAAACAACTTGGACATCCACGCTGTAGGAAGAGGATACCAGTACCCTTGAAAGCTGTCTCAGTAGAAGTTAGTTATTTCAGTCAGATCTCTGAAACTGAAATTACTTCTTCTGTGGTGTTTAGCATCTGCAGTTCCATTTTTCATTATAGGTATACAATTGCAACTGTATTTTATGTATTGCAACAGCTTCTAAGGCTTGTGTTACACTGTAGAGATGCAATTGAAAGGATTGCATAGGTAATGAACCTGATTTCAAAATGTATATGTTCTTAGGTAGTTCCTGCCCCCACCCTCAGCATAGGCGAGGGCACGCCTGGAGTGCTGTGTCCAGTGCTGGGCGCCCCAGCAGAGAGACATGGACATAGTGGAGACAGTCCAGTGAAGGACCATGGAGACAATTAAGGAACTGGAGCATCTCCTACGAGGAGCTGGGATTGTTCAACCTGGAGAAGAGAGGCTCGAAGGAATCTCGTTTGTATGAAATACCTTAAGGAGGGGTGCAATGAGACTGGAGCCAGGCTCTCTTCAGTGGTCCCCAGTGACAGGCCAGGAGCCAGTGGGCATGCAGTGACACGCAGCAGGTTCCTTCTGAACATCGGGAGACACTTCTTTCACTGTGAAGGTGACTGAACATGGGCACGGGTTGCCCAGGGTGGTTGTGGAGTCTCCGTGCCTGGAGATACTCGAAAGCCATCTGGACATGGTCCTGGGCAGTTGGTTGTGGCTGGCCCTTCTGGATCAGAGGATTTGGACCAGATGACCTCCAGAGGTCATTTTCAAGCCCAGCTTTCTGTTGATTTTTACCCATGGGGGAAACTCTTGTGCTATGTCTTCCATGAATTGCTTCCTTATACAGAATTCAGATTGGAGGATGTGTTTGTGCTGCATCACAGTAAGAGCCTTAACCCTGCCCAAGTGTTGTGTCTATTTGTTTACTTCTCCCATTAAAAAAAAAAATCAGTCAGCAGGGAGGCTGTTAATTAACTATGACATGTTTTTATGTTTTTAGCGTGATAAGCCTATCCTAGCATTTTGGTAAGGGTCTGAAGCAGGAATGCGCTATGTGTGTATGATTAGTATAGGAAAGAAAGAAAGAAGATTGATGAATATTTATCTAGGGAAAGGCAACTTACATGAATTCTAGTGTTCAATATCGTTTTGATCTGACTCAATTTTTGCAGTTTGCTGTAGAGTTGGTGTGCATTTACATGACTCAAGGTCAGTATATGGGGCTTAGAAATCTTTTCATTTAAACCCAAGAATAGGTTTATTGTCTTATGTCCATCAGCTCTAGAGTTTGTTGGGGGCAGAACGGGATTGTTTTGGGATTCAAGAATCAATTTACATTGTCAGAAGCAATATCCAGTTGAATTGTAATGCGTTTCACAGCTTGTGGGTACTTGACTTGTGATATAATATTCCACAGTGTGTTATAAACTGATGTAATGACAGATATTTGGAGGGCAGGAGACAGATTATCTGGAGCAAATACCAACCTGTTCTTGACATTTGTGAGCTGGTTCATTAATTACCAAAATTACATACTTGTAACTCAGCAACATTCTAGGATCTTATAATATTCATTTCATATGACAGAAAAGCCCTAGGAAGATAGGAATAAGGTTTAAACATTGTTTCTGAGAGAATTCATTGTTCTCAGGTAATAGTAGCTAAACATTGGTTTTAACCTAAAAATAATTTTTAAATTTTTAAAGGCCACTGTGTCTTTTTGGGATGCTTTATGATTTGGTGAGTGCCCCACCAGACTGGACTGCTTCTTGTGTGAGGAGTCTTGGTGGCTGTTCCTGTTTTTATTTTCTTTAAAAAGGTGATTAATTACCTTTGAAAGTGCTAACAGAAGATTTGAAAAATACAACCCATAAAAGTCTTTATAATCTGTACAACATTTATGGGTAAGGCTGATTCTGTTTTATTACATAAGTATTGAAGAAGTAGATGTGCTTTTGGATACACAGACATAAGGTCTGAAATAAAAACAGCTGACTTCAAAGGTAAATAAAGGTTGAGAACTGCTGCTCCGTCACATATCCCTGAAAAAAAAAGGATGGTGGAATTTATGGTGTGGCCAGTGATAAGGGATGATAAAGGGATTCTCTTTGGGGGAAGAAGAGAGTTTACTTGTTTCTCATAGATGCTGATTTGAAGTTCTCATGTGGAGTGAAAAGTGTGGGTGCACAGCAGCTTGCTTTTCTGTGTGATGGGTGGTAGCTGATGTGGCTTCCAGAGCTGGTGAATTGCCTCACCTGGGGAATTACAAGGTGTAGCATGGTGGCTGTTTTGGCTTTTCCTTGGTGTATGCAAGGATACCATTAGGTAGGCATTGCTGGCCAATGGCTCTGTTAAACGTCTGGAAATACTGCTGTGTGCTAGGTAGCTCAGGGTGCTGATGGAATAACGTTGTAGGCATTACTGGATGAGTCTGCTAGTCCTTAGGGATGTTAAGAGTCCTTGGTTCTAAATGATTTGTCAGAAACTTGCTTGCTTCCTGAGGGAAATATTTTATACCTTGCCATTTCTTTATGAAATATTCCCCTTAGTAAGGTGGTACTTATATTTCTGAAACCCATATACCTTATATTACTTTGTGTTATTTCAGTTTCCTGAGAGGTCTGGTGGGCAGAGAATTAGTTTCCCATTTGCTTGTAGACCTTACTGTACCCTCAGTGGCAGGATCGTTTTCGCAAATAAACATTTATTTTTTTTTTGGTCGAATTCACTGCCAGTTTGGTATAGTTTAAATGCTATCATTTTAAATTTTTCATTAGTTCTTAATCACATTTCTTGCAAGACTCCTCTAGTTGCCCAAACACTTGTACTCTAGCTCTGCAAAGTGTTTCTGGCAGTGCTTTGAGTTTTGAGGCTGGGACCACTGACACTGACATGGCATGTTTGGATACACTTTCTAAGCAAAACCAGTGTTTTGAAAAACAGAAGATACATGTCTATTCAGGCTTTATTTAATGCATCATAAAATAATACAAAATGCGCTGAAGACAATATTCTAGCTAGTGACTGTCTCTTGTGGTAATACATGCATAAAATAAAGGATTTAAGGACTTCATATAAAATTTTTGTTTTAAATGCAATGGCAGTTTCTTTGAAGGGATTAAAAAAACCTGCCAAACCCAAACAACCTTATAGCTCATACTGGATTTTACTTCTAGACTCACATGTGTTGATTATTTGTACTTATTTTTTTTTTCCATATGTGGGCAACAAATATAATATCTGGCTAGGATTACTTCTAGTCAGATTCCCTTAATATTTTCATGCATGATAAAAAAGAATTGGACATACAATTAGAAAATAACTAAAGAAACAAAAAAAAAACCTTGAAGACTTTGTTACCATATTATTTGCAGTGTATTATTAAAATGAAATAAAAAACCATTTATGAATACTGATGTTTTAAAGGAACAATGCGTACCCTTTTTCAGAGGCACTGGTGTTAAATATACATCTGCTTGAAACAGGTGTAATGAGTTTTCCTCTTTGAGGCAGTCATCGTAATATCAGAGTTGCTTCTGTAGTGCAGTAGAGACCCCTTAAGTGCCTATGTTGAAACTGAAATCTTCCTGTGAAATGAAGGGTAGGATGTACAGAATATCTGCATTTGACAGAGATTTTACGAGTTTGTTTTCTAGAAAATACTCAACTCTTCATAACTTCTTAGAGTACTCTTGTGTGTCTGAGTGGAAGGGGAATGTTATATGTGGCTTTTGCTTGCTCTCATAAATGGTTTTAAGCAATTCTACCACTTAATTATTTATTTCACTAACCATCTGTTTAAAATGGACGGGTCAGTAAACATACCTGTTTATATCTGCTAGTGGCACTTTTTCCAGTCATTAATTTTGTATGGGTTTTATTGTGGATGTGTTGAAAGAAATGTACCCTTCTGTGATTTTACTGTGTGCTTCCTAAACATGGTCTTAACCTGAATCTGCTTCCTTCCTAATCTCAGAGGCCTTGTGAAAATTCAGAAGCTGTTGGTGTCATCTTTCATGTACTTGTGATGCACAGTTATTCCCCATACTTTATTTAAATCTTCAGCCTGAGCTTAATGATGACTGATATGTACCTTTTTAGTGCATGCCTTAAGTTTTTGAATAGTTTAAGCCTTGCAAGAATTTCTTGAAGTTACACCCTGCCTGAAGGAATAGACCTTCATTAAACATCCTCAGTTAGGACTTCAATAAATGCTGCAACAAATCAGAAATTGTAAGAAAAGTGAGTCAGCTGTTTATTTTATGACACTTAAGTAAGGCTTTACCTAAATTTTAACATTTATTTTTAAGGAAAAAAAATGACCTATATATTAATACTGTAAAAAGAGAGTGGGGAACAAAAGAGAGTAAGTCACTCAATGTTTTGAAAAGGGATTAGTAACCTATTTGTCATAAGTGCTGAATATTGCTTTTGAAAGTAAATGTAATGCTGGATCTCAAGTACCTCAGCAAAAAATGAGGACGTTACAAGAATCCTGATGGTATTAGAAGCTGCAAACATTTGCTTTTAAGTTGTTTTTTTTTTAGGGTGTTCAAAAAATGGTTTCTTCAATCCATTTGCTGTAGATTGATCTTGTTTCTACTTAATAACATGGGCTAAGTTGTGAATAATTAATGTCCTTTTGTGCAGGACACTTTTGAGGAAATGATGCCTGTTACCTTGAGTGTTTGCTTTGGTCTGAGGATGTAATTCTGCTTGGTGTGTAAGAGTTTGCATTTGTTGGGAAGTTCCGACTGTGTACAGTTTAAGATCAAATACAGCAATTGTAGTAATTATTTTGATGATCCCATACCCATTGTGAATTTGAGGATGATACAGAATGTGACAAGAATACCTTGCTCAGCATCAGGAATGCCAGGCTGTGCAGGGCTTCTGGATTTGAGTGCAGCTGGTGGTTCTACCTGCTGCCTGGGGGTACAGGCAGGGCAGGGTGCCAGCGTGCTGGAAAGTCCAGAAGAACTGCAGTCACCCCGTGCGGGACAGTCTCAGAGCTACAAATGTTTGCGGCTTATCTCAGGTCTCTTGTGGAGCTTGGACAAAAGTTATCAAAGTCTGCTGATGTTCTTGGAGTGGAAAGTGGGTTTTTGTACTGAGAGATGATGGAAGTCCTGGCATGGATGGGTTGCTGTGGGGGTGGGCACTGAAAACACCTGGCTTGCAGGGAGGCCTGATACAGGAACTTCAGGTGTGGCAAGTGCAGGAACCTCTGCAATGAAGTGGATGCTTTGTTGGTTTTACAACCAGGAAGTATTAGCAAAATATGTCTGCTCAAAGCCACTTCCAACGTTGTGTATTAAGTGCCAGGTGATTAATGGAAAATACACTGTGTGTGCTTGCAGGATGCAATGATGATTAATAGCTACTAAAGGCTTGTAACAAATAAAATCTGTAAACAAATAAAGGAAGAGGAGAAGGCTGAGGTACTTAATGCTTTCTTTGCTTAGCCTTTAACAATCAGACCAGTTGATCTCAGTGTACCCAGCCCCCTGAGGGGGAAGATCGGGACACAGAGCAGAATGAAGTCCCCATAATCCAGGGGAAATGGTCAGTGACCTACTATGCCATGTAGATATAAGTGTATTGGGTTGTGTGGGATCCATGTGAGGGTACTGAGGGAGCTGGCAGAAGCGCTCACCTTCTCTGACCAAGTGACCCCATTAGAGGGTGAGGGAAAGGCTATGGATGTTGTTGTCTTTCTGGTCTGCCTTTGATATTGTCTCCCACAGCATTCTTCTGGAGAAATGAGCTGCTCATGGTTTCAATGGCTGCACCGTTTGCTGGATTAAAGGCTGTGTGCCTGGAGAGTGGTAGTGAAGGGAGTTCGATCCTGCTGGTAGCTGGTCACAAGCGCTGTTCCCCAGGGCTACGTGTTGGGGCCAGTCCTTTATCAATGATCTGAACAAGTGGATCAAGTGCATCCTCAGTCAGTTTTTGGACCAAGCTATGCGGGAGTGTAGATCTGCTGGACGGTAGGAAGGCTCTGCTCAGGCATCTGGACAGGCTGGATCGATGGGCTGAGGCAAATTGTATGAGGTTCAAGGCCAAGTGCCAGGTCCTGCACTTCAGTCACAACAACCGCAGGCAGTGCCATAGGCTGGGGGCAGAGTGACTGGAAAGCTGCCCAGCAGAAAAGAACCTGGGGGTGCTGGTCAGCAGCAGCTGAACATGAGCCAGCAGTGCCCATGTGCCCAAAAAGCCAATGGCATCCTGGCCTGGATCAGTAATAGTGTGGCCAGCAGGAGCAGGGCAGGCAGGGATTGTCCCTCTGTGCTCAGCAGTGGTGAGGCTGTGCCTCAAGTCCTGTATCCAGTTTTGGGTTCCTTGCTACAAGAAAGACACTGAGGGACTGGAAGGTGTCCAGAGAAGGGCAGTGGAGCTGGGGAAGAAGGGTCAGGAGCACAAGTCTGATGAGGAGCAGCTGAGAGAGCTGGGGATGTTTAGCCTGGAGAAAAGGAGGCTCAGAGGGGACCTCATCACTCTGTACAGCTGCGTGTACAGAGGAGGCTGTAGCCAGCTGGGGTCGGTCTCTTCTTGCAGGCAAGTAGCAGCAACAGGACAAGATGAAATGGCCTCAAGTTGCACCAGGGGAGGGTTAGGTTAGATATTAGGAAAAATTTCTTCACAGAAAGGGTTGTCAAGCACTGGAACAGGCTGCCCAGGGAAGTAATTGAGTCACCATCCCTGGAGGTACTTAAAAGGCCCACAGATGTGGCACTAAGAGACATGATTTAGTAATGGACTTTGCAGTGCTAAGCCCTCTAAAATCTTAGAGGTCTTTTCCAACCTAAATGATTCTCTGAAAGTGCTGTGGTGTTTGTTTTCTGAATATATTAATGTAAGTTTGAATACAGATATTTTATTTTTTAAAAAACCAGACTTGGTGGAAACAACAAACAAACTTTATTATTATTTTTTAAAAAATTATTTCTTTTTTTGGTGATAAAATATCTGTCATTTTTAACGAGCAACATTGGCAGATTGTATCCAGGATGTAACAAATACTTTGCTTTCAAACATGAAAAAATACAGTTGGAAATTGTCCTGGAGTGGTAGGTAGTGTTTTTATTTCCTGATTTTTTTCTGTCAGTCTGTGTACTGCCTTTGTTCCCTCTCCATTACAGTTGCCTCTTCACCACTACCATTGCCTGTATAAATCCTCTCTCGCCCTCATGGCATCATTTTTAACTGTGCAGGTCAGTGCTAATGCTGTTTGGTTTGTGAAATAAATTATTAAAAATGACTGTAAACATCTCTTGATGGAAGGCTGTGGTGAGCACTTTCAAGCAACCATTAGACCACTTCTGTTTGTGTGGGTATTAGGCAATTGTCCATACACTGTGTGTAGTTCATTCTGGCCCCTATGATTCCTCAGCCAGGAGAGAAGTTGTTCTCTTAACTGTATCAGTTGGAAAGCATCACAGTATTTCCTGGAGTCAGATGGAATGTGACGGTAACTGTAAAGTATATTCACATGATAGTATTCTTATGAATCTGATTTAAATCAAACTTGAAGATGTTGTATTCTCATCCCTGGCATTTGGAAGACATTTAATTTTAATTGTTGTTTACATCAAGCTGCACTTTTTGTTCTCTGCGCTTAACCTTTAAAATAAAGTAATGCCACAGCCTTTTTACCCAACAGTTAAAAGTAGATACTGTATGTTTGAAGTACTTGTTACTTTATGTTGATAATTGATTTTCAGTAAGAGAAGGGCCAAGGGAGCAATAGGCAGGGTGCCATATATATTGTCTTATATACTAAACATTAAAGCAACTTAGCTTTATAGAGCTTAATTGTATAGAGCTCAAATTAAATCTAAATTGCAACCTTGTTGGCTAAATACCTATGTTGACAGAACTTTAAAGAGATGCTAGCAGAGAGCTGGTGTGACTGAGGAAGAGGGCAGCGTGAAAATGTGAACTTAACATGGTTGTTTCATGCTAACTTTACTGGTTTTAGAAGTAGAACAATAGTAAATACTTTTATCTGAGTTCAATTTTAGTTGGAAGACCTTAGAGCAGGACTTTTAGTTAAGTGCAAAGGGTTAAGCACTTTGTGGC
Organism: Origma solitaria; assembly: GCA_013397895.1. Taxonomy (NCBI): domain Eukaryota; kingdom Metazoa; phylum Chordata; class Aves; order Passeriformes; family Acanthizidae; genus Origma; species Origma solitaria. The sequence continues at coordinate 1,071,224 of VZRL01005456.1, forward strand.
AGCTAACTTCTGTACTTTGTAAAGGTTAAATGTGTGGATGAACCTGAAATGAAGTGTTTTCAAAGACAGGAAACCATCTGCTCTGGCTGTATTTGTGGGAGAACTCGATGATTCCATGTTGTTTGTTGCTGGGACTCTGCTGCGTGACCCATGCTGTGTTGATAGGCTGCATTACCAGCCCTATTTCAATTTAGATAGATCCTGACTGCTCAGCTGTGCTGATGACCCTAAAGCTGCTTTAACACTTGTGTTTCTCTATCTTCCTGGATGCATCCTGACAGAGTGGCACTCACAGATGACTTTTAAAGAATTTTTCTTACCTAGAGGGGTCTGTTAATGCACTTAGAGGTTGTATGGTTTTCTCAGGGCTATGGTTTCAAGTCCAGTTGAAATAAATAAAGACTAATTACAAACCAGTACCATTGGCTACAAACTGGTAACCTACAGAGGTAGGTAGTCTAGGCTTTCCATGTAGTCATGCACCTCCTGGTGTCCTCTGTTGTCACCACACCACTTCTCCTTATATCTAGCAATTTGTGATTAATTACTATTGGGCTTTTATCTTCTGAAATGTTTAAAAGACTAAAGGTATGGTATGGGAAACAGATAATATCTTTTTCCTACTTGAAGTGACTATAACCCTTTAGCCAAGGGACTTTATAACCATAAGCATTATTACTTCTGTAAAGTATGTATTTAAAAAAAGTTTGATTTTGTTTTTTGACTTTTTTTTTAAGCTTTGTCACTAGAGTTCACCAAAAGCTTTCTAAAAAATAATGTCAGTATTAAGCAGTTGGGCAGATAATGTGCGAGAATGGGATGGGTTATGTGACTTGTAGGAACTTGATATGCTATTTTTTAAAATTCATCTTTGAAAGCAAAGAAAAGGTAAATTAGAAAACGTGCTAAATGAAAACATCTGTAAAGACTGTGAAGTCATAAGGTATAAATATGCAAAGAAAGATAGTGATCATGGGACATACCAGATTAAGCTTCAGTCATTGACACAGAAAAAAGAGGAGTTTGCATAAAGATCCTTCTCACGTCAGAAAATAAAAATTAAATTGTGGATAACTATAGGCCTTGAAGTCTTAAAAGTAAGTAAGTGAAATATCTTCAATTTTTGGAAAGGAGAAATACCAAAATGGCTTCTTCAATACCTTGAGCTGTGTAATGAAATGTCAGTTTTCTGTTGTTACTTTTTACCTTGTCTTCAAAGTAGGAAAGACAGAGATAAATCCAGCCAAAGGAAGATACTCCCTATGTGGAGCTTGGGGCCAGAAGAAGATAACAACCCCAAAAATTTTGGCTCCTTATGTCATTGGCCTGTGGAGCTCTTCCAGCAAATCTCCTGCCTTTTCCTTGAAGGAAATGGAGAACTGTTAGACGGCACTGTGCACTCTGAAAGTGCAGCTCTCCCTGCTGTAATACACCAACATCACTGCTTGTGACAGTCCTTGAAATATTGAGATGTGGCTTCCAAATAAGATGAGAAAATGGATCCTCACCCACCTTCTCATGTTTGTCAAAATGTTCTTTTTATTTTGGGAGCTGCTGTTATATCGAGTAATACATGTCTCAAATTAATGTTTGAACTGGTTTGTGCTTGATGAAATTGAACCACTCTGAGGCCATTAAACTACATTTTTCTTTGCAAAACTGGCATGTTTTAACTTCTGGCACTTTTAAGTGCTGCTGAAAGTTTCAAAATAGGCTTGTTTTATTGCATGCAGCTTTATTAGTACTGGAAGAATATTTTATGACTATTTTTTTTTGTACAAATGATAGTAATCTAAAAAAACTGTCTCTAACAAGGATATCAAACCTGCAGTCAAAATTGAGAAGAGACAGAATAGAAATAATGTGTGAGTCTGTAATGAGTATTTTAGTATTTGGTACAGAACTATTCAGCCTCTGTAAGGCACTGCTCTGTAGCAGCTTCATGGGCTGGTGTGTCTGCTCCGTATGAGTCGGGGCATGGAGAAAGGGCAGGAGGGGCTGGGATACACCTTTTCAAAACTGCCTATGCTCTCTGTCTTTGCTTTTCTTTCCCAGTGCATCTTTATTCCTCAACCATGAACAGACTTCTTACTTTTCTGGCTAAATGGACAGAGAAATAGATTTGCTACTTTGTCCTAAATGTTTCCAGATGAAGCTTATTTCAAGGCTATTGGTGGGATTCTGTGAAGCTTGTGCTGCTGATTGCAGTGCTGCATTTATTGGTTGTGTGTGTGAAGAGTGAGCATTAATTTCTGCTGTGCTCAGTTTGGAGCTTTCACAAGCACTGAATTCTGCTGATAGTCGGAACTGGGGATGATGGTTGGGAATTAACCACAGCAAGGGCTTATCTGGCTGCTGGGTATGGTACCTTAAGCCTCTATCTCCTGCTTTTCAGAAAACTGATAAAGTAGAAAATAGATGAGGTGTGAAGGTAGTTCTGAAAAAGTCAATAAGTAGCCGGAAGCTACAATTTAATAAGTGTTTAGACATATCTGGCTCAAATAGCTTATAATTTTAACTCTTTTAGAAGTGATGGATAGAACCTAAATCCATATTCCCTGTGGCATTAGGTATCAGGAGAAATAAGTGGAAGCAAGGCATTTGAAATCAATAAATGGCTTCTAGGTACAACTTAATGCAGACAGAATTTAGAGAAAAAAGATTGTGAAACAGATACAGGAACAAAATTTAGCTTTATTTTGCAGACTGTAGCAAAGTCCTAATCCTGGCTGTTGTGAAAACGAATGGAGATTAGAAAGTTGTGGAAATGTGGAAATTCAGTGCCATGGGCCAACTTGCACAGAATTAGATGAACTGAAAAAGTAAGAAATCTGTGGAGTAAAGCTGCTCTTTTTATGCCTTAAATGAGACCATAAATGAATAATGCTAAATACCCAAGATCTATTTTATATTACACTGGAAATGAAGCAAAGATTTTTTAATTCCCATTTGTGTGGGAATTGTGTTGTGCTTGATAATCTTCTGCTTCACTGCTTTGAGTTTCCTTTTGTTGGACTTGTGGCTTGCAGGGACTGGAAGTGCAAGAGGCTCCTCTGGGTAGGTAATTCAAGTGATGCAATTGCATTTTATAAAAGCCCTTGGTTTCTCTTTACTATGCCTAGCCCAACAGGTTGTACCTGGGTGCATGATAGGACTGGACAACCCTCACTTTATATTTTCTTTGTTCTACCCCATATACATGCCGAGGAAGAGCCATTAACGTTCCATTAGCTCTGCAGATAGAAGCATTTGTATAAGTGAGATTGGTCAGAACATTACACCTAAAGGAGATTTAAATTATATTCCCATGGCAGGTTCCAGTCAATCTTTCTTGATTCTGAAGTACTTATTGCTGTTTACAGTAAATTCATATGGTATCAAATTGTGTGCACTGGAAAACATAAAATTTTCATTTTTCATTTACCCATGTATTTGCTATCATCATATGAAATACCTGCTTATGCTTGACTGCCATGGTTTTTTTGTACCTTAAACATCACAGTATGTGATATTTTCAAATAAATATTTTAGATGACATTTCTGACTTGCAGTTTGTGTCTTGCGGGTCTCAAGATCAGGAGTTTCATTTATATTTTAGCAATTTTTCAGAAACTCTGATCTGCAAAACAATCAAATCCTCTTAATAATTTTTACCAGGTAAGTCTAATTCTGAGACTGCTGATAAAGCAAGTGGAGATTTCTGAAGTGTTGGATCAAAAATGAGAACACAGTTGTTTTTCAGTGAGCTGTGTGAAATCCGGAGATTCTTTTGGAGCTCCCACATCAGCTGTCATCCTTCTAGGGCTATAGTTAAACTTCAGTAGATGCTCAAAGACAGTTGGTAACACATCTGCAAGAATTGTGTTGGAGTGCACATGGGGAGTTAGAGCTTTATAATCTGTTCAGATTGTTTTTTTGAGGAGGAGGAGGGGATTTTTAAATTTTTTTATTTTTTTTTACCTTGTCCTTTAGGAAGGAGTCAATTTGATCTTCTGTTCAGTGTTTTCTGTTGATTTGCTGTGCAACCCAAATTACTGAAAAGTTAGGTTTTGTGATTACCTTTAAACTTGTCAAAAACTCACTGGATATCACCAATCTGGCCTCTAAGTGATGTAGACTGAAATAGCTTGGGCATATGAATCTAGGCAATGGCTTTGTGTTCAGGGACAGGCCTGAAGGCAGGGAAAACTTGGCTAGGATCTTGGCTTGTTTGCATAGACAGCCCGTGTGGCTTGACTGAGTTATGGAAACTCTGAAACTACTTGTCTACATTTATGAGATGAAAAGGAATTTGTGTAGGGAAGGGCGCATATTTAATATGTGGGTGTTGAAGGTAAATCAATTAATATTTGCAATGTGCTTTGAAACTTCAGCTGTACAGTATTGTGCAAGTCATTTTGTTGATGGTTGGCTTTGGGTTGTGAGTGACTTAAGAAGCCATCAGTCTGTATTTGCTCATTTGAATGAATACCTTGTGTTTTGCATATGAAGCTGTATGTAGGGACAGAAAAGTACTGAGTCGTACTGTGTATGCTATTTCTGGAATATCAAGCAGGCTTAAGACTCAGAGGAGGAGGAGTTTCTGGGATTTTTCCAAATTCTGTCAACAAAACAAATTCTACTCGCATTAATCATCAGAATGAGCTGGAGTTATTTGTGTGTTGTTGTAGCATAGCCTGGCTGAAACAGGCTACTTGACCTTGTTTCTAATGTAATGGAACTTTTCCGGAGAGACTGATAAATCACTCATCACTACTTTGCATATCGAAATTATTTACACTGATCATTAAGTCTTCAGTGAAGTGAAAGGAGCAGTTGACTCTTGGAACGCCTCAAGATTGTGGCTGTGCTCAAGAGCAGGGTGAAATGCCCACCTTAGGGCACTGTGCTATGGCACCTGCATCTGCTGCTGCCCAGGATAATTTGGGTACCTTAACCTTAGGTGTTGTGCTGAACAGACATTGGCTGTGCTTAGGCTTTCTGCCAACACACCTCTTAGCTACTAGCAGTGAGATTTATCCTCTCTTGTTTTAAGGTCTTGTTTTGTTCAAGAGAAGGTTGCATGATCCACTTTTCTCAAAGTAGTAAAGTATTTTGAAGGAATGAGCTAAAACTCAGCCTACATTTCCCACCTTTGGTATATGATATCATGTATAGAGTAAGCTTTGACTATATCAAAAAAGAGCCATGAGAAAAGGGTAGCCCATTAAGGTCATGCCATGTTGGAATAAGCTTCCTTTAGAACATGGTCATGATTGTATAGTTGTAAGTGGAGTACTTTTCCTTTAAAATGTCTGTCTGGGAGCTGTTTGACAAGACAAGTGGAACTGTGGAATGTAGACTAAAATGCAGCAGATTATGACACAGAGAACTGTACCCAGAGTTCAACTGAAGTATGTATTTTTTTTTTTTTCTGATCAACAAAGATAGCAAGCAAGTAAGATGTGGAAATGATCAGTCCCATTCTTGATTGGAACAAGTATGAGCTGTTCAATGGCTACGGACTTGAAAAACTCTCATTCATATGGAGAAATTATTGAAATGTCTTACAGGTACTGCAATTTTAGAGTGAAATTACCTGCTGCTTTTCAAAAAGAAACATTTCTAGGTTTAGCCTTTTTAAACCTGAAATTGTTTTGCAACTTCAGGTTACCCTTAGGTGCCTTAATGCATGGAAAATCTAGTGAGTTAGAGTAAGATGAACAAAATACCAAAGTAATTTGTCAATTCATGTTGCCTGTGGTGGGTGCAGCGGCACTTCCTACCCAAGTCTGTGTGTCTGGGTGCTGCAGTGCAGAGCCTGGGCTGTTGCAAGCAGGAGTGTAGCTGGAGTATCCTGCAGCTCTGACACAAGTGTGTAGAAAGTGGGAGAAAAAGGTGGCTTTCTCCAAAGGATCATCTCAGACCCAAACTGCAGCCTGTGCTGTGTTTGGAGCAGAGATGAAAAGTACTTAGAGAAGGGGTTACTCACTTCAAAATCCTGATATAAATGAGAGTAAGTGCTCCTGATGGTTCCAGAGTAGAAGTGGGAGGTAAAGTTTATCATCATCATCAATGTTTTGAAGCTGAATTTATTCTTTCATGTACTTTTTCTTCTGTGCTGTCTGGTGTTCAGTACCCCCATGCCAGGCCTGAACTATTTTGTTAATGGGCATGCTCTGGAATACAGATTCTTTTGTCTGCACTATTTATAAATATATTAATATTAGTTCAGGTGTTCATCTATTGTAATTTTTGAAGTTCCAGTTTCATGTTCTCAGTGATTTCAAAGTTACTCTTTAGTTTTGGTGATGGTGGCAGAAGCCATAAGCTGTTCTGCTGGCCTTCGTAAATTCTGGCAAACTTAATGTATTTTGAAGGAGTTTGTTTTTTAGAAGGAGTGGTAAGGCAATGTTCCAGGTCATGAACTGATTGAATGGACATCAACTGATAGTTTTGTAATTTGTCCTAGTAACTGCCCCTAAACAGCTGAAAAGAGAGGTGTATGTGCTTCTTTTTTGGCAATGGGTTTTCAAAGGTGACTGGAAATAACTCAGTGTTTTTTTAGAACACTTTTAGTCCGGAAAGTATGCATGAGTAAATAAAATTGAATTATTTGTCTCTTATACTGAAATGAGGAGACACAATAATTTAACATGTTGTATTTTGAATCCAGTAGTGTATTACAGGGTTTTAACTGTCTAGATCTTGTGTGTTCAAATGTGCTCAGTTCCTGCTTATTTGATGTGTTCAGTGGACAGTCCTTGTGCACCCGTGTTTTGGTGCTGGACGGTGAGGAATATTCTTTGATAGCAGACACACAATCCTGGTCTGGAAGGCTTTATAAACCTGTTCATAGTCCAGCAGTTGCTGCTGTTGAGATGTCTGCCTGCTCAAGAATGAATTTACTAAAAATACTTGATTTCTTAAAAACCAGAAAAACCAAAAAAGCTCACTTGCACAATTAGCTCAGTAATGGAAATGTTAATGGAGAATAAAAACGGCAAGTTTACATATTTGGAATTTAAATCAGGGCAAGAGGAATGATGGAAGAATTATTTTTTCATGAAGTCTTGTCTCCGTCACTTGATTTGATAAGCAGCCTGGCTTTCCTTTTGGAACTTTAAATAACATATTTGCAGGGTGAACCAAATTGTGTTTTTATTAATTGTGAATGAAGTAATTTGTTATGTCCAAAGTATCTCAGAAATTTAATGAGAAAACAGAAGTCATGTTGCAATCAAGTTGTTCCTTTTATATTTTACATCCTGATACTGTTGATAAGAGATGAGTGGGACTGTTTTGAAAGACATTTGCAATCTGCAAAGTTAGTATTTTCGGCATGCCTTTGAGTGTTTTGTATCGTTGGCAAATGCATGGTACGTCTTCAGAGGTGGGAACTGATAATGTGTCTCTGAGATTTCAAACACGTACCATCTGGAAACTCATGATAACTTGTGGTTTTGATTTGTAGTTGCTGTCGAGGGTGCAGACACAAGGAAAGAGCTTGCTTGCTTGGAATCTTTTCTGTTGGACAAGTTACATGAAAGTTGATAGTTAACTATAGCTGATACAAAATATTGAGAACTAGCAAATGGTAGTTTTTGTAGTGCCAAGGAATGGCACACAAGTAAAACCCCAAACTTTTTCTTGTTATTCTCAACCTTTTTGCTTTTTTCTTCTGCCAAGCAAAGCCTATTGTCTGCAAACAAGTAACCAAACTCCATGTCCCCAGAGGAAGATGTACCTTCCTTCTGCACTGATGATTCACAGCATTTCTGAGCTAGTACTTACGAGGAGATTGTTTCCCAATACTAGTTGAGGTCTCTCAATGCCCAGTGGTCCAAGAAATCATTAAATTAACCAGCTGCTAATTTCAGTAACCTAATTTGAGTGACGGTGGGTTTCTGTGACACAGGGATGTTGAAAGAAAAGAATTAGTTTCGCAACTTTGTTCCAGTTAAGACCCTCGATGACTTCTGTAACTGGCTGTGAGGTGTCCTCTTGCTTAGATATTTGTGTCTTTTGGGGGCAGATGATTCCCATGGAGTCATTCCAGATCCCTAACTTGGATGTTACTGGATGTGGCTCCAGAGCATAAAATGTCAACCAGGGTATCAAGGGAGGGAGCAGAGCTGTTTTGGAAGTAAGAATGCACAAGACAAAGCGTTTAATGGGGAGGTCCATAAATGGGAACAGAGGATAGAATACAGCACATGGAAACAGAGAAACTGGAGGTGTGTATTTGTTGTGTAAGAGAGTTAGAAGTAAGAAAATCAGAAAGAGGAGAAGAAAGACTCGCAGAGAGATTAGGAACAGGATAAGGATAGCTGCAGGAAAAGGCCCTGGGAGAGACTTTATGATTACAGAGAAAGATCTGCTTTCAGATTGAAGTTCTCAGATCGATGTACAGTATTTAAAAGGATGTCATACAAGTTATGAGTCATGTTTTTTGAGCAAACAGTGCTGAGCAATCTGGTAGCGGTTTCAGTGCAGAGAGACGACTGATGTGCTGAAGAAAGTAAAGAAGGGCTGTTCTTTTAGGGCTTAACTAGCTGTGTTTCTTCTACTTGTTTGCTCTATGTGTGTTTTGATTTTTCAGGGAGATGTGGTTTGCCGGGGGATTGGAAGAAAACAAAGTTTTGGAAAAAGAATTGAAAGAAAAAAGACTAAAAGTTGAGAGACCAGGGCAAACCCAAGTCAGTTGCTTAATTTTCAGCTGATAGTATTACTACAGTCTTCTTAAGAAATTCTGCTGATTTATGATTTCTGTAATGATAACAAACCTGACAGTCCTAGTTAGAAAAGAATTGTAAATATTGTTTTCCTCTGTAGGTATACTGATGTTTCAGACTCTTGCCATTTTATCATCTTAGTATTGCATAATGCAGCCAATTCATGTTTTCCAGAGCTTCCCAATTAACTTAAGTGTTCAGAAGTTTCCATGACCTTTAGGTTCCTTTGTACTCTATGTTGTTTTTCAGACAGTGTGATAGACTCTGTGGTTTACTTCCAGTGTAGCTTTTTTTTAATGGAAAAGATGTCACAATGCAAAAAGACCATGGTTTTGAGTTGTGTTTTTGAGCATTTAATACAAGACTGATTTGACTTACTTTTTTTTCTAAAAATGTCTTAACATACTGTTTAAGTAGCTCATAAATAAGGGTCAGCAGGAAAATATCATAGTTTAAAAAGTATCATTAGGCTGAAAATATGGTAAAAATAAGTTGAAGAAAGAAGATACTCATAGAGAAGCTTGTTGCAGGATATATGCACCTATATCATATTCACTACTGTAATTGATGTTCACTGTACTTACAGTTCTTGCTTCAGTTTTGCCTGTCACAGTCTCTATGACTTGCTGGAAAACTTTCTGTGAAGTTTAGATTGTCCTGTTCACTCAGATCTGTGTGAGCTCCCAAACCCAGGCCTTTGTTCTTCACTGAAATGTTGGGGGTTTCTCAGAAACCTTATGGAGTTGGAGAAGGTGGCGGGTGGAGACCTTCCAAGGAAGGGTGCATGGGCTGCTACATTCACATGGTGCTTCCCATCCAGACCTATACACCTCCTCTGTCTGCCTGGAGTATAAACAGGGAAGGCTTAGGGCTGTCTGCCCCTGCAGGCATGTATTTCATAGCCTCAGCTTATTTGTCAGAGCTATTTGACTCTTTATTTGGGGACAGCGCTGAACAGTAGCAACTGCTCGTGTCAGGACACTGATTAATCTACATATATATGTGTGTGTGTGTGTATATACATATACATATATATATACACACACACACATACCTATATATATAGATAGCCAGTTGCTCCAGTCCTCCTGTCCCGAATAAAGAATTGTTACCCTGGTGTTGCTTAACATTTAGTACTTATGAAGCCTGGAGATCCTGTTTATACATGCCAAGCCCAGTCTGCTGTTTTGGTCCATGTTTGTTTCGACACATCCATCAAGGCCTTGCAAAGCAAAATGTGACCACTGACAAGTTATTCCCACAATGTTGCAAATGTTCAGATCTTCCTGCAACCTGATGCAAAAGGGCCCTGTTGGCAATTATTTTTTTTTTTTTTAAATAAAATTTTCTTGAGAAAATGCAGCAGATTGTGGTGGTGAGCTTACACCAGTACACGCAATTATTGTACATATGAATAGGGCAGTAAAGGACTAAGAAAATTCAGCTATCATTTTGAAGAGTTGTGATACAAACTCTTATTTAATAAATGTATGTAATGCATAAGTGTGTGTCTATATATTTATATATATGCATAATAAAAACTTGTATGTACATGTATTTGTATAAGAGAGCATGAGAGTCAGTTAGGAAAAAAAGATTTAAAAATAAATACAGAAGAAGAGCAACTAAATATGATAAAACAATACTGTTGCTGTGAGTGGAGGACAAACATCACCTACACTTTCATTTTTCTTAAATGATTTTTAGAAGTGTACCTGAATGAGACTCCTTTTCCTAAAACTGCTCAGGAGATTCTATTCTGTAAAAGCATTTGCTTTGCATCTTCTGTTCTGCAGAGGGTGGAACCTCTGAAGGAATGAATTTATATGTATTTGGGAGACTTTTTTATATGTGTAAAATATATAAAGTGTTGCAGTTGTCCCTCAGGCTGTCAGTCAAGGAGCCAGTGTATTAATAGCCTATTAAACCAAACTGCTGTATGAAATGATTCCTGTTGGCTTAGTATGTAAGGTCTTTGTAAACTTAAGTGTGTTACTTTTTCCAATGCTGTTTTGAAGAGAGGGCTTTTGGCTTTAGGGGAGAAGTATTGCCACAGTGCTGTCTCTTCCTGCACACCTGGAAACCATGGCACGAGGAGGAACTGAAAGCAAGCCCAGAACTAGTGTCCTCTGTGTCAAGGCATCTCTCCTCTGAATAAAGACATCTCTTGAAAATGGTTTGCTTTACAGTGGTGTATGAGTGCTACTGCATCTGTTGTCTGTTAAATGTAATGTCTCACTTAAATGTTGGCCTCTTGCTATTTAGTGCGAGTGTGTGTGTCCCACCCCTAATTCTCAGGTGGGTGTGTTATGGGTGTGGGGCTGAATTTATAAACATTTTATGCTGCTGAAAAGAATAAGAAATACAAAGTTTTGGCAGTGTTACTGGAAAACTGCTTTTAAAATGTGTTTGTTTTCATACTTGGTGCATCTGACTAGGCCAAGAGATCATTCTTTTTCTGACTTTGAAACTCTGTTTCTTTGCTCTTCTGTAAATAATTCCTAATTTTTTTTAACCTCTAATTATCTTTCTAATAATAAATGAGTTTGTTCATTAATCTAAAAACTTAGTTTTCAAGCAGCCTGGGTTGGAGGAGAGGTTCTTTGTCTTGTTCCATTTTTATTTTGATTTCTGTGAAGGCTATGATTGAACTGGGTGCTCTTTCCCAACCTGACAGGGTCAGATATTTGTTTTGTTTAGTAGCTAAAGGTCTGAATGGTATTTTAATGACTGCTTTGTGGCCTTTCCCTGTCATAGAAGTTGTGTTTGAGCCAAATTAATAGTGTAATTTTGGTAAACAATGATTAGAACATCCCTAAATGTTTTCCCTTATTTAGCATTAGCTGCATTTTATGTATTATTTTCAGTTTACCTGCGTCATAGGTTAAGTGACCGATAGTTAATTGTAAATGATGATTTCTTTGAAGAAAATGTCAGTGATACAGAAAGCTTTTTCAGTTTTAGCATTTAGTCGTAAGTATGTGCATGGAGGAAAAGGATATTCATGCCTGTATGGATACATGCATGATGAGTGCATATGTAAATATGCCTAAGTCTTGGCAGGCTTTCTCCTGCTTTAGCAGGATGTCAATTCGAATAAGGAATCCTAAAAATTATGTTTTACCTGTATTCATTGCTCACTGGCTTATGTTATTTAAAGATACCTCTGTCAATACTTCAATGCTCAATGTAGTGAATAGTAGTGAATTACATGAATTTTCTTATCCAAACTGATACAAGCTATTCTCATGAATGCTAAAGCACTAAACTATTTGAGATAGATTATCTTTATTCTTTTGTTCGAAAAAAGAAGCTCTAACTTCACAAGAATAATAACTACGCTAGTAATTCTGTACTATAGGTCATGTTTTACAGGATTAGAGTTTATATATGTGCTTCTGCAGATAATTCTGGGATTCAGTTCTGTTAATGAATTTAGATATCAATAGGCTCTGAACATACAGAAAGGTTTGGATCCTGAAGAAAATAATATCCTTATCTGAATGGAGGCAGATATTGGTTGCATTAATATCTTTTGTCTGAAAATTGCTGAGCTATAATTATACCATAACTGAGATACAATCAAAACTAGAAATATGTATGTTTCTTTTCAAACCAGCTACATTGACTTTTCTCTTTAGTAGAGGTCCATGTTTTATAAATTCTGATTTGTTTCTTTTGTAATAGTAATTCACAATAGAGCTGAAGCAGGGATTTTGTTTTCTTAGTGAAACCTGTTTTTGTTGACCACTTAATTTTGTATTTGTCTAGCAAGATCTTTCTCGGAGTAGGCATTTCTGGAGTAGTGACCATTCTTCTTAACTTTGTTTTCCATGATGTGCAACCTTATGGCATCTCAGCTGGTAAATGAGATAACAATTCATCCCCCATTGGCAAAAAAATTAGAAAGAAATTACAGTGGAAATGCTCGTGTGCCTATTTTTTCTAAAACACAAAGCAAAGAACAACAAAAAACACCTTCCATGAATGTAACTGAATATAAAGTAATCTTGCAAATAGCCAGCTTATTGGTAATGGCTCAGTTTGAAATTTTTTTTAATATGATACAAGTTAGGAGTTGACAGGTTGAATAATTCTTAACACAGTTTTGTTTCTTTCTGTTTTGTAGACAACTCTGCTGAAGCAGATTTATGGTTGCTGAACAGTTGTACAGTAAAAAATCCTGCCGAGGACCACTTCAGAAACTCTATCAAGTAAGTTGTTTCCTTACAAAAGATATTTAACTATCAGTGAATATTGCATATCTTAAAGCTTTGTGTTTTCAGTCTAGAAGTAATTTTGTTTTAGAGCAAGAAATGTGCTGAGTTTGAGTGTTACAATGGTCAGTTCTCTAGGATGGATTTGTAAGTTATGGTGGATTTGTTTTAGTTAGCTGTAACTTGCAAGTGCTTAGCACTACACTTAGGAGAACTGCTGCCCCTTTTAGATAGTGGCTTTTATATCACTTTTCAAGGCAATATTGTAATAGTTTTCTGAAGGTTTTTTTTTTCATGTGTGAATTGTTAGGTTGTTTCTTTTTTCCTCTACTAAAATATGGCCTAACTGGGACCTTCTTTTCAGCGGTGCCCAGCAATGGCCCTAAATTAAATGACAAGAAGTACCTCAACATGAGAAAGAACTTCTTTACATTGAGGGTGGCAGAGCACTGGAACAGGCTGCCCTGGGGAGTTGTGAAGTCTCCCTCTCTGGAGACATTCAAAACCCACCTGGATGTGTTCCTCTGTCACTTGCTCTGGGTTACCCTACCTTGGCAGGGGAATTGGACAAGATGATGTCCAGAAGTCCCTTCCAACCCTACCAATTCTGTCATTTTTGAAAAAGTGTGTACTTAAAACCAGCTATTTCACTAAAAATTATCTTAAAAGGTTAACTGACTAGCTTATAATAGGAGTCTTGTGAAGAATGTGTTTTACTCAGTACCATTCCAGTGATGTCATAAAAAATGACATGGAAGTGACTTTTGCCTCCAATTTCTGCACAAGTGTAGTTGTGATGAGAATTACTGGAAAACCTGTACATGTCCAGCTGTCATTGCCCAGTAAAAAGAAATATTGTGGTATGTGTCTTGCAGATTTTATCTTTAGTAAACAAGGTTGGCTGTTTGTGCAGTCATTTGTTTAGTGTGGTGCACCAGGGATGGACTAGTTGTTGAAATTCATCTTGGTTAGGAAAACATAGTTCTTGGGAAGGGAGAGAGGAGAGAGAAGCTGGATATAAGCTACCTGTTTGCAATGCTGGAGTTACTAACAGAGTCTCACGGCTGTAAGCTGGAACAGAAACCACCTGACTGCTGTAGGTGGCACAGCAGAAATTTCCTCCACTCCTCAGAGTGCTTCACTTCCTGGCTACTGGTGTAGTACTTGGTGACCAGAATGTCTTTTTGCCTTCTCTTCTCTGTTCCAAAAAAGAAAAAAACCCCAAAAAACAAAAAACAAAAAGAAGAAGAAAAAAAGCTATTCCCAGAATACCTCCAGCAGTTAATGTGTGTTGGCCAACAAACTGATGACAAGATAGTTTCCAGTGCAGTTGTGGCCATCCTTCTATTTTACTAATCCTGTGCCAGAATTGATGTGGTATGGTGTGTGTCCTAGCCAGTAGAATAGAGTTGGTTAAGAAAGAGGGCCTAACTGAAAGCAAATGATCAGAAATATTTCTTTGAAGAACATGTTTCTGTTGCTGCTCTGTTCATGAACCTGATGTTACTTGTAGCTTGGGTTTCTTATTTTTTATCCTTACATCAGCCTGTACTTGCTCCTTTCCTATAGCATGCATTATTCCTTCTCTGATCTCAGATCCTGGCAGTTCCCAGCCATGGAGAAGGACAATTTTTGTAGTTGTTTCTGACCATTTTTTATAAGGTTCATTAAACATAGGGGAGGTGACCACATGTGAGTGCACATTCGTGGGACTTGGAACTGAATGATTAAATGTCTTCACTCTCAGAAAAAAGTAACTACTGTATTTGGGTTTTACAGTCATGAGGAAAGCTTGTCTCTCTAAAGAACACAACTTCTTCTAAATACTTCTTGATTTATTGCAGCAAAAACCCAATGCATGACGTTTTGGTGGTACAAAATGAACTGCCATTGCATCCTATCGTAGCAGCTTGTTGGTAGCTATGGAGAGCTTTGTTTTTCTCTGTTGAGTAACAAAATAAACGTGTAGTATGTGTGTTGTCAAAGCAAACATACTTGGAGTGGAAAAATTAATACTCAGCACGGTAAAATTAGTCTTTAAAAAAAAATCAGTCTGAAAGTGTTTCATAGTATTATGGATGCTATGTGAGAAAAGTATTTTGGGTTTGGTTATTCTCTGCTCACTGCAGCAGTTCCTGCTACCTTGCTTGCATATGACTTCAAAATGCACTGATTGAAACCAGTGGTAGTGTGTTCACACTGGTGATTAAAGAATGACTGTGGAAAGCTGATCCCTTACTAATGCCATGTGCCAAAGGATGTACCAGAACCCAACAAGTCCTGTAGGTTCAACCTTTTTTGGTCTGATTTTCTTCTAAAAAAGAAACAAAACCACTCCCAGACTTGCTGAACCTTTGCAGATATGTATGCAGCTGATACAAGCTGACTGACAGTACAATCATTATGCTTTTTTTTTTTTTCTCATAGCTCTTAGGAATAGTCTACTGTTCTTCACTATCAAAAAAGTTGAAATTGCTGGGCCAAGTCGATGGTACAGAGGGCAAACAATTCCTTAAAGACAGTAGCTTATGGATGGTAATCGAGGGATTTTCCTGTGCAAGATTTTATTCTGTTGATTAATCGTAAAATAAGGTTAAAGTAGGGATAGGCAATAGGAGTAAAGAATTCCCATTATAATTAAGTAGGTGGAGTTTACAAAAATAGTGATTAAGGCTTGTGTTTTGGCTGGTGATGGATATACCTCTTGTGCTTTAGTAGTTGTTTGGCATTCCAGGAAAATGGCAGATTTTAGAAAATTCCATTTTTTGAAGTTGATGTTATTTTGCCTTAGAATTTAAAGTGAAATAATGCTTAAAAAACCCCAATATTACAAAGTCACATCTTTTTTTGCTGATAATGTTTCAGTATGATATCATTGTTATGGACCTGATCATCTGTCAGTGTGACCAACTTAGATGAGTTCAGTGTATACGTATATATGGGTTTTATAAACAGTATAAATAATAAATAATAAGTAAAGTATCATTAAAGTTCTTCCAGAGAGATGTCACTCTTTATTTGTTTTGGGGGATATTGGGTAGTTTCTTTGTGATTCGTTTAAGTGCCTCTCCTTATTGTTTTTGTGTTTTGGATTTTTTTTCCCCTCAGTTGCAGAAGGTTGTCAGGTAACATTTTCTGCTGACATTTATTTTATTCAAAAGTAGCTTTCTTAAAACTTAGCTGTTAGTAATAGCAAGAATAAACATTTAAGAAGTAGGTAACTAACCTTAATGTGTGTAAACCACAGTAAATCTGGTAGGACTGATGAAGAGAATTAAGCCCAAGAGCATGTTCTAGAGGAGCTCACTTCCTTTAAAATAGTTATTTTGCTCTTTGGTTTCATACTTCATTAATTTCTGTGTGCTCTGGTACTCTTTTCTTGACTGTGTCATCTCAGATATGTAACTCAGTTTCCCTGATTACCTCTGAAGATTCAGAGACTGTCGTGTGTTTCTAGCTAGCAGTCTTTTCCCTTGCTTGATCCACTCCCGAGTGCTGGTATAAGTTACTCCTGTGTTCAGGGACTTTGGCTTTTCCTTAAGGAATTCCCCTGCTTGTTGAAGTGTTACGGATAAGAGCTTGGTGTCTCTCTTATCAAAATAGCCAGAATTTATAGAAGAATGATGTTGTCTGGGAGGAACAATGTAGTTACGCTGTTGAGGGTGTTCATGGTTTGTCTCATGGTATAGAATAAATCTGACCACCATAAATAATCGTCTTTGCTACTATATATAATTAACATGTAGCATTAACACACATTCTGTGCTGTATTTGTTGCTGCATTCACTTTAAGGCATGCTCCAGTGTGTGTTCAGCCCTTTTCTTTCTGATAGCTATGAGTTATGACAGAGATGTGAGGGCTTTTAGCACTGAAGTAGCACTGTGTGGCTTCCTGTTCTGTCCTTGCTTCAGTTTTCACCAATTAATGAATAAATGGTGTGTGGGATCTCACTTTTATGCTAGAATGAACATAAAAAACTGTAGAATTTGTGGAAATCTTAGTTTAAGAGGACTATGACTGTAGACCCTGCAAGTTGTTTAAAGCTCTTAGTGGATTAAATTGGAGAGTAAAAGTCACGACTGCTTTTGGATGCTACCAGATTTCTGTTCACCAAATGCAATTGTGTTGATGATAAGTACAGAAGGAGGTTATTCTTTAAGAAATACAAAAGCTTGTTCAGAGATAAGAATAATTTTCTGCTGCTTTACATCTTTGCAAGTGAAAATAACCTTGGAAGAAGGTTTTTTGTTTCTTGTTTTCAACATTTATGAATGTAGTTTATATGATGCATTTTGCAAATTGAGCAAAATGAAAAGTCGCACACTGTGCAGGGTTATCACTTTGTTTAACGCAGCATTAATCCTTTCGCTGTTACTAATACATTTCCAGTGTAGAAGGAGACTGTGATTTACAGTTGTTTATACCGTTCATGCAGTAAAATCTAAGCTGCGATGTACTTCTAGAAGAGGAAACATAAGTATTTCAAAGCTGTTTATTTTATAGATCCTGTTAGCATAAGAAGATCACTTCCACCAGGTGTAAGTTTCTGAGATGAGTGTCATAGCCTGGCTGTTTATTGCATTTTACAGAAGCAGTGTGTTCCCATGACTTTTGGTGTTTGTGCCGGAGTACTTAAGGTAACAGGGCAGCACTGAGAACACAGGTACTGCTGTTTTCCACTTGTATTGGAGAAATCTGAGGAAGAGCTGAATCCTCTGAAGTAAAAATGCCTGCAAAACAGACTTCATTGGCTGAGAGGAAGTTTGGTGCTTGGTTATTTTTTTTTCCCTCTAAGGCTGTTACCAATAATACTCTTTGCTCAGACTCTCTAAACTAGTCTAGATAATGTTGATGAAGTCTTGTGTCTTGTCAGGATGAAAGGCTCACACTTAGAGATTGATGAAGTGCTTATATTCAAGATTTATTTCTATTCACAGTGCAAGAGGAACTTCTTTCCCAGATAATAGGAAGTTACTTGGTTTTGAGTGGAGGCTGTAAATCAGTTAACCAGAATTTAAAATCACAGTTCTTTTCTAAGTACAACCAGAGAAGCTTAGGTGACTGCTGAAATTGCTTCATCAAAACCTTGATTGGAATAGATTTAGGCACAACATTTACATGTTTACAGATGTGGGACATCTATTAACATCTCAGCAATCACACACCATTAGCCAAAATTAGTTTTAAAATTAGTTTTGGAGCTAATTCTATTTTGTAAAGAAATATTTTTTTTTTTAGGAAGTGTTTTAATCTTTGATGTACAATCTTTGTGTGTACAAATTAATTAGTTGAAAAAACGGAATATTTCTTTTGTGTTCAACAGATGATTTTTTTTTATTTTCAGTGTTTTCCTGGCAAAAATTTATAGAAGGGTTTTCTACTTGAGCATTAGAGATTTTGGGTTTTGTACGGCTGTGCCCATCCATATTACAAAATAATTAATTTTATTTTTATATTCATTCTACTGAGTCACATTTCTCAGCTTAAGCAATACCAGTTTCACACTTACATAGTTGGTCAAGCTTTACCAAGGAGCATAGCTGACCCCAAATGCTTTCTCACTTCCAAATGCTGCAGAAAGCTTTTATAGGCTTAAGACAAAAATGTTATTAAACTGAAGTCTTTACTCAAAACCTTACCAATCTAGTAAGAATTTTTTCTTCTTTTTATACTTGCTTAATATTGTCACCATGCTTTTAGTGTCTTAAGCTGATGGAAGACATGGCTGTTGGTGAAGAATTTTGTGATTTAAATGATATTTGTTAGTGGAATTTTTTTTGCTGGATTTGAGCTTGTTCTTTTTCTTGCACTCATCTCTGCCATAAAAAAGAGAATGGTAAAAGCTGGTTGACATGATGTTGTAAAATGCAGAGAAAAACTACACCATATAGAACTGAGTGCTTTCCATTGCATAGTATTTAGAAGATAAAAGGATTATGGACTGCTTGTGATTGCATGTGTTACGTGGCCACATTTTGCAGAGATTTGCAAAAGCCTGGGTTATTAACTTGTATGCACTTTAGTTTAATATTTTAAAAGGTTTTAAAAAAGTACAAGAACAGCGCCTGTTAAAATCAAGTTCTAAATGTGATTGTAGAAATCTTGTCTATTCTGATATGAATGCATTTGGGTCTGCTTTAAGTACTCCATGATATTGATGCTTTGAGATGTTAGATAGCACAATGCTGATTAAGCCTCAGATGCTTTAGTGGGCTAATTAGCTTTTAGATACTCTTTGTCTTGAGCCAGATCATTAGGGACTGATGTACATTTGATCGCCATTTTAGAGAAGAAAATATTGCCAGGACATGAGAGGCCAACTCTATTTCATATATCTGTATATGACTTCATATATCGGTATTTGAACTTTTTGATGAGGCTGTAATTACAGGTCCTCAGCTGCTTCACCGGCAGTGTTTACAGACATTGAAAATCAGTTAAGTTCATTGCTAAACATACAAGATACACTTTGCTTTGCAAACAAATGCAATCAACCATTACACTTCAGTGATATGGGTAAACAAGGAAGACTTCTGATTTCAAAAGTACAGCTTTCCTGGTAGTTCATGGAGTAATGCTTTCACCTTTCTCCCTGTCAACCCAAATGGGGACACAGGTATCATAGAATTGTAGAATATCCGGAGTTGGAATGGACCTATGAGGTTATTGAGTCCTGGCCCTGCACAGGACACCCCAAGAGTCACACCATGTGCCTGAGAGCATTGTCCAAACACTTCTTGAACTCTGTCAGGCCTGGTCCTGTGGCCACTTCCCTGGGGAACCTGTTGCAGTGCCCAGCCACCCTCTGGATGAAGAACCTTCTACTATCCAAACTAATATCCAGCCCAAAACTCTCCTGACAGAGCTTCATGCCATTGCCTTGGGTCCTGTCACTTGGTCTTTTTTCAGCATTTTAGAACAAGAACTTGCATGCATATATAACCATCTGAAACCTGTTTTAAGAAAATGAGCAACTCTGAAAAGGATGTGTAATTCTCTTCAGACTGCTTTACTGATGTTATCTTTAGTTAAAAACCAAAACAGTTCTTCCCCCTCCTCTCAGACTTGGTCAAACTGCATAATTTTAGGAAACCTCTCCAAACAGAGTTAATAAAATCAGCAAAAGTAAGTATTGGGCTTTCCTAGTGTTTGTCGTGCTGTTCTGCCATGTGCTTGCTTTGGGTTTGGGGTGCTCTCTTGGGCTTCTAGTGCTGGTGATGCCCTCTTTGCCCTGACCAGGGACAGATACAGTGGAAACCATCAGGAAGATGGAGGCACTGTTTTGGGCCAGAAGTTTCAGGTTTCTTTTGTTACTTAATCAAGGGCTTTAAAGAAGAGGCTTTTTGAGGGATGGGAGACACTTGAGCATAACTACGCTTGGTTTCCCACTATGGGCATATGCATGAAAAACCTATTTGTTGAAACCTATTTGAAATGTCCTGTTTTTATGGGATGGGGACAATGATTTGTCATGACCAAGTTCCTCCCTTGATTTAATGCACATTTCAGATTAGTACCTTAATGTCTTGTTTGTCCTTGCTGAATTGGAATGTTTTCTGTTCACAGTTCAAAAAATAGGCTACTAAATAAAGATTTTAAAAGTCTAGTTTGGGTTATGTGGCGGGCCGGCCCCCCGG
>VZRL01005458.1:0-19283 GCA_013397895.1 Origma solitaria
GGAAGGGAAGGGAAGGTTTGGGAGACCTACTATTCCAGGATCTATTTAGGATGCACCGTGTACTCCATCTCATATGAGTTCTGGTGCCCTGCTCATCAAGGCCTCTGTTTTTTTCTTCATCTGATGTAGCGTCTTATATCTGAAGGGAGTTTTATTCATTCTTTCTATGCCTCCATCAGTCTCTGATGCCAGAACTGAGCCTGTAAAGAGAAAGGTGCTGCAAGGAAAAGCTATCATGATCCTTAACCACTCACCAGAGCTAGGTTTAACATATTCCTTCTATTTGAGGAATTGAGGAAGAACATCTTCAGTAAATAATATTGGTGCTAGTGCCAAGGAACTCAAATGCCCACTAGGATGAATACTATCTTTCATGTATGTGTAAACTGGTTTCTTTTTTATTGAAAGTGTAATTTTTGTATATGTTCTAAATTAAGTATTTTTGGGCAGGTTTCTTTGATATCCGGCATGCTTACAGAGGTTCAGAGTAGGGTTAATGTTCAAAATGTGGCAGCATATAAGCTACAGCAATGCAAAACAACTCTTCAAGAAAACGTTCCTAAAACGAAATGAAACAAAACCAGAAAAAAGCAAAGAAAGTCAATAAAGTTCTTTTTTATCTTGAAGTTTCTTGTGTATAGATCCAGGCTACTAAATTCTGGCTCTGCAGGGAATGTCAGGCTTTTCCCTAGCTAGTGTTACCCTTTGGGGAAACAGCACTGAACCTGGGATACCCGAAAAATTAAGTTCTGAGAATGACAGAAGTTCAATACTTCACATCTGGAATGTTGAACCCTTTCCCAGGCAGGCTGGAGAAAGAGAAGTAGCAGATCTTTCTAGTATTTTTATCAGCTCACTCTATCACTGTAAAATACACCTCAGCACTTGTGTCTTACCCAGAGATTTTCCCCCCTTCAACAGGGGTGTCACAGACTGGCCACCATCACAAAGGATGCCTGGTGTATACCTAAAGAGCATCTGCATGGGAGACGTCACATCCAAAATGGCTTTTGCAGTGGGGTCAAAGTTGCACCAACTTATGTCCAGACAGGGAATGTCTCCAGCACTGCATTCAGCTGTGTTTGTCTTCTTTCTCTGCCACAGATATCCAAGGCTAGGTCACTGTTATTACCTGCAGCTGACAGATCCTGAAAGTTCTAGATATGTAATCACATGTTTTATAGATCTTCCTTTGACGCCTAATAACTTTTCTGATTCTGTTTCCTCATAAGGAAAAACAGACAGCAATACCACAAAGGATTTGGGATGCTCACCAATAAGATGAGCAGAATAGATGGACTATTCAAAACTGGTTTGCTTTAGCTGACATCCAGTTCAGAAGAAAGAAATTAAGTTTTTCATCACAATAAAAAGAGAGATAGGGTTCAAATATTTTTTAAAAGTGCCATTAAAAAGAAAGTGTTTTAGCTCTTGGAAAGAAGGAACAAAGTGTTTTACTAAAAATTGGTGAAAAGTTTTTTGCACTTTACCAAAGTGGATAAAATGTCAAATGCGTCCAATCTCAAAACCAAATGTGAGGGTGAAGGGTGGGAGCCAAGCACAAATCAGGGTGGCAACATTTAATATTGCCAACAAGTAAGATAACAGAACAATCAAGACCTTTTTCTCTTTCTGCAGCACCCAAACACAAGTGCAACTACGTCTCATTTTCCTTAGGCTGCATATATGTACATGTATCCACATACATACACACTTCAGTTCTGATGTGAAGCATGATTCTGTTCATTCACAAGTTCTCAGCACTGAGTTTTGAAATGTCAGATAAAATCATATTTACATTTATTTCCAAGAAAGCATCTGGTTTGCCCTAACTTTTAACAGGGTTTAATGTGCAGTCAGCATCATTCACTGACCAGCTCCTCCTTCCTCCAATGTCGATGGGAATACATCCAGTGTCAGTGTTAGGTGTGATGTGCCTTCTATAACCCATTGAACCAGAAACTAGAAATGAAGCTGTACTCATGTCTGCTACTGCAGGTGTTCCTGAGTCTATGCCTAGCTTTGCTTCCTGCCATTTCCCAGAGGTTATTGCTCCCTAAAATCTACTCTCACGACTGTGGATACAGTCTTTTTATGTGGCAATTAAAAAAAAAAATTCACTTGGACACTTTTGATCCATTAATTTTTTTAACTCCAGTTATTCTTTGCCTCCTGCAAGCACAAAGAGAGAGCAAAGAAGTAAAAGATGCTAGCCTAAGTACTGAGGGAAGTAGACAAAGATGAACAGGAAGAGGTAGTCTGTGACTGAGCTCAGCTGGGAGCAGAAATGCCTGTCTGATTGGAACCTGAATACAGTCCCCTACATTCCTTTCCTGACCAAAAAATGACCATATCAAACATAAAAAAGTAAAACCAAGAAGAACTTCAATCTGAGCTAGAGATTTAAACGACTAGAAAACTGTAAAATCTTCCACATCATACTTCTCATTCCTAAATGGTAAAGGAATGTAGAGTCATCCTAAAAAAATGTTATATACTTGTTCCACAAAAGCAGAGCCACTGCTATCCCCACAGCCAGAGTTAATTATGCATTGCTAGGAGAGAGTCCTGGAACCACTTTCAAGAAATTGCCCCCTTTATGCACAGAATCAGAGTTGCCAATCTCATTTAGGGATGGACAATAACAGCCAGGCTGCTAAGGGCTGTTCACTCCAATTTCTTCTCCCCACAACGGGGGAAGTGGCAAATCAAGCCTGTGGTGTTTTCAGGACATGATTACTTGTGCTTGTAGGCAAATTCCACTGTAAGGAGTTTTAAATAGAACAAGTATGCCAACAAGCAAAGAACTAGTGAGGAGAGCAGTGATGGGTGTGTCTCTCTGAGGTAACTCACTAAATCATAGCAACTGGTTGTTCCAGCAGATTTCAGCAAGTGATGCGCAGGCTTGTTAGATGGGTGGTTTCTTTTACAATCTTATTTCACTGTCCAGTAGAAAGAATGAATGGTATCCCTCATCCATGTTCATTTCCAGGTAGGACTCAGGATGGTAGAAACTGCCTTTCTATCACTTGAAGGATGGAGCTCAAACTTGTGTTTCGAAACTGCCCCAAACACTGTCCAAGAGTGAGGGAAAATGAGAGAATAGGGCCCAGCAACTTTCTTGCACTGTTCATCAATTAATTAATGCTTCATGCTGTCAAAATCCTATCAGCAGTGAAAGTTGATGGCAGTCCAGCTAGTGATTCTCTTTAGCTCAGGATCTCATTCATAGCCTGCTGGAGAGGATGAGTAAAGAGCAGGTGAAACAGAACTGTGTAGTCTCAAAGCATTTACTTTGAACGTCAGACACAGCTCTTATTTTTAAATATACTTTAACAAACACAGCATTATGTGGCCAATTTTCAGCAACCCTACTTGAAAAAGGCAAGTGGGAGATTGGGTTTGGATGAAGGAGGGAATTACTTTCCAAGAGAGCTCAGAAAAAACACTTGAAGAAGGGACTTTATGGAAGAGTGTACAAAGCTCTTTGCAAATGAGTGGCACTAGCAGTGGTTGAGGTTATAACTACAGGCTACTCCTGTGTCTGTGTGAATTCAGGATGAATGTTGTCTCTGAGAAAGATTTATTTGCCAATATGCACATTTTTTTAAACCAAGGGATATTTTCGTATAGTATCCCTTCTCACCTCCTTGTCACATTTCTGTTCCACTTGTAATTTAAATAGGGTTAGAGATAGTTCTGTGCCAGTACCATGTGCTGCTTCAGAGATTCCACCTCCACATCTGTTGTTCTGCATAAATCTAGCTGCCAAATTATTGGCTAAAGTTCAACAGAGTCTATACATTTCCCCAGTTAAGCCATCGGTTGACAATTCCCAATTGGTGACCTTAATGTGCCTTGTGGATAAAAAGCTCCAAAACATTTTCTGATCTGAGAGAAATGGGGGGAGCAGGAGTGTGTGTGTGTACCCACATGAAACGATATTAATAATCTTCCAGCTGTGAGTAACCATATGTTTGCAGACCACAGTGAACATGTGAGCCTGTTACAATTATATACAGTTTTTACATATAACTAGTGCATGCTTCTGTATGCTAATGCACCAGCCAATTAGTTGACATCCACAATTAATTCTCTTTTCTCTGTCACCTAGTTAACATTGAATGAGGTCGGTGCGTATTTGAATTCTCAAGTGATTCTTGATTGCATTGTAGAACATGATCAAAAGGCTCTGTTTGAATGTGAATGATTGTGTTGCTTGCTGTACTTGATGGCAATTTACTTAAATATGATACTCTGCAGGAGAACTTGTTCAAAGTAAAGTCACAACCAGCAGTTTATCATTTCCATGCATGGTATTTCGGAATATTGCCTCTTGAAAGCCTTAAAAAAAACAGCAAGAAGAAAATGCCGAGAGGAAAAATTAAAGCACTGGTATGACCATACTCTTCATTATCAGTGTGGGGCAAAATGTATAAGCCTTAAATTAACAATGGGAATACCTAAAGCCTAATAATGAGCAGGGCCCTTGTCTCAGAGAGCACAGAGGTAAAGTCTTTGGTAGAAAATGTATTTGATGGTATAAATTCTTCCAGCCTGGATACATTCCATGTAACAATCTCAACTGATCTCAGCAACTAAATTCTCTCACACCTGATGACTTCCATGAAGACTTGCAGTCTGCATACACAAGCCTGGGAATTATTGTCAAGCACCTGGTAAATTTACACTATTATGGTAATGAAGCTTCATGCAGCTTTTTTGTCACAGAGAAGTGGCTGAAGCATAAGGACAAATGTACTACAGAAGATAAATGTTGTAAAATACTGGAGTTTTTTCACAAATTGTCAGCTCTACTGTTTCTCACACACTTTTCACTTCATTAACAGAATCATCTATCACTGCTAATAAAGTCATGAGTAGAATATTAGTTATAATATTCCACTCATCTAGACTACGTTCACAGCAAAAAATTTACACCTGTCTTAACTGTTATAGGCCTGCATAGATATATATGCCATTTAACAGCTTTCTTTGATCCTTGTAAAGAAGATATAGGATCTCACTTCACAGTGACATTTCCTTTGTTATATTCATATTTCTTAAAAGAAGCTTTCTGTCTAGCTGAGACTTTACTCTCAGATAGCAGTACAGTAAAGATGGTTACAGTTCTGAATGTGTTCAAGACTTCCAAAACCATCTTGCCATCTTTAGATGAACCTACCCGGTTCATCAAAACTACCCAGTGAACTGATGGTTTTAGTCTTGAAAAGGGAATAATAAACAGCACTCTTATTATCAGGTCCAGACAAGCTGTTTCTCTGAAACAACTGTCTCATGTACTCCATGGTGGTTCCCAAATTTGTTGTTTTCCTCTGGCAGACTGGCAAAGAAAGAAGATGCAAGGCACCATTTTGTTGCTGCCTCTCCCCTCTCCTTGCTGGTAGAGAAGAAAAGTTGGTATATGAAGCAGGACGGGACTGTGCTGTACCCTGCTCTAAACATAAAGTAGATTGAGCAAGGTAATATTTCTTCAGGAGAAGAAGAAGGAGCACAAACCATTTACTCTTTTCCTTGTGGCACAGCTCCTGAAACAGAGCAATACTGCGACAGCTCTTGCTCAATAGTTTTGACTGAGGTTTGAACTATCAAAAAGAAAAAGTGTTTCACAAGGGAAATTAGAAGAATAAATAAGAATTAGGGATGAAACTGTCTTTTGTTACCAATTTGGATGGTTAAACAATAACAGAAGTAAAGTCCTTTTGGGTCAGCACTCTTTTGATGTCAGAGACAACAGAGCTGTGAGTCTGGCTTATTTATGCCTTGTGCATCTTCAGCATCCACAGCTGTTGTTAGAGACCTTCACTAGGTTTCTGTTTACCAGCACACTGTCCGTGAGTTTGTTTAATTCTTTTGAAACTACTGATATTGTCTGCTTCCACAGCTTCCTGTGTCAGCAAACTCCACAATGCAAATAAGGCTCTAGTGACAGAAATCCTTTGTGAAGCTGACAATTTCTCAAGTGAGAAGGGACCTTGATCTTTTTCCCTCCTTTTTAACAATAACCATCTATCCTGTTAGAAATCCACCAAAAGATACCACCTGGTCAGGTACTTGTTGTTGATGATAGTGGTGTTCAGCTGGTGAGTAAAGACAAGGGAATAATATGAGCACCCAGGCAACCAAGATTTGTCTCCCATTACCCTCACTGGAGACACCTATACCCTATGAGGTAAATTAAGGTTGGAGTATCAGATCAGAGTTTCAGCCTAAAGTCTCAATTTCCTGGCTTTTTGTGGGTTTTAGGAAGACCCTTAATGTTACTTTAATGTAGGGGGTTTCTTGTGGTTTAATATTTCTAAAGTCAGTAAATCATTTCCAGCATATGTAAAAAAGACAAATTTCTCCTGTGGTTAGCGACCACAAAGCAAAACAAGAAACAGAAATACTCAAGAGTAACGTTCTTGAGAAGAGGTTATAGAGGTTTAAACCTCCCTTTTGATGTTATGTACAGAGAAAGAAAGTTCAGTACAAGGCTGATGATTAATGCCTTCACAAAGCATAGCAGCAAATAAACAGAACCTGCATCCACCATCTCTGCAGATCAGTACAAAATGCTTTTTTTCTGCTGTGTTAGCAAACACTTTGAAACAAAGTGTTTATATTCATCCTGTAAAAAAGAACTTCTAAATAATAGATGTATCCCTGCTTGTGAGGAAAGGTCCCAAACCGCCAAACAATGAAGAAAATGTTGCATCAAATAATGGTTTCTTCCCCTAGTGAATGATTATTCTTACTTAACCTTTCCCATGGAGGGGAAAGAGAGGTGAGCTGATGTCTGAAATTGAAGGATAATTGTTGCTACAGTTGAATGGAGAGAAACTGTGAAGATCTGTCTGATATTTTCAGATAAAATCCACAAATCTTAGGAAATTACAATCTGTGTGGCTGGAAAATAGCCATTATCCAAGGCCAGTCTCCTCCAGTAACTGTTTTGACTGCAAAGCTTGAAAGCACTGGTTATAGATCTTGTGGGACAGATGACCACACAGGCATTAGGACCTCTGGGCCTGTGGAGTCCCTTCTCCAGCAGTGGTGTGCTCCTGATTCCTACTGTGCACCCCACACAAAGTCCTTTCTCTGCAGGTCCCCCAGGCCTGGCTGGCTGACTTGGGGCAGGTGGCCTTGGCAAGCCTCCTGCCCTTGTCTCAAAGCCAGGCTTGTGCAATGAAGAGAAACTGTCATTGATTCACCATTGCCTCAGGGAAGAGCTGGGAACAGCAAAGTTTCTGTTTACTTACTTGCGAACATTTGGGCAAAAAGATTAAGTGTTGAGAAAACAGGATTTTTCAAGAAGTAAGATCTTTTGCGAGCACTGACAGTCAGATATACTGGATATTGTTCATATTAACTTTGTTCTCAGCACCATTTAAAAACTCTGGTTGCATCACTGACAGGATGCATCTATCAGTGCTGAGAATGCTGGTGGACACATAGCAAGGCCACTCACAATCATCTTTGAAAGGTCATGGAGATCAGGAGAGGTGTCTGAGGATTGGAAGAAAGCAAATATCACTCCAGTCATCGGAAAGGGCGAGAAAGACAACCAAGGGAGCTACAATCCAGACAGCCTCACCTCCATCCCTGGGAAGGTGATGGAGCACCTCATTCTGGAGGCCACCTCTAGCCACATGGATGACAAGAATGTGATCAGATTAGTCAGCATGGACTCCCTAAAGGTAAATCACGCTTGTCCGACCTGATTGCCCTCTCCAAGGAAACAACTGCCTGGATGGATTAGGGGAGAGCAGTGGATATTGTCTACCTCGATTTCAGCAAGGCTTTTGACGCTGCCTCTCACTACATCCTCACAGGGAGTGTGGCCTGGATAAGTGGACAGTGACGTGGCTTGAGAACTGGCTGGATGGCACATCCCAGAGGATGGAATGGGTGGCACAGGGCCTGGCTGGAGGCCTCTCACTGCTGCTGTCCCCCAAGGTTCAATACTGCGCCCAGTATTGCTGAACTTCTTCATCGATAACTTGGATGAAGGGGTGGGTGTGCCTCCTCAGCAAGGCCACTGATGACACAAACTGCAGGAGGGGAAATGAATTTGCTTGTCTTTCTCATAATATTTTCAATGTGGTTTCTGGGATAGTATGGGAAGGAACGCTATTAGTTCACTGACATCTTCAGGAGTAGCTTTGTAGGCTACTCACTCCAGAAATGTTACCATAAGTTAAAGAAGATCTAAGAATGGAGGAAGACATTGTTTTCAATGTTCTCCCATGCATTCAGTTGGAGCTGAATGAAATAAAGGTGTGCTTTATATGTATTAGAAGTTGAAGAAAACTGCAATTTGCCTTGAGATTGTGATTCTTCTCAATACAGCTATGTTTGGCCCTAACAGTAGCGGTGATAAGAAAAGATTTAAAACAGAAAAAAAAGGAGGCTGAAATCTCAAATAAACACCAGACCATATCTCTCAGTTACAGCATTTGAGAGGGATGTTCTTCTGCTAATACAGCTGGGATATCCACAGTCTGCATTGGAAAAGCAAACACTTTTATTTGATGATGTTGCAAAATCTCCAGGCTAGAAAGTTACTTAGATGTAATTTTAATTAATTATTCAAGATTTCCCAAGGGAAATTGTTAAATTGATTAAAATTAACAGTTAATTTAAAATTGATTTCATGGACAACTAGCTCCAATGTTGCTAACTAACTGGCCATATTCTTCTTTTGCTGGAAAAGAAGTTAAAAATATCACAGTCTCTCTTGTTACATCATAATTTGCAAAAATTATTCATGTCATGCTATGACTGGAAGACATATTACTGCCAATGAGTGGTACAAAATTGATTCAGTGAATTACATTCTGCTTTGGGAATCCCTTTTTTTTTCTGTGACATTGGAATTCTGTTCTTCTTTGTCAAAGGCTTACCATCCCTTGCAGATATTAATACCTCTCTTTCTCAAAGAAAAACTACTACTGGCAGCTCTGGGATCCCAGCTCACAATAACTCCTTCAGTAACAGCTCCATTTGCTATGGTGGAACTATTTATAGAGTGAAATGCTACTCAATGGGAGTAAAAGCATTCAGCTTGACTGTTCCCATAAAAATCTAGGCACGAAAGTCCATACTTTCTTGGAAGCATTAGGTTATATTTAATTTACAAGCAATACAAATAAAGGTAACCTTAACAGAGACTTAAAAGACTCAAATAGTTTTATTTGAGATAAAATACATAATTAAATATTGCAGATATTAAGGCAAGATGTTTACTATTGCTAATGTAATATTAATATAGTGGTATCCAGTTTACATAATATCTATAATGACTGGAAATTAAAGGCAAATATTCAGAATGGAAGTCACACTCTTCTTCATGGTCTTTGAACATCTATTAATATTTCCTGGTTGAATCATCTTCCTACATTATGCCAGTGGGATTATAACCAACAGTGTAAGCATATATGTATTCCGTAGAGATGTAATCATGTGAAGCTAAACAATATGGTATGTATAATGCTATATATTGAGTTAAGGAATAAAATACATTGCACTTAGGTAGCATTTTCCATTTGATGTACTCAGATATTTAGATGATAATGAAGTAAGCCCTCC
Organism: Origma solitaria; assembly: GCA_013397895.1. Taxonomy (NCBI): domain Eukaryota; kingdom Metazoa; phylum Chordata; class Aves; order Passeriformes; family Acanthizidae; genus Origma; species Origma solitaria. The sequence continues at coordinate 9,592 of VZRL01005458.1, forward strand.
TGTAAAATAGGCAAATATTATTAATCTCTAAGAACTTTTTTGTATTCTGCTAGAAGTACAGGACACAACTTTGAAAAAACCTTTTTCCTGACTGATGTTACTGCTTTCTCTGCCACTACAGGGCACAAAACATATGCAACTTTATATAAATAACATTATATATACTGGCACTCATCTGGCATGCCTGCATTACACAGCAATGTGCATGAACAAGGTAAAAGATAAAAAATTTTTACAAATAAATCCTTTAACTACATTCTGTTATTAATATAGGGTGGAGGAAAGGAAGGGATTGTCTATGCATGGGGAAAAAAAACAACTACAGAAAAAAAGAAGTTAATTTTTTTAACCTAAGATACTAACAAAACTCCTATAAAGCCAAAATCTTGCATTTGCCCTGCCTCCAGCTGCGTAAGTATTTGTGGAACAGAAAGCTGATAACCAATTAGTAACCAGGCAGTAGCCAATGTCCTTTCCAGATAGATATCACTGTTCAAACACCTGCTATTCAGGCCCTGTGAATACTAGAGGCAGGTGGTATTTTTGGACAAAAAAAATAAAACCGTATTTCTTACCCTCATTTGACCTAAATCTAGCTCTGCTTCAAAATTGGGGTTTTTTTAGAACTTTGCTTCATCAGCTGTTCTACATTGGGTTTAAAGAAAAAAGGAAAGCAGAAGGAGAAGAGATTTGTTTCACATACAAAAGCAGGAATAAATCATTCTAAAGAAAACTGACTGGTGACCAAAGAGTTGGTGAGACCAACAAAGGAAATGAAAAGAACTGAGTATTTGAATATAGGAATGTATTTGGGTTAGATAGACAAACAGGGTGTAAATTAAATGTATATTTGTTTAGGCACCCTATATAGTTGTAGATACCTTACATAGTTTTCTCCTTAATTAAAATAATGAAAGTGGTGGTATGGATGTGTGGTTTTATTTCAGTAGAATCTGATATCAATCACCTGAAACGGTGATATCATGTTTAAAACTGTCACTGCCTAGACCTGCGCTGAAGTCAAGTCTTGCTAGGAGTCATGTGTGACAATAATAGAAAGGCCTTTTCAGGGTGTTCCATTTCAGTCTCCTACCTCTGTCAGACTGAATTTCCCTTTATCTAAAACCTAGTTTGGGATATGCTAACATAACACAGTGGTAGCCTGGGGATTGCCCCAAGAACTGAATTGAAGGACTCCCACAGAGTTGATCCTGCTAGATAAGGCCATATAAGGAGTGTTCCTCTGCCTGACATCGCTAATGATTGATATACTGAAGCTATCTTTATCTTTAAAATTGGGGATTTCCCTTCTGTTTCTTCAGAAAAATATTTGGAATTTTTTTCTCTTTTCCCATAGCTGCATATTCAAGAGGAGATAGGCCATTTCAGACAAAAAGAAACTTATCAGTACAAGTATTCTCTTTCCTGTTTGCCATTAAAAAAACCCACCAAAACCAACAAAACAATCCCAAATCCCCCCCCTGCCCAAAAAAAACCCACCAAAGCACAAAACATAAACATCCTTTCACATGGATGTTTAACACCACTACCATTACATGGTGTGCAGGTAATAACTTCCTTGATCACTGACCTATTGTATGCTAGTTTTTGGAACTGTGTTAGAATTAATTGCAGTTTCAGGGGATTTTAGTGGGGATGTTGTTTTGACCAGGAAATATGAAAGTATGTTGTTGAGTTTTTTCCCAGCGCCAATATACAGTAACATGGTATTGGTGTTGTAAGTGCTCCCATATGCTGCAGAAATAATTAAATTTTTATTGACTTTTTAGCCTGGCTCCTAAAGATGAATATCCTTCAGATGCTATACATTTGGTATGTTTGAAGTTTGGGGAAGCTTCTTTTCACTCCATGGAAAACGTGGATGCAGCAGGACTAAGGCAATCCTAGTCTTTTGATATGATTGGCCAACAAAGGACAGAAGTAAGGTTACCTTTCATTAAAAGAACTGTCAGTCTTACATATATTAACTTTCCTGTAGATATTCTGATTAGGATTCAAAGAAACAGGACCAGTTCTCTGCAAAAAAAGTAAAAAAATGGATTGACCCATTTACCATTCAGAGGAAGAAAATACACTTGCAAACTGAAATAAGGTGGGTGCAAGCTGAGGGGTCTATTTTCCCCTCCTCATTAATCTCATTAATATAGGGAACAAGCATTATCTGAGAATTTTCAGATAAATGCTGACAACTGTACACCAGACACTGCTAATTCTGTATCCAGGAAAAATTCTTAAAAGTTTTCTTTCTTTCTTTCTTTCTTTCTTTCTTTCTTCCTTTCTTCCTTTAATCTTTTTTTCCTTCCTTCCTTCCTTCCTTCCTTCCTTCCTTCCTTTCTTTTTTCTTTCTTTCTTTCTTTTCTTTTCTTTTCTTTTTTCTTTTCTTTTCTTTTCTTTTCTTTTCTTTTCTTTTCTTTTCTTTTCTTTTCTTTTCTTTTCTTTTCTTTTCTTTTCTTTTCTTTTCTCTTTCTTTTTCTTCCTTCCTTCCTTCCTTCCTTCCGCACCATTCCTTCCTTCCCTCCTCTCTCTCACCTTCTCTCTTTCTCTTGCTTTTTAAAAAACTCCATATGGTATAATGGGTTCACAGCAATGAAGAATCTTAAAAAATCAGCCTTATTAGATCATATTGACATTCCATATAGGAAGTGATCAGATGGCATCTGTTGTTGTAATGCTCACTCTAACATGATGATAGTTCTTTCCCCACCTAGTCCTAGCAAAGATCAATGTTAATTTTTTTTGCTGATGCATTTAGTTCAGGAGAAGTGGCCATTTCAATTTCAGATGGAAAACTGTCTCTTAGTGAGATCAAACATTTCAGTCCACCTGCCAAGAAATGGAGGGAAGAAGTCAACACACAGTGAATTTTGATCTATTTTTGTTTTTATTTCCTGCTGTTCATGAGAACCAGGAATGCAGATCAGACTCCACCATCCATCGAGAGGCATGTGTTTGCAAGGCTTCTGCTACTTTTTGGAGAACACCCATCCCCTAGCAGCTTTTGGCCAAACCTTTTGTTCTCTGCAGGCCTTGGGTAATTTATCTGTGACTCATCTCTGGCAAGGGAATCCCAAGCCTGTTGGAGTAGCCTGGGAGAGTTCATGGTGATTTATGGACTCTGAAGATGAATGCCCCCTGTTTTCCTGTCTCAAATTCTCACTCCATATTTGCCCTCTGTTCAGAGAAATCTCTGAAAAGCCTTGTATTAAAAGGAGCTAGAGTCTCCTGATGATTCAGCTGGTCAAATGACAAACAAGGCAGAGAAAGGTTTGCAAGCAGGCTGAAATGCAAATTAAGACAATCTGAAGGAATGATGTGGTGAGAGAAAAGGTGGTGATGGTGCGTTCCTCTGGAGGGATAGGAGAGGTTCAGTGTTGCATGCCAGTGGATAGCCTGGACGATGGAAGGAGACTGTAGAAACCATTCCAAACACTGGCAAATCTCATAAAAATATTCCTTACTGGGCTTGCCTGCCACCTTATTACCCCAGAGCAGCTGTTTTAAAGAACAGGCATCAACTCACGCCGGCTATTGCAAGCACATTTTCTGCAAGGTGAAAGGTTTGGCATCTGGAAGTGTCAGAAAGGAGCCTCTTGCCATAAATCACACCAGAAAGCTCTCAAATTTGACAAGTGCCTTGAGAGCACTTATATGTTCTCCTCTAAATTCCCATATCAAAGAGCAGCCCTTCAGGCTGTAAACTCCTACAGTACACCACATCTGCCAGAGGAAGATGCACTAGTGGGGAGTTGAATGTCAGGAGTGTCCTTGGCACGTGAGGACTGCTCACAGACAAAGGCTGGCACACACGGGGCTGCATGAATTCCCTGGCTCCAAGGGAGATCCAAGCTGGTGGTCTGCTCCAAGAATGAAGAGGCTTTGCCTTCTCTCAGGTGCAAAATGCTTTTCCCTTCTCCCTTTCCCCCCTCCACCTCTCCCTTTCACTGCCCAGGTCCTAGCAGTGGAACCAGATGAGAGCAAAGCCTAGGTGTGAGTTCTTTGCTCTGCACCCAGGACCGTCCGGGGCTGAGCCCAGCACAGACAGTCAGACATCTCGTGCTTCATTCTTAAGGATAAGGGAAATGGTTTTTGTCACAATTTCCTCAGCATCTAGCATTTTTTCTCTAATCAGAAAAGAAAATACTGTGGCACCTCTGCTCCTGAGATATTCGCCAATGGTCATGAACTCCTTCCACATATTTTTTTCTTACTGAAATGTTTCCATAAATAAAACAAGGCTCCATAAAACAGCAGGAAAAATCCACTCCCAGCAAGATGACTTGGAGGCAGTGTGAGAGGATGACAGTGTCCGAAAGGTGGGGATAAGAAGCTGCCCCCCGCTTGCTCACACAGACAGCTGTCTCTGCCCAGTTCACTTCTCCTGGTGATTTATGAAGCCCTTTGATCAGAATCGAGTTTTAATTGCCTGAACTGCAGAATCTGACACATGCTTCATCAAGTCAAAAGCAGAGCCTCTTCCTCATGCCCTGCCCTTCTCTTCTGTGGATCCAAGTCCAGCAGGATTTTAGGAATCCACCCAATCCCCAACCCCATCTTTCAAATAGCCATCAGCTCAATAGTCCACAGAGGAAGAGAAAAGAAAAGAAAAAAGAAAAGAAAAGAAAAGAAAAGAAAAGAAAAGAAAAGAAAAGAAAAGAAAAGAAAAGAAAAGAAAAGAAAAGAAAAGAAAAGAAAAGAAAAGAAAAGAAAAGAAAAGAAAAGAAAAGAAAAGAAAAGAAAAAAGAAAAGAGAAAAGAGAAAAGGAAAAGAAAATACAAGAAAGAAAAGACTTCTCTGTCTGAAGTACCCCAGTCCTGTCAAGTTCCCCAGCCCATAGTCCCATACAAGGTCTCAAGAAGAGGCCTTGGAATGGAGAAGAGAGGAAAAGTCTCCTGGTGGGTGCTTGGGGGAGCCCTCCCAGCAAGCACAGACCACGGGAAACCCACCGGGTGGGGACAGATGCTGGGGGATCCCTTCCTGCGGGATCAGAGCCTGGGGAAAGCCTCCCTCCATCGGAGCGCCCCATCTGATGGAGCTGGGTCCCCTGCGGGGAGCAGGCTGCCCACCCCGGGCCCGACCATCCCTGGGGGAGCAGGTATCATGTTTCTGCTGGGCAGGCAGAAGAAAGGCGAGTGTCAGGCGCTGTCATGTATTATTAGTACTGTTTCTCCCCATTAAAGCCATGCCTTTGAGCAAAGGGGTTTCTTTCATGTTCTCCCCCATCAATACTCTGACAGAACTCCTAAAACTCAGGAATTTTCCAAATCAAAGACTTAATCATTATCCTTCTGTCCATTTCCCCCCTCTCTGCCACACACACTATACCCCAAACTGCTTTAACTGTCATTATCCCCAGCACAGATGCCTGTTTAAATTCTTGATTCAAGCTGGAGGACATTTAATAGCTGACTGGATTAAATATTGCAGACTCCAGCCCAGAATCGCTTTGAAAATACAGGTCGAGGAACTATGTCTAAATTCGCTGGATGAAAACTGATCTATGATATATGTTTTTTAAGTTCAGATCTGAGGACCAGGAGAAAGGGGGAAGGGAGTCTCTTCTGGATCTGGTTTATATTGGTGTAAAAACCTTGAAGTTGAAAGGTGTTCCAGGATGCTTAGAGAGGGAGGAGGGAAGGAAGGAAGGAAGGAAGGAAGGAAGGAAGGAAGGAAGGAAGGAAGGAAGGAAGGAAGGAAGGAAGGAAGGAAGGAAGGAAGGAAGGAAGGAAGGAAGGAAGGAAGGAAGGAAGGAAGGAAGGAAGGAAGGAAGGAAGGAAGGAAGGAAAGAAGGAAAGGAGAGAGGGAAAGAGAGAAAGAGAGAGAAAAAGAAAGAAAGAAAGAAAGGAGAAAGAAACAGAGAGAAAGAACTCATCAGTTAGCTAATCTTTCTCCATGGGAAATGGATATATTTTCCATCACAAATCATTAAATATGAAGCATGGCAAAGAACTTTGAAAGTGCTGAGGTTCTGTGGAGGAATTAGCCGCCTGTTTGAAATTAACACTAATTTGGCTCTTACATCAACAGCCCCTTCATGGACAGCATCTCACTCAGTCACTAAACATGTTTGATAGCTCTATGGCTCAGAAACGAGTGTGTGTGTATTTGTGTATATATCCAGAACTTGTACATTTTCACACGCAAAGGAAAGCCTTACTCCTTTTCAAATTCTGACACAAATGTATGAACTATTTTCCCTTTGTTTTCTAAATTGCATTAAAGAATACAATACAAATTGACATTTACTGAAAATTGTGATATCAGCTGAGTATCCCAAGTCTGTCGTTTATAGCATTAATGGATAAGAAAGGAAAAAGAAAAAAAAACTCCACTCCTTTAAATAAAAGGGCTTCTTTATTTGAAAAAACCTTAAACGTTTTTGCAAGATCATGTGATTGGGACTCAAAGGCAATAAATCTAAATTAAGAATCCCTAGCGATTTTTAGACTGATGCTATCTATTATGGATAACACCTCAGTCAATTTATCTGCATTACATATTCCAGCATTGTCGTTCTAAAAACTAGCGTGCTTGTTGTCAGCCTTTTTGCCTTTGAAAACATTTGCATAAAAAGAAAAATAACGACTCAATTAATTTCTGTCCAGCAAAATTCAGTGAAAACTCGTCTATTATTTAATAGAGGTACCTATTATAAAAGCTTCCACCGCAGTTCAAAATTAATATATCAAATCCACTTGTTGGAATAGATGTGAAGTAATAATCAAGGCATAGCTACAGCTCATCGAAATGGTTTGTGAAAGAAACACAGGCAGGTGTTTGCATGAGTCCGAGAGCCCTCGGCCTCTGACTCCAGCGGGGGTCTTTCCCTCGGGCATTCCTGACCCGCTGGCCAGCGGCTGGCAGAGGGACCGCCTTTGGCCGCACCACCTGCCAGCGTGCTGCCACACTGATAAACGAGGGCATCGAAGGTCTAACAGGGAATTTACATCAAAATACCAGCGGACCTTCTGGAAAACAGCAATAACTGTACAAAAGGAACGCAGGGCTGGCATATACGGATGGACTGGCTGCGCCTTGCTGCAAGCGTCAAACGGAGGACAACTTTTAATTTCCTGGAGAGCCGTGGCTCTGCCGCCCTCCCGTGCCGGGGCCGGGCCGGGCAGGGCACAGGGTCCCTCGCCCGCCGACCTCTCCCCGGCCCGGGAGCCCCGGGAGCGCCGGCAGAGCCGCCCGCCTTCGCCACGCCCGAAGAGCTGGGGGCTGCCAGCCCAGGCACTCCTCTGCGCTCTTAGCAGCTCCTACCCACCTTCAAATAGTAGGCAATTGATTAGTTTCAGTTTCTCCTCCCAGGAGAGATCCGATACTTTCCTTGGGATCAAACGGACCCGAGACTAAAGGAGGAGGGCAAGTGGCAGGAAAAAAAAAGATTGAGAAGAGAGAGAGAGAAAGAAAGAAAAAGAAAAAAGAAAAGAAAAGAAAAGAAAAGAAAAGAAAAGAAAAGAAAAGAAAAGAAAAGAAAAGAAAAGAAAAGAAAAGAAAAGAAAAGAAAAGAAAAGAAAAGAAAAGAAAAGAAAGAAAGAGAAAGAAAAAAGAAAGAAAGAGGAAGAAAGAAAGAAAGAGAAAGAAAGATAGAAAGAAAGAAAGAAAGAAAGAAAACAAGAGATGGAGGGGGAGAGGGAGGCGAAAGAAGGATAAAGAAAGAAAAACAGGAAAACAGAAGAAGGAAGGAAGGAAGGAAGGAAGGAAGGAAGGAAACTAACTGGCTAGGTGCACTGGAAGCAGATAGGAAACTTGGACAGAATGGCCGCTTTTTCTTTTTCACAAACAAATAAAAAGCAGTTTAAGTAGAACTTACATACAGCACATCTATGTGTAAATACACACATATAGAAAAAGGCAGGAGAGATTTACTCTTGAATTTCTGTGAGCCTCTCTCTTCCCAGTGTTTACAAGGCGGAGCTCCATTTGCAAGTTATACATCTGTTCGCTTCACGTGACATTTTCATAAAAGCTCTAACATCTGGTCAAAATAAACCTCCTTCAGGTACCTGCTTAACTTTTCACATGTCAAAATCCCTCCCCCTCTGAAGTTCTCCTTTCCTCCACGGCTGCAGCCGTGTGTATTGCTCCTTTCTTGACTGCTTGTTTAATGACTCTGCCTTGTCCCGAACAGAACAAAGCAACCCTAAACATGAGGGGGCGACCCCAACCCTTCCCAAGAGCATCCTTCCCTCTCTCGCCCCCTTCCTCCTCCAGATTTCCCCGCATTAGGAGAGCAGAGAGGGTCTTCTCCCGCCGCAATATTACGCGGTGGGATTTCTGCAGCCCAGCAAACAGGATTTGCGGTCCCCCCCTCCAAGTGAATTCACAGTCCTGCACGAATTTTGCACGAGCACTGATAATACTCCCAAAGTCAAATGATCAGGGTTTAATTGTCCCAAATTTATTCCATTATTATTTCTGCTGTTAATAATTGCTGTTGTTATCTTTGTAGCCGTCTTTATCCCAGTGTGGTTTGTCTGAATTATTTTGGAGTAAAACACTTCTTTTCTTGCCCTTGTCCATACAGTGAACAAGGGAATTTGTGTAAATTTTCTGCAAATTTCATGTCACCTCTTTACGAAAAGAGTGGGGAAGTGTTAGCTAACCAAGACAAGACGACAAAGTAAATAAGAAGAGTGTAAGTGTTCCTGAACGGGCGGAGAAGACAGGGAATTACTAAGAGAACGGTCAGCTTTTTCACCGATCTGAGTATTTAGTTTTGTTTTGCGTTTTATTTCGGATTTTTAAACGGGTGTTGTCATCATCATTAAGTTTCCGCAACTTGATTGTTCTTGATCCGTTAGACCGCTCTAAGCATCCCGCAATGTCGATCACTTGGTCCTTATAAATGGCTGGCTTGTTTGCTTTTAGAAAAGAAAAGGGGGACTTTTCTACAAGTGATTTTAACCTGCTCCACCTTCAAGTGACCTGCCAAATGCTCCTTCTTACTTTATAGACATCTGGGAATTCCATACATGCCTTAAACTCCAATTACACACCTTCTTCAAAGGACACGTGCTTTGATTTGCCAAAAACATTAAGTGGACTGAAGTCGAAAGAAGCTGGTGCAGAAGTTAATGTAAAATACATCCTGTGCCATGTTTACTGCGGGCAGGTTATGCGTGCAGCAAATAAAATAAGTCCTGATGGGATGTGGATGTGTGCGCCTCTTTTTTTTTCCTTTTGCTTTAGCCTGCCGGATCCCTTTACGGGGTGGATTGGATTTGCCGTCACCACCACCACCACCCGCTTCCCAAAGATGCTAATTTATGGCGGGAGCGCTCCCGCTCTCCCGGCGGGTCTGCTGCCTGCCGGAGCGGGGCAGGTGAAGGGAAAGCCGTGTGAATCGGGCGGACGCAGTCACCGAGAGCGGCGGGGGGAGCACCGGCGCCGGGAGCTGAGCCCATTCCCGGGAGTCGCTCCCGAAGACGCCGAGCCCCGCGGCGGCTCGCCCCGGGCGGCAGGTGCCCGAGCTGTCGGCCCCGCAGGTGAGCCCGTCTTCCCTTGCGCTTTTCCGTGACTTTTGTGCCCCCGCCCTCTCCCTCCGTTTCCCCCCACATCCCCACGGCGCGTTTGTTTGTTTTTCTTAAAATTACAGATGCAGGGAAAACCGCCTGACATCATGGGAGCGGGACAAGAGCGCACTTTGAAGGGCTCCTGGGCAGGACTTC
>VZRL01005458.1:25690-141226 GCA_013397895.1 Origma solitaria
GGCCGCGGCCGCTGGCCCCGGTCCCGGTCCCGCTGCAGCGCCCGTCGGACACCCGCCGCCGCTGCGTCTGTCCCGGCGCTCCTCCGCTCGCGGCCCCTCTGGACGAGCTCTCCTTCTCGGGTATTCCATCCCGCGGTGCGAGCACAGAGCAGTCTGCCCTAAAGCTTCTGTTTTGGAAAAGAGCTGGGAACCGGACCGGGGAGGAAACAGGGACCAACTTAGCCGTCAAGGGAAGGCACGCCGGCACGCAGATCCACAGTGAGCCTGCACAGCTTCCCCGGCTCTCGGCTTGTCCCTACTGTGTCGTCTACGACCACAGGCCTCTCCACTCAACGCCATAGCTTGTCTGGAGAGTTTCAGGGGGTCCCTTATGTTGGCAGCAGCTGCGGATCTCAAGGTAAGAAAAGCTGTCTCTCTTTCCACCTCCCTCTCACCAATAATTTTGTCTGTACCCAGAGCCTCAGTGCTCTTCTGGAGTGTTGAGCAGTGTCATTTCAGAAGAAAGGTTGGAAACAGTAGCAATGAACATCTGTAGGTGGCTCTATGGGCCTTCCTTCCTTCCTTCCTTCCTTCCGCACCATTCCTTCCTTCCTTCCTTCCTCCAGCTCCCATTCTTCTTACAGAAAAAAAATCTAAGTGTAAACCCAAACCTGGATAGCAATTATTTTACTGGGAAGAGGATGCTGCGAGAAAGGAGAGAGGGGCAGCACCTCGTGAGCTGATTTGGCAGGAGGCATGACTAGTCTGGCTCACCTGAACTTTGAGTGGGATGCAGGACTTAGCCTGCGTGTTGTGGGGCAGGAGGAGGGTGTGTAGAGCAACGTGTGTGGAAGAGACAAGGACAGGTGGAGAAGCAGTATTACATGGCTTGTAAAAATAGAAAATATTGATAAATGGAGGGTGGGAGTTGAGGAGAGAGGAATGGGGTTGACCATAGTAGATGGCTGGGTTTAGTGTCAACTACTTTTCATGTAAACTACAGCAAAAGCAACCAGCAGTGGTTAGCAGGACTCATGTGGTGCTACCTGGGACCTGTACACTGCTCTATGAACTGTGACTGCACAAAACCCTCCGTCATCTTCATGTGGGCTTTTGTTTTGTCTCTGGCTCACAAATTATGGGCTCAGGAGCAAAGGAAACCGAGCCCATGATGCTACTGCCAAGACCCACACAGGAGTGCAGGGGCCAGACGAGCTGTGGTGCCAATGATCTGTCCTGGCGGACTTGGGTTGGGATGGCTGTGGGAGTCTGCCTGGATCCCCCAGGCCTGCTGGCAGGCAGCAACCCTGCCTAGTGCTGGGGTGTGTGGAGCTGTGTCTGGAGAAGGATGGATGTGTCAGCGAGTCATGTCTGGAGGTCTGTGTGAAAGAGAAAGACATACTGGTGTGTTTATATGTGAGGATGTGTTTGTGTGTGCATGCATGTGCTGTTGATCTTTTGCAGTGTGAATACATATATATGTGTCAGGAGGGAAGGGGAGTGAAGTCTGTGTAGAGATTAAAGAAAATCAATTAAATTCTGGTTTATTTTGAAATCTGTAGTTCTGATGGGGATTGATGTGGAACCTTTGTGTTTCATACTAAAATAATAATTGTATTTTAATTATGTAGCGTTAAACCATCTGTTTTGAACCTCTACTAGGCCACTAAGGTAGTCCTGTAGACCACTCTGAAGCATGGGATAAAGGATGCCATATCCTGTTTTCCTCTATGCATAGGCACGGTTTGGGTAAGAAATCTCCTGGCTCCTTGGGAAGAATTTCAACCCTGTTTCACTCTTTGGTGATAGCAAACAAAACTGCAAACAGATCCTGGGCCTTTCTAGAGATACTTCCAGGTCCATTCCTGTAAACTTCCCTGGGCTTCAGCTCAGGAAAATGTGTGTTGTGGGATGAAATCTTACATGGAGCACTGGCAGGAACCATAGCATTCCAGCACTTTGTCACCTGTGCAGTAAGGTATAACTCTGGTAAAGCAACCATGTAAATTACAGGTGTGGGTGTGAACATAGAGCTGAATAAATTACAAACTCCTGGCAGGAAGAAATGAGGAGTAAGTTGGTCTGTGACGATCTCTGTGGTCTTGGCTGATCACAGGGAAATAGTTGTAAGGGATTCCCCCAAATTTATGCCAGCCCTTCTGTAGGCACCCATTAACTGTCGAGACACAGGATGTGACAAGCAGTATCTGCCTTAGCCAGGCAGAAACATCACAGCTTTTGAGTAGGCCAAAAGGTTGATAATTTCCTTGATTTCTAAGGATGAATGAAAGGTCTGATTTTGTCTGCCTAAATCAGTGGAAATGAGAAAAAGCTCTTTATAAGTCAGTGCAGAAGTTTAAGAACTAATGTGCTCAAGATCTGGTGGTTACAACTACAGTGGTGCCCCTCATCAATGTGTTATACACATTGTGCATACACACAAATTACAGTGGGATTGCAGCAAGGCTGTTCTGTATTCCCTGTACGCAAGCACATACACACATTGTAATTTAGTTCACAAAGGCTGTTTGCTGTGGTAAAACTCTCATTGCTGGTGATTCCTTGGGTTGTTGAGCAATGTAAGTATTACACACATGCATGCTTAGAGACATCCTGCCTGCGTGTTTTTGACGCTGAAGTCTTCAGTCTGGTGTTTCCTCAGAAGCTGTATCTTTATGTTGTAAAGACCACTGAAATAAATTGAAGTTTCCCGACTAGTTTCCGTGGCCAGGTATTTTAATCTCTATGGATTCTGGGTGAAAGCCTGGTCAGGAGCATATCCCTTCAAAAGAGAGGAGAGAGCATCTAGCAACTTTCTACACTGGCGTTTATGCTGTAATTTGCTCCGTGTTGAAAGCAAGCCGGGAAACAGGCTAGGAACTCTCACCGTGCCCTGGTACAAATTTCTGCACAGCAACAGCAAACGGGCAGAAGGAATATATAAAGGGTATGAGAGCAGGACCCGTTTCTCCTGTTCTTTCACCTCTTTTATCCTTCCTGTCACCGCGGCAGCTCATACAGCCAAGGTCGCGGAAAAACTTCAGGCATCTCCCTCCATCCATCCTCCCTACCTGGGCCCGGCGTGGGTGGGCGCGCTGTGGCTCGGCTCCGCGGCGGGGCTGGGGCTGCGGGGCGGCTCTGCGGAGCCGGGCCGGGCTGTGCGGCCGGCGGCCACCGGAGGGCACGATTCCCCGCCGGCCCCGCCTTGAGCGGCTCCAGGTGAGTCGCTCCCGCCTCGAGCGGAGCCAGGCGGGCGTCCGCGGTACTCCTGCGGCATCCCGAGCCCCGGCAGGCTGGGTCACCCGAATTCCGCGGCCGTGAGGTTGCTGCCCGCCCGCTCCCGGCTCTGTTCGCACGTGTTTCAGCCAGCCCCGAGTGTTTTTACTCCCATGCGGCCGCTGCGCCCCCGGGGGCGGCCGTGCCGGGTCCTGGGGGGAGATCCGGCACACGGATGCTCCGCGGACATACGGACACTTCCCACGGGTGTGTTTCTAGCTCCCGGCGCTTTGACACTCGCTTCATTCGGAAGCTCTGGAAAACAGATGGATAACACGGAGTTCCTCTAACGAGGCAGTTTCGTTGTCAAAATTACTACGGTGATTTTTATTCTATTTTTTAAAGTCCTTATGTGGCCTTTCATGTAAAAGTCGTAGCAGCTTGCTGCCACGAAAGGATGTGACAGCGTTGTTCCCAGGGTTCCCTGTGTCCCCAGAGCGCGGCCGGTCCCTTCGCCCATCCTTCCCGCCTCTGGCCGGCGGCAGGGAGCGCTGCGCCCACCGCGCACCGGCCCCCGGCATCTCCTGCATCCGTCCTCCTTTCTTCCCAGCTCCCGGTCCCTCGAGGCTAAGAAATACTTAAATTCTATTAGCAAACTAGCAATCCCACATAGGAGACTGGTGTCCCAATAAATTAAGATCTGAAATTATTTGCAACACGTGTTTTTATATAAAATCTTTAATTCAGCTCCAAAATTAATTCGTGGCAGTGGATGGGGCTGTTTAAGCCGATCCTAAGTACCTTGGTGGAAGCCTGAGTTGGGTCCTCTCATGTATCCTAGACAAGATCAGTCCATCCCATCACAAGAGATCAACATATCTAATGCTGTGGTGGAGTTCTGCCCCTAATTATGCCTCTGGGTCTTGTTTATGCGGTTTCACATCTAAATCTGCAAAGACCGCTTAGTAAAACAAGCTTATCTACACTCCAGGGGATAATAGTTATTTTTATTAATAATGGAGCTTATTTGCTATTTCAGCTCCTTTGATTTTTTTTTCTTTTCCATCTTTTCCATCTTTTCCATCTTTCCTGAACTGTATAAATACATTTTTTTCTTGTATTCTTCCTGCTCCCACACATTACTCAACTCTATATATTCACTCTTTCAATACACTTGGCCCATGGAAACTCCACAAAACTTCAGGTCCTTTTAGCCACAAATTCTACCTTTTTCTTCCAAGGTGGGGGAGGGTACACCTCCAGCACAGGTGATGGATACAGCATTCCACAAAACCCTCTTCTTACAGGTGCACTCAAACTCTCTGCAGCTCAAGCAATTTGAGTCAGAGCCATAGAGCAAGAATTTCAGCATGGAAGTGGGGTTTCACCCTGTTAGCCATACCTGCAACCCTGGGAAAGATCCCCCCTGTCTTCCTGCTATATGTGGTCTCCCTTAGGCTTTCAGGTGCTCTTGCAATCTCACAGGTGAAGATGAAAAAAAAGGTCATGTGAGAAGCAACCGTAAGTCATAGTGAACACAGAAGATGAATAGACAGGATAATAGGCTATCTTTTACCTCTGAGGTGGGCAGCAAAGTCTGGTGTGAGGAAAAGGGCATGGAAGGTCATCCTAACCTAACCTATGCTTTTCTGGGCAAAGAAAATATGGGGGGGGGGGGGTTGGGTTTTTTTGGTTTTCTTTTTTGATTGGTAGGCTGATTGAATGCCAGGGCTTCCAAGTTGGAACCCATCCACCTTCTCCTCCCAGCCCTAGACCACACAGGGGCTGACTGTAGCCATGCAGACAAGATGAGCCTGGAGGGGAAAGTTTCAGAGGAACAAACACCCATCTCATGCTTTCCACAATTATCTTACTTCTAAGGACACCTACCTAAAGCTAGAACATTTAAGGGAGCCGGGGTTTAATTCCTTCTCTGCCAGGCTGTATTTCCTTTCAGAAAAGGCAGTCAGTGTGGATCAAAGTTTACATATTGCTTTCTAATTGAGGAGGTTATAATTGTTTTGTGCTATGGTCTGTCAACTATGGTAAAGATCTGCTATTCACCATTAGCCCTCACTTTACAGCCCCAAACTCATTTTCCTTTCTCCAGAATATAGGATGATGCTTGGGTTACTTTGTTCACAAAGAATTGATCTGTCCTTAGGTCCACATCCTGGTTTTATTTTCTGACCAAAGATCAAATAATAGGTCAACAATGAAGCTGATCTAAAGCACAAATCTTAGTTACCAAATTCCAAAGGCAATTTTCCAGGAAGGCAGTAGTTTATTGATATGTTAAAGTAAATTAGCCCACATTCACTGTTCACGTATCTGCGTACTGATTTGACTTTTTATGAACTCTGATCTCCAAACAAGCATCTGTATTTGCATTTATGCAAAATACTGTTCTGCTTCTTCCTTGAAGTATCTATATCAAACATTCTCATGCCAAAATCCACTATCTGACCTTGCAGCACTAAAAATAGTCCATGTCAGAAGCAGAGAAATATTTGTTTCTCCTTTTAGAACGTTTGTGCTTACATTCATTAAGGACTTGGTCCAAAATCCTTTGATGTCAAGGGGAGTGTTTCAGTGGGCTCTGGAACAAGTCTTAAAAAGGGTCAAATTAAACTTTAAATGAAATAAAAATTACAGTGAGTCCAGCTTAATAGAGATGTGTAAAAAAAGCTGCCTTTGGAGTAAAGCATCAGTCACTGATCTCTAATATTTAGCTGAACCTGTGGAATTTTTCATTATTAAAAAAATAATCCTTTTCAAGAGGGTTGTAATTAATTTTCAGTCTTCAAAACATCCACATTTTGCTGCATGGTAGAAATGTTGTTGCTGACCTAGTAAGTGCAAGGATGTTCTGATCTCAGTAGGATATATATGGACTGGACCCTAAGCAATAAGATATGGCCCAGATTTCCAAAAACAGAGCAGAGACCTAATTCCAAAATACTCTTCTGACTCTAGAATATGTTCAGGTTTATGTCTCACTTCATATTTGAGCAATTTACGACATTTTCTAATGTCTGATCTAATGTTAGACTTTGTTTTTCACACTTTGCAAAAGGGCTAATGCAGCTCTTGGCAGCAGCAGATGCTGTAATTAATTTAAAGGTAGAGGATGTGCAATGGAATAAAGAAAGGGCTTTAATACAAAAGAGTGAACTTTACGCCTTCAGTTAATAATCCTTTTCTCAACAACAATGCATAGTTTAAAGTATCCATTTTAGTAAAAAAAACCAGTATTAAAACAATCTACAGCCTCAGAGAGCTAACTGCACTGCTTCCTTGTAATTATTGTATCAGAGGTTTGAGTAATTTGAATGATGTATGTCTGCAGGAATTTTTGCTGAATCTGGGTTATTTGACAGTAAAATGGTCATCATTCCTCCCAAAGAGATAGAAGTTTGATCAATTATATTTCAGTGGCTTACAGCCATATGCTATCTACAGTGACATTTATGATCTATTTTTGTTATCCCCAAATGGCCTTCAACCTAGCTGTTATCTGCCAACATGTTAAAGTTTTGGTCAGTGAAAATCCTTTAGTGTCTTGGAAAGATTCATGATGCTGTCTTTTGGCCAAAGTCCATTAGGGGTAACTACAACTTTATCTACATCCAACGTATGTAATTGAGTGGCTGTGGTATGGCACACTGTCATTTGGCTTAATTTCAATCAACTAAGATAACTCTCTGTATTTTCTTTCCTATAACACTGTGTCATGTTGCTGTAAAAAGTGAAACAGCTGCCACGTTCTCCTTCTTGAGGATGCATCCCAGAATGGGCTGTTTCTTCCGAGAGGACAACACAGCCTCCAATTTGGCAGGTAAAATTTTGCAACGCCAAATCCTTCCATCTGTGGTTTCATGTTGTCAGTTCATTGCAGGAACTAATAGTCTGGTCTAGATGTCAAACTATCTGATTTGTTAGTGTAGCTGGCAGGTTAACTGTCTAAGTCTTACCATTTCCTCACAGAATTCACTGTGGGTAGGAAACTTCATCCAAAAAGGAAGAAAAACCCCATCTTTAAAGATTAGATGCACTGTTGGGAAATTAAGTTCTTAATGCTAAATCAGATGTATGATAGGAAGCACTTCATAATTGCTCACATTAAGGGTAAGGGGCCAACCCAAAGGTATATAGATATGAGGAAAAAAGGCAATACAGCCACTCAGCTATTACTGCAAAAACCAGCCCTTCATATTCCCACAGACCTAATGTGTATCAGAAACAAGTTATACTGCCATACTGAGGTAGAAGATGCTTTTTCATTCATTGTGGTTATGGAAAGGAGAGGTGTTGTATTTCTCCACACATATCCCTCCCAAACTATTCATTGAAGAAAAATGGATTTCTGCTGCTTCTTAAGTCATAGAGGTTAGCAAAATATTACATGACAAAAAGTTGCCATTAAACTTTGCTCAAGAGCATTTGAAAATGGCCTGTGAAATCCATGCTGGAATAGGTGCTACTGTAAGGCCATCAAAATTGATGGGAAATGGATTAAAAAACTGAAGGAAATGGATTAGCATCTCCTCAGTAACAGCTGTGGCATCTCAAATGATGCAGATAGGCATCACCCCATTTGCAACAGAGATGAAGGAGAGCCGTGCCATGCAGGCAGTGGTAGCATTACGCATGGAGTGGAAATAAACCACAGCAAATATAGCTTTGTGTTTGCCCTAGGTTTCCACTAAGAAACCTCCGTGATGTCCCCTGCATTTCCACTGTTCTACTGCAAGGTGATCATTACCAAACTCTGTAGACTTTCTGTCATTTGAAAATGTGTCACTGGATGTTTTCAGCAAAAGAAAATACTTTGGGTACAAGTCTCCTCTTTTCATCTCTGAGGTCACACTGTAACTTTGGGGCAATATTTGGTGTTTATGTGCTATGGAAGTGATTCAGAAACCCTCACAATAAATATTCCTAATGACCCATATCTTCACAAGAACTGTGTTTTGTCAGGGGAAGCAGGATTGAAGTAGGTGTCATTAGAACTTTTTCTCTGCTGTCATTCTCAGGTACCTAGCATGTCTTTACAGCTTGAGGGCAAAACCCTCTGATCTTATACACCAAAATGCTTTCCAGTCAAATATGTGGCTTATGCACTGGATCCTTCAAATAATTTGACCAATGGTACACTAAAGATCCATGTTTCTACTACTCTCAAAAACAAGATGAGAAATTTTTCTGGTTTTGTTTTGTTTTGTTTGTTTGTTTGTTTGGGTTTTTGCGTGGTTTGGTTTGGTTTTATGTGTTTCAGGAGGTATGCCTGCATGTTTTAAATTTTACAATTGCCATGTATTCCCTTTGCAGCTTTGCTAGAACTTATTTCTCTCCAAGGGCAACCCCCATGCAATTAACATCACAGAACTTCCTCAGCACAATGTGATACAGTTCATAGGCATGGCAGCTGTGATCTGAGAGGGGATGCTGTACTCATTCTGTTCCTGGATGTCTGGAACACACAACAGTGAGAACTGACTTATTCTGTTGTCAGCCCCAGTATGGCTGACAGAATAAAGCAACGAGTAGGTGCATGTCTCCAGATTTAATACCTTGGGGCTGGTAAAGGTGCTTGCAGCAATAGGACTTAAAGTCCTTCTTACCAAGGATTGGTTTAGTAGTTCCAGCGCAGTTATCAGTACTTCAGAGAAAGTTCCATTTGCTCATGATTAAAATTTGGGCCCTGAACGTCAAGGAGGTGGCACCTGATGAGGACCTAAACTGTCAGTTTAATCATATCTGGCAACATTCAAGATATCTGCAAAGAAAATTTAAACTGAGTCAGATGTAATATGAAATGAATTCCACGGGCCTTCATGTAAGGCAGAGAAAGATCTGAGATAGCCTTTCATTTTACAGTCTCTCAATCATCTTTTCCTTTTTTCTTTTTTCACCATTACTATTATTCATCATCCTACAACTTCTTTTGCATCTGGTAGTTTGCAGAGTTATGAGAGTCCATGATGTTGCAGAGTTACCGCAGTGTTGTAGCATAAAATAAAAATACTATTAAGATAGATTAAAACATCTTTTTACCTACTCACTTAATGTTCTTTATATTTTGTATCATATATGATAACACTGACAACAAAAATGTGAGCTACTTAAGATTGTTAGTACTCAGAAATGTCCTCAGATGATGCTGCTGAGTCCTAAATATCTGATTCAACTCAAAGTTATTTAAAAATAATTTAAAAATTACTCATGTACTCATAAAATTTCCTGGCAACTCAATGACTTAGTTATGTACGTTATTCTAAAAGACTTCATAGGAGCTTCGATGGCCAAGATCAGGTCCAGGAGCACCTTGAAACATCTGAAACACTTCAGCATTTGGATAATTACATACTTTTGGGGCCAACCCGCATTTCTCGTTGGAAAATGTTTCCCCTGCATGGCTGCAGACAACAGATGGATCATATGATCTCTGCATTTGGAAAGATGGCATAATTCTGGCAGACTGTCAGTTCAGTGAAAGAGGCTGATTTCAGATCCTCATTAAGAAAATATACAACCACACGGAGTGGACTGAATGGCAGAAAGTGATCACTGGCGCCAGCTTTAATAGAAAATATAGCACACTTGCAACATGAAATCTGCTGAGCTGTGGCTGGATCTAGCTCTATCAGGTTTTACATTCTTTTCCCAAATAAATGTGTTCTAAAGGAGACATTCTTTGTAGTGCAAGGGCCTTCTGTTTGCCAGGAGGGAGGGGAGCAGGGGAGGGTTAAAAGGAAAATCAAAGAGCCACCAGGTCCAGGGCTAGAGCAGGGTGCCAAGGCTTTGTTGAATCTTCCTTTACACTTGCAAAAGTTTCTGTTTATTAAAACTTTTCTTTAAATTTCTAGTCTCTTGATATATTTATTAGGGTGCAGATGGCACTTTACTCAGAAACACCATTTGGAGAGAGCATGACCCCTTCTCGCTGCAGGGCTCTGGGAGCAAGGCCCAGTGCCTTCTTTACACACATTTCCACATGCAAGCAGCCCTGCCAAGCCCCTAAGAGCTTGAGTAGGAAACCCAGGGCACTGTAAAATGTAATATAGTTTCCCAGAAACACTGGATATGAGCAATAATTTCACCGTAATCACTACTCATAGCTGAATAGAAAAGGGCTAGTTGAGCTGCACACCTCCATTTTCTATCAAACATGAAAATAATGGCTATGGCCTCAGGTCACAACTTTTGTTTTAGCAGTGGCATCAGGATCTTTATATGATATCCCATCTTGGCCACACAAGATAATGAACAATCATAAATCATCAGTTGTTTTGAAAGTCTGTGCTAAACTACCTTTTAGCTAGATCGATTAATCTATCCCCCATGAACCTGAAATATTTAAGCAGTAAAGGTGGCTCCTGTGGTGTATTTATTCCTGTATCCTTTGTTCTATAGCCACCACTCTTCCCTCTGATAACTGCAAGCTTCAAAAGTTAGAATCATTAACAAAGTTAAAGACTGCATAGTAAGTAAACAATGTTAGAAATAAAAAGAAATATTAACATCTGAACTAACTTCTCCTCTCAGTGCATGTGTTTATGTTGAAGACTCTCCATTCACGGATTTCTTCTTTGCTGTGTAGAAAACCATAAAATGTTCTACTTTTCCTTGATTTCCTGTAAGTCTTGGAGCAAGAGAAGATGGAACTGGAACTCACACAGCCAGTTATTATCATTCTTCTGCTTTCAGAGCTAAGGAGAGATAGTTACACCAACAGGATACCCTTTATCTCTCTTTATGAAATTATGGCAGAGGTATGGCAAAAGCATAGACAGGCCTAGAATGTCAGTGTGGCCGATTACTTGCTAGAAATAAACAAGAGTGTGACAATAGTGAAGCCTGCCCTTCTGCCGTGCAACAGCTCTATGTGGGAACAATTCAAATCCCTCAGCATGGAAGGAGAGATGTCCTGAGTCACGGTTGTGGCACTGAAGCATTTGAGAGCAGTAAAATTATATTAACTTGACACTAAGTTTATATAATACACACAACAATTTGAGTATGTTACAACCCTTATATGTTAATGTGAAAAGCTGTACTTCAAAAGTAAAGATTACAGAATCACTCCCCTATTTTAACTTCTTTGAAGAAATAGGAATTTCAGGTCTATAAGGACCACTGAACTGGGCTGTAGCTGGTGATCAGCAGTGAGTAGTACCTCTGAAAAATTCAAGGGCTTAAACTTTAATGCTGGCCAGATTAAAGGTAACAACTGAAACCACTGATAGAGAAAGGGAAAAGCAAAATTTGTGTGAAATACAGTTTTTAAAATAACACCTGAGCTGCACTTCTTAAAAAGCTAAAATTCTAGGTAATTACAATTGAATATTTTTATTCTGTCAATTCTTTTATTCTGGATTTATTGCTGTGAGAAAAGTTCATCTCCGTATCTAAAACAAACATTTTTTGGGAGCAAATTTTAAGAGCAAATAATCTGAACTGATTATATTTAGCAATTTTTTATAAAAAGCAACAATTTACTGTACTACAAAAAGAGCATAACCAGCACACCTACCCATCCTTGTAACTACTCTGTTGTAGTACTAGGAAAAGCTTGGCTGTCATTGTTGCAGATTAGTAGCATTCAAGGCTAGTAAAACAGCAAAATCCTATGGAAACAGGGACTCAGTATTTTAACTATTTTAAATTTTAAAAAAAGAAGCCCATCAAAAAACAGAAGTCCAAGTTAATTGAAAGGACCAGTAGTCATAGAGAAATCCTCTTTGAGAAGAATCACTGATCTGAAAAACAAATCAAAGCCACTTTTCCATTACTTTTGCTTAGCACCTGCATGACTTCAAAAACTAATTTATTGTAAAGTTTGTAAAAGAAAAAAAAAGAAGTGTTGTTGGACTAAGACTTCACTTATCAAGTTTCATCCTAGAGGGAATTTTTATAGCTGAGTTATAAACCCTCCACACTTGAGTGTTTATAATGGAAATGCTGACAAATGCGATAATAAACACCAATCACGAGGCCATTGTAGCTGATCAGAGAGTGGATGCAGAAGTTTGCAGTGCTATCATAATATTTTGTTCTGTTTCCAGTACTTATTTGCTTAAACCTCCTTTCAGGTTCAGCAGCTGTAAAACAAGATCAATCTAACTAGAGATTGCAAAATCATTTGATTATTTATACTTCTCTTAGAAAGCTTCGAAATGTCTCTCAAATATGATTTCATGTAGTCTTTATTTTTTTGGTTTGCATGTCTGAATACTAATTGTAACATGATAGCTTCAAGGGAACTCAAATTTCTACCAAAAGTCAGTCTTCGGTGGCCAAAGAGAACACAAACAAACCAGCCTCAGACCAGGATCTAAAAATGGGCTATGATCAAACAGCTCTAAGGCTTTAAAAAGCCCCTTATTATCTTTCCCCAGAAGTAATTGACACTGTTAGTTGCTGTTCTTAATGCGGTGATAATGGCACTGTGCTTTGGGGAGACAGAGGAGCTGGACTCAGCCTCGGTGGCAGCAGGGATTCTGAGCAAGCGAAAGGCCTTTCACTCCAGGGGGTGAAATCCAAACATTGCTGAAGTTAGCAGCACTTCTGCACTCACTTTAGCTAGTCAGGATCGAGGTTTCACTGTCTTGGAAAGCCTGACAGGCTGTTGTACTCTTCTGTGACTCCACAGACCAGAATGCAGCTCTCTTGGACTGAGACAAGGATTAGGGGAGAAAGGACCCCACAGTCTTGTTATTTCAGGGAGATGGGATTGCACTCCAGCAAGAAGCTTGTCTGAAAAGTTTCCATAATTGGTTTATATTCTTACCAGACTAAGCTTCCAGGATTTCAACACATCCACAGGGGCCAAGGGACGGGTCTGTATGGCATCTTGCTCTTTCACTGAGCTCTTCATGGGTGTAAGGACATGCTTTAGTTTTAACATGGGTGCCTTGGAAAAAAATGCTGGACTGCTGTTTTGATAAACCTTCATCAGTTTTGGAAAAGCATGAAACAAACACAGAAAAAAAATAAAAGTCCATTTCATCAGGTTCTCAGGTCCTATAAATCAATGTGTGGCCCAGAGGCAGCTCAAAATGCATCTTGGTAATTTATCTGTGTTGTTTACATATTGTAGTAATTGGCTTATAACACGAGTGCATTTTTAATTTCTAATATGTCTAGTATCAGTGGCTGATACTAAGAATCATAAGAATGTTACTACTGTTTGATACTGTTGCAGCAAAATTTCCAGTGATCCATTAAAAATCAGGATTCATAATGCAAGATCCATTTGTATTTAAAAATAAAATGTAATATATTCTTTCTGCTTTTCTCTAGTCTCTAATAAAAGTATGAAGAAACTTTGGATCTTGAACAAATTCCAATGTTTTGTTATTAAACCAAGAAGAGAAAACCAATAATTTTTGAATTATCTGTTACAGACATATTTACATTATGAATCTCTTAACTTAAGACTCTGTGTTCTATAGAGTTCTAATTTTATCCAGTGGCATGAGCAAGAAAAATTATGAAAAGTTATATAATCATACTGTCAGAGATCACAGAGAAATAGTGTTAAGAAGTGGATATTTAATTGCATATTTCATTGTCCATAAAAGAATTTGCCTTCATTATTTTGCTAAAGATGATGGTAACTAAAATGAGATTGTGTTATGAGAACAACTGTTGATTTTGGAACACTGTTCATTCGTAGTTCCTTTTCTGGTTTTATTTTTAGGGAAAAAAAAAAAAAAAAAAAAAAAAAAAGAAAAAGCAAACAAACCCCAAAACAACACAAAGCCATCTGAGGAGGTGAAACCTCCCAGTTCCTAGAAAGGATCCAGCTGCGCTAACTATCCAACTGCCTCTTGGAAAAAAGAGCATTCTGACAAATGGAGAGCAGATGCAACGTGTGGAGTCAGGGAGGTCAACAAAAACAAGTAGAAAAAGAAACCGAGGAAACAAGTGAAAAGAGAAAGAATATTAGAGTATTAATACAGTATATTAGATCTCTCATGATAATATTAAATGAGAACAGAATGAGAAAAAGAAGAATCACCACAGAGCTGACAAAACATGAAAGAAGAAATATAAGAGATATCGGATCCTGGTTATACTAGCCTGAATGCAGGGTAAATCTTGATTTCACTAGTATCACGGTAATTTTATCCAGTGGGGATAAAAGCTGTGCTGTGAAGCCCCGCAGAAGCGCTGCCCCGAACGGGCAGTTCGATGCGGGCGCACCGAGCTCTGAGCAGGCTGGCTGCTGCCCGCCTGCTGCGAGCGCCGAGAGAAATCCCGGTCTTTCCCAGCAGCAGCCAAGAAAGGTGCCAGCAGCAGAGAGAAGTGGGGACAGGAGCGGGAAGGGAGGGCAGAGACACATCAGGATGGGTCGGAAAGGCTTCTGGGGGAGACCCTGGGCCCCACTCCCAGCCCGGTCACGGCCACCCCTCGCCGCTGCCTCTCTCCCGACATCTCTTCCCTTTTCAGAAATGCCTGCGAGGCATCAGTAAGTAACGCTAAAAAGCGATCCCCGGTGTGGACCCTGTCCCCATCCCTAGGGTATGCCCATCCTGGGCTTCCCGCTTTCCCGCCGCTCCCGCTTTTCAGAATGTCTTTAATTATTTTTATTCCCTGCAGCGATGAAACGTGGGGGGTGCCTGTGTGTGTGTGTGCATGCGTAGAGGGACGTGCCGTGAGAGAGAAAGTGCCTCCGCTTGACGTCCTCACAACCAAAGCTCACAAGTTCTCTTACTCAGGAGGATGCAGACGGCTTCCCAGGCCGGCCCCGCCGGTGCCGGGAAGCTGCCGGGCATCCCATCCCGGCCAGCCGCACCTCGCCCCGACGCGCCGGGCCGGGCCGGGCCGGGCGATCCTGCGCCAGCTCCCGCCCGGTGCGAGTGACGGCGCTGGCCGCCCACACGCAAGGACAGAGCTGTTCCCGGCAAGAGATCGTGACAGCAAGAGGTTGTGTCCAGATGTTCGGCTTCCCTGGCCCCGTGACACGCAGCGTGGACTTGGCAGACTGGTTTTCAAAGAAAAGGGAGTTGTTGTTTATTTTTTAAAAGGCAGAAAGCGCTGGGTTAAAATGCACAGGCCGAGATTTCCCTGGCATGCAGCTGGGCAGGGACCGAAGCCCCTGGAAACCCATCCCTCGCGTTGGAAGGGCTCCACTGCCCCGGTCCCGTCTTTTTCCAAAGCAACAAATTGGAAAGATTTTAAAGCAAGCAGGCGACA
Organism: Origma solitaria; assembly: GCA_013397895.1. Taxonomy (NCBI): domain Eukaryota; kingdom Metazoa; phylum Chordata; class Aves; order Passeriformes; family Acanthizidae; genus Origma; species Origma solitaria. The sequence continues at coordinate 41,090 of VZRL01005458.1, forward strand.
TAATACAAATCAAAGGGCCTCGAACCTTCATTTCAAACTCCCTTCCGTTTACAGAAATTGTAAATATTAACAAATCTGCAACACGCTGAGCCTCTCCATCCATCTTCTCCCCAGCTCCTCCCGACCTCAGCGCACGCTTCTGCAAACACTCCTGGTTTTGCATCCCACACCTACACGGTCCTGGCTCTGCGGTGTGAGAAGCCGAGGCGGGAGCCACGGCTCTGCTTCCCCAGGAGGGAGGCTCCGAGGCCACCTGCTCGCTGCCGCGGGTGATGCCCGGCCCCAGCCGCATCCTGCCGGGCCCGGGCGCTCCCTAACTCTTCTCCTGCCTGCTGCATCCATCCAGGAGCTCAGTCATGAAGGAGATGTACACTATGGCCAGGCGCAAGGTCTCTATCCGAGAGAGCCTCTTCTCGTAGGCGAAGGTGGGCACCTTCTTCCTCAGCTGATCGAACGCCTCGTTGAGGTTGAACATCCTCTTCCTCTCCCGTATGTTGGCAGCCTGGCGCTGGGCGTAGGTGATAACTCGCTTTCTCCTGGGTCTGTCCAGGAGCGAAGCGCTGCGCATCCTTTCATCTTCCTCTTCTTCTTCTTCGTCTTCGGGATCTCCATTTCCAAAGGCAGCCAGGGGCAGCCCCCGCGCCATCCCCTCCCGAAGCGACAGGACGCTGTCCCCGAAGGGAGGCCCGGCGGTGACCTCGCAGAGCCCCAGGCCCGCTCCGGCCCCGGGGGCTCCCTGAGGAGTGCCCAGGGAGAGGTCGGCCACAAAATCCAGCACCGAGGCGCCCAGCAGCCCCTCCGGGCAGGGCACTTGCGGGGCTCTGCCGTGCAGCTCATCCAGCAGCCCCGGGCGCTGGTGGGCTGGGAAAAGGCTTGCTGACATCTTACTTCAGAGAGGGCTTAATGTGGTCCCCCATCCCCAGCCCCAACGACGTTAATATTTATAACCCCCCGGATAACAGGATTAGCAGGACTAGAAAGAGCGGCTGTAAAATTTCTCGCCGTGATGCTGATGAGAGGAGACAGGCAATCCCCTCGGGGACGCGTGGACGCTCCCGAGAGAGGAGTCCCCAGCGAGTCAATCCTGTCACAGCGATCAAGGACAGTTCCTTCTTGGCAAAACCCTCCGCTCTTACCTGCTGAGCACTTTTGTGTCTTCTTACACACCCGCAACCAAACGATTTTCAGCCTCCTTAAAGCCCCCAGCCGCAGAGCCGGGTCTCCCCTGGGCTTGTTTTCCTGCTTTCTGTCGGGATCTCTGAACCCTGAGAGCCAGCCTGACAATTGATGTCAGGCAACTGCATGTATGCTTTTAATGATGTCCTGAAGAGGGGACCTGCATGCAGAGGGTCACCGGGGAATGTTTACCCTGTATCCCAGCGCAATGGGAACTGAATGACAGGACCTCCATTAGCCTAAGTAAGCATTGTAGGGGAGCCGATATTGCATTCCCAGTAGTAACTGTTGGAATCGCCTCTCCATTCCCTCTAAATCCCTATCAATCAGAGTTCAAACATCTTTCCGGTAGAAGGCTGTTTCTTAAAGCTCGTTTCGGCTCTGGCAATCTCATAGCACTTGTTTTGAAACTCCTTCCTCCTGCCCGTGAGAGTAGGATAAGCTGGTCCTACTCAGGGCAGCTGCTGCTCTTACACCTTCTGTAGAGCAGTCCCGGCCACCGGCAGAGCACAGAGGAATCAACTTGAGTGCACGCACAGATAATTTTGGATACATACGGCAAAATACCGTGAAATGCACATAAACACACCCACCCGCACACCCGACACCGCTGAATACCTTTCTTTGATCAAGGTTTCCTTGAGGACGGACGCTGGGGATTGTTTTGCTTTTGTCTTGGGAGACTGGAAGAGGGGCTGTGTCTTCACCCTCCCGCACCACAGACTCTCCCTAAATAAACAGCCCGGCCCTGGCAATCCCTGGCAGTGTCAGATACGCCGAGGTCGAATCGGATCGATTTTCTTTGGCACACGATTTCTGCACACAGCTCCCTCAGGAGTGACTGCCCATCACTCCTGAGCTGCCTTCTTAAATCCTAATCTTCCCCTTTGTCATGCATTGTTGTCACTCTCGCTTTGGGGCTAATTAGTCTCCAATTTCTTAGGGTATTTCAAATCCCATGAGATCAAAGGAGGTGGATGGGGGCGGTCGGAGGATCGCTCTCCGCGAAAATACTTCCTGTTTGCCTACAGGACCACAAACATTTCCCGCCGCGTACAGGGATTTGCCGTCATTGGCAACTCGGCGAGCGAACTGAGCATCCCCTTTCCAGGGAAAGATGCGGAGGGAAAGTCACATTCCGTCGCCTCTCCGCCAGCGGCGGGGCCGGGCGGGGCCCGCGGGCTGCGGAAGGTGCGCGGGAGCGCAGCTACGTTGGACAGCTCCGGACAGAGCCGCAGGTCCCCGCGGCCGCGGCAGCGCTGCAGGTACCGGAGGGACACATCCCCACCTCCCCTTCCTCCGGGCCGGCGACCAGCCAGCCTCTCCCCGTCCTGTCTGCCGCCACCACCGCCGCTGATGGGCGGCACGGCGGCTGCTTCAGCTGCTTGCCTAAAGCTGCATAAATAGCGCAGAACAGCGGGACTGCCTTTATTCTTACTAGGGCTAAGAGGTTTCTTAGCGAGCAAGGAGAGAGAGAGCCGCTCAGAGACTCGCTCATTCGTAACAAATATGGTTCAATAAAGCACCTGGTGAATGAAGCAATGAGGCGAGGAGGAGCTGTAAAACATCTCTTGAGAGGTGCTGCCTAGGGAGCATCCAAAAGTAAGTTGAAGAGCTGTAAATGTAAAGTGTTATATAAAAACACCCAGTGGAAGAAAGATCATATATATATATTTATGACTGACCCACAAAGGACCATGACTTATTTGGGCTCCTTTTAGATAAGGTGACAAGCACTTCGTTTAAAGACATTGAAGTATAAATTAAGGACAAGTGCCAGGAAAGATATGTCACTACAGAATTCAGAATTATTGTAGTTATACAATTACTTCAGATAATGAAATGAAATAATGGAGAAATGTGAACTCATCACCTCTATGTCGAACTTCTCAAGTAGGAAACTAGCAATTAGTAGCAGACAGACCTGCCCTTCACCAATGTACCTTCAGAAAGAAGCTCTTGCTCACCTCTTTAGTTGAAGGCTTTTGCAGAACACAGACTACAAAGATGGCCAAGAGTTGGAAGAGTTTCATATTGCAAGAATGTAAAGGAAGAAGCTTTTCAAGCTAATAATGCATCACAAAGTAATACAACATAAACCATAAAGGATTAATGCTTCTTAAAGGAAGCAATAAAGACGGGACTAAGCCAAGACTGGGAGGTCCTAGCAGAAAAAGAAGGACTGGTTACCAAGGTGAATCCTCCTGTCAAACTGATTTTTTTCCTGTTTTGTATCTTTTTTAATTCCTCCTTATTTTTTTCTAAAATATTGATTTTTATATTGACTACTTTAGATTATATATAATACATGGTACCACTGATATGTGGCCGGTTTCTTTTTCCTTAATATTTGGGGATATTTGGCACCTTGGGGAAAGTATGGAGCTGAGGAAATGTATAATGGATATCCAATGCTGCAAGACACAGATTTTCAGTGCCTAGACAAAGGAAGAGTGCCGGAGAAGCAGAATGAATTCTCATAAAAGGCTGCTTTGTTACTCCAAAATCTTCTCACACCAGATTAGGTGATCCAAAGTGTGTTCTAGATTTGTTTTAAAGATTAATGTCATTTGCTCTATGATCCCTACCTTCCTTCACCCCTCTCTTATCTTTTCATTTCATTTATTTATCAATTAAAAATTTGCTCACAAGACGCTTAGAGATGCTAAGCACTGATGGCTACAATTTCAAACTACTATGCAGCTATTTCCAAAATAATTCTTCAGAAATATCCATAACACTATTCTTGATGCTCATGCAGGATTTGGGTTTAAAATCCAAACCATAATTTTTGTGATCTGTGACCCCTATTAGAAAAGTGTATACATAATTTTCTCCCCACCTCAAATTATGTTCCAGTTGTCAACAGTTTTGAAACTAATTTTCTCTTAACAAATCTCCCCACATAACAAGTCAAATACCCTCTGTACCAGCAGGAACAAAGCTAACATGCATTTCAACTCAGCGCACTTTTACAGAAATAGTTTTACTCCTTTTATCACCTCGTGTGCTGTGTGTCTATGCTGATAATTGTCCACATTATCACACAGGAAAATACAGCCACTCTGATGACTTAGAATTATTAATTGAGATGCTATAGATTTTAACAGCGACCTGTACTTTACTGGAAAACTCACTGGAAGTCCGTGGTGATCCTGAGATGCAGAAATATGTAGGTGCTCTCCATCAGACATGACTTATTAAACAAAGAGCCAAGGGGTACTGTCTGCTTTGGAAATCACAAAAAGTTAGATATGCAACTGAAAAAAATCCCCAAACTTTTCTTGTAGAATAGGAGAAATCTTCTCTCCTTTAACTGATTCATTAATTGTTGGAGAGTTGCTATCATTGTCAAACTATGTCCTGAATAACAGAAAAAGACGGAATCTGTAGGAGACTTATGCCATCTCTTTCAAATTATTGACATTGCAGCTGTCTGATCCTCTTGTTAAAATTATAGTAATGTCCATGGATTAGGACTTCTCTACCTCAAAATGCTGGGCAGTTCCTGTCCTGTTGGACTCACAGTTTCTGTTCCTGAAAGGCCAGAGTAGATCAGTACAGAATACACGTGTGGAGATGGGGCCAGCTCACAAGGCAACAGAGTTTGGACAACATCTCATTTTGACGCTTGCTCAACCAGTGGTGAAGAAGGCGGCACTGGAGACACCACTGATGAATAGAAACAAAAATGAAATATTTAAGCAAAGCTAGTTGAATGCTGGTTATTTTGATGCCAGAAGACTGCCGTAGTATTCAGATGAAAGCACAGTAAAACGTGATTAAATGTGATATCACTGGAAGAATAAAGGGGTCCTCTAATGTCTCAATGCATTATCAGGTTAAATAGGCAGTGAGCATTGGAATGTGATAAGAGTTTATATTCAAAGATTTTATGTCTAAGTCAGTCAAGAAGCTGAAGGAGGCCTAACAAAAGTATAAAATGAATTGGTCAGTACTTTTTTGAGTACCTTGCAACAAAACCAGAAAGAAGGAGGCTGAAAAAGTCAAGGTCAAAGCTAATACAGACTAGAGGAAACAGTGCTTTGCTGGCTGAAACAGCTGGGAAAGCCTTTGGTACACTAGAGACAGGGGAAGTGTATGGAGGTGAGGAAAAATTACCTCAGTCTGACTTCCCCCAGATCTCATTTGCGGAAAAATTTGGTCGACTCCATCAGTTAAGAAAATTAATATGGATATTAGAAATGGTCTCGTATTATCTAACCGCTGGCTCTTATCCAAGCATCAAGTTATTGTGGAGACGTTCTGATTCCTGCAGAGATTTGAGCACCTGTAGTGAACATTGAGGTCCACTTGAAGTCTGTCTCCCCTGATGGACTCTCTGAGAAGCTTGGAGGTACTGGCTTCAGTTCTGTAGGATGACCCTTAGCTCTGCACAACTGGGTGTATTTGGTGGGGTGACTAGAGTTTAAGACTGTAATAATTCTGTGCAATTTTTTTTCTAAATAGTTTACCTGTGTAGACAGTTTAAGAATTAGCTTTATTCCTTATATTGATGATATATGTGAGGAATCTCTGCTCACAAAGCAGGTGAAGTCCAGCTTTCTAGCTCAGCAGAGGGACTAGTTCTGTTCTGAAAACCAGAATATATCCAGTGAGCCAAAGCATTACAGTTTGATCCTATCAGTAATTTCAGGCACTGATCCTATGAGCATCTGACTGTATTAACACATTCCTGTGTGACAGCCTGCGTTTTGCAGGACTCCAATTTGAATACAAACACCTACTTACAAAGATCAGGTTTCACAACTTGGCTCTCTCGGACAAAAATATGACATTCAGTAACATCATTATTCCCTGACACAGGAAATCATTAGGAAAAATCAATATTTTTGGCAAAACCTAATAAAAGTAGGTATGTTCTGCCAGTAAAGTGCAGTTCATTTTTATTTACAGTGGTATTACACATAATTTGAAGAGTTTAAAGAAGCAACTGTTGATATTTCCCCGTACGGGACCAAATGACGAAGAAAAAGTTTGAAACACTAATATTGGGTAAATCATAAACAAATGAACAGCTGTGGTTAGGGTGTGATGGGATTCATCATACTTGCAAAGTTTTATGAATGATACTTTTTTCCTTAATCATAACCTTAGGGGTGGGAGGGATTGAGAACAGGACATGCATTAAGGTTGGAATGTCAAACTTAACTTTGAATTTCCTGGCTTTTTATCAGCATGCATGAAAAAATGTGATGTTATACAAACATAGCTTCTTTAATCTTGATTTTGTTATATAAACATTTTTTGTTGAAATGGAATGCAAAAAAAAGTATTATTTACCTAGAAGTCTAGATTTTTTCCAAGTATTTATTACAATTATTTAATTTTATTGTGATATAGTTATGTACTACAGCCATTAATTAATGCTTTTTTTCTCTGTCACTTCTCACAATTTGTAAAATGCAGGGAAATGTCAGTCTGAACGCTATTTTTATGTGAAAAATTTGCTTATATATCAACAGAATAAATGTATGCTTGATGGGGGACCATTCTTTTCCTTTTTTTCCATTTCTTAGAATTTGGAATTTACAGATTTTTTTATAGTTCGCAGGTGTGTCTCCCGCAACTAGCAAGGAGATTGAACTGAAACTCATCTCTAGAAAACAAATCTCCTTTCCCAAATTTCTCAACCATCAATTGCCTTGTTAGCTTTTGGCTATGGTATTCTCCTAAGGGTATGGAACTTCTTTGCTTCATAGTCCCTCTTAACAGCTTGTGTCTTCATGTGTATTTGTGACAATAGTCCCCAATTACAGTATCACACAATATCTTTCCAACTGAATTTCCATTTTGTTCCCATTCAACACATTAGAAGCAGCTAATATTATGAATAGTGTTTGTTTATTGTTGCTTAATGATTCACCCTTTTTCTTTTTTCTGTGGTAAATAAGCCCTGATTTAACTATAAGGTTCAAAATCTCATATGAGCTTTCAAAAAAAATTTCTCATGCTTTAACACCTGCCATATTAGTGTGCTTGGTAGATGTGGATTGAATAAGTATTGTTTCTGTTTGCAAACGGAAAGCAGGAACAGAACAAATGTCAAATAGAAATAGAAGAATTATGGCAAATATAACAATAAGGTAAATTGGAATTGAGAGCTCCAATTTGAGTTATCTAGAATTTAACTTCCGGGACCTTTTGTGTTATAGAACCTTTTAACCTTAGCAAGATCCTATTGAATTATCTAGCTGTGAGCACTTGGTCCCTCTGTGGATGGCATTTGATTTTTATGTTAATTATATGTAATATATGTTCATCAAGTGATATATTAATATATATCTGAAACACATTTTTATTAACAACATGGTGTAAGCTTTGATTGCTAACTAACCTAAACGGTTTGATTCTGCAAATGTAATTAAAAAAGTATATACCAATGTTACTGCTATTTGCCAGATTTTTTTACAGTGAGCTGTAAAATGAAAGTTTCCATCCTATGTTCCATCACATTATTCCCATGTGTGTCAGTGGCAGGGCTGAAATATTTAGATCCATTTTGCTACTTACTGCCTTTAAAACTATACAGCCAAATCTTCTCCTCCCTGTGCCATCAGCAGCTGGGGGCAGGTGACATGCTTTGCCAGAAGATTTCACAGATACTTGCTGGCAGCATCATTCATAAACTCCTGCTGGATGGGCCTGACACCCCTTGTTGTCCCATATGTGCCGTGCAATGGCACTCAAGATGATCTGCTCCGTGGCCTTTCCTAGAACAAGGTCAGGCTGACAGGCCTGTACTTCTCTATATCCTCCTTCCTACCCTTCTTCCAGAGGGTCCTCACATTTGGTGTCTTCCAGTCACTTGGGACCTCCCTGGTTAGCCAGGGCTGCTGGCAAATGATGAGAAGTGGCTCAGTGAGCACTTAGCCAGCTTTCTTAGTACCCTTGGGTGGATCCCAACCAGTCCCACAGACCTGTGTGTGTCTAAGTGATGTAGCAGCTTGCTGACCATTTCCTCCTGGATTATGGGGTCTTCATTCTGTTCCCTCTCCTCTGTCTTCCAGCTCAGAGGGCTGGGTACCTGGAGGACAACTGGTCTTACTATTAAAGACTGAGAAAAAGAGGCTGGTTACCTTACTTTCTGTGTGGTTTAGTCTTACCTTCCTGGGCTTCAGTCTTCTCATCTCTTCAGGTTCATCAGTCTTTTCCTCAAATTCCCACTTCTCATGGCTCTATTTTCTTTCTTTCACTCTAATCATAGAGCCCATTTTCACTTGCTGTCGGGGCTATCCAACCCCAGGCCTTGGTTTGGCACAACAGCTCAGAGCTGTATTAATTGTATTCATTAAATGCAATGAACTCAAGCATGAGTAGAATCATTAATTTGGCAACATCAATAGAAAGGTATAAAAAATCTAAATTATTTGATGTCTTTTAACTTGTAGTCTGGTCTAGCAGGGTAGGTCTTAAACGAGGTGTTTAAAAGTACACTCCTATGAAAAATGTGTAATTTTCAGTATTTTGAAGGATGAGGAAGTCAGTTCATTTCCCAGTAGCTTTGCTTACACACAATAATTGTGATTGGATTACAGAATAAAAAGGAATAATCAATGTCAGTGTAATTGATTTATAAAATTCAGGTTGTTATTAGTACTAAAAATATTAACAGCACCATTGAAGTTACTTAAACTGGCATTACTTATATATATCCTTTTTATAGGCTTAGCATTAGAAGGTAAAGGAGCCCAAAGCCATTTTCTTAAATCATATTTTCTTAAACCCATTTGTTTGACTCATGTGTATGTGTGTATGGAAGGAAATTAACCTAAATGTTTTTATAGTACCTTTCATGCTCAACTCACAGTAAAAACTTTGCCAGTGTACTACATCTTTAATAACCTGTGCCACAGAAAACACTAATTTGTCTTACTTTTCCTTTTCGTATTTTTGGTAAGTATGAGATGAAATATTTTGGATGTTTCTGAATCTGCATTTTCTTTAGAAAATGTTTCAAAGGTGGTAAAAGTTGTTGCTCACTACCAACTGAGAGGAGAGAATCTACCGTTTTGATAGAAAAATCTTGAGCAAGGTAAGCATTCGACCACTTCAAAATCTTGTGTAAGGTTGTCTTTTCCAACTACATGATTCACTACATGCTGGAGAATTTACATGTAGGTTTTAAAATATTATTTGAGCTGCCTTTGTTTATTCACTTTAGAATTCAAAATAAAATCACATTTTCAGGAACCTGATCACTCTACTCAAAAACAGAAATTTGCATGTAGTTGTGCCATAGACACTAGTACAACATAGCTAATATGACACTGCAATTTTATTTGTTTTGGGTAAAAGTAAAATAACATATTAATCTTATGGGGTTATTAGAAATAAAAAAATGAGTAAAGATACCGGATTTTTTTTTAGCAGCTACACTAAAGCTGTCTCTCCTCCTCCCTACAGGTGGGTCATCACATCACTTGTTATCCTTCATTCTATTTTCTGTCTATTTTAGGTTCTGACAAAAGTGAAATATTGGTATAGTACACAGTTTGGTGCTTACCAGTAGTTATAAGGCAATAATCATCATGAATGAGTAAAAGGTTTTTGGAACTAAATAAGGAGTAGTAGAGTACATTAATATCTGGGAAAGTGGCCCTGAGTATCAAGAAAGACCAAACATGACTTTTGCAGAGGTGAAGTGCTTCTCCCATTCCCTCCCTAACATGAAGAGGAAGGGAAGAATTTCCTCTGTTATGCCTTCTGATTTATGACAAACATTGCATCACATATTAGACTAGAAGATCTTCCAGGCATAGACTGAATCTTCCTTCTTATTTCTTCTGTGACTAGTAAGAGGGAAAGCCCAGACATTACTGGGCACTTTAGCATTACCAGAAGATGAGGCAAAGATTAATTTTCACACATTTAATGACAAAAAGAAAAGTGTATTTTAAAAGGAGGAAGAGCTAAACAGTGTCATAGCCTAGCTGGAGAAGGGGAAGGAGGAGTTGTGAGTCCACACTACCTTGATGACAGTGGTGTGGAGGGAAGGTGGACCCTTTGCTACTGCGCCAGTAGGTTGGAGATCTAGTAGGATAGAGCTAGTTTTGGCTAGGCTACCACACACAGGTGAAGCACAAAGGTCTTATCATCGAAAATGTTTTTAATATTTCAAATTCCAAATTCTGTCCAGGGAAGGGAGAATATAGCATAGGAAGGTTGAACCTAAAAGACATAGCACCTACTGTAGTGCTACTCATGGACAGAGTGATGTGAGGGCACAACAGCAAATAAATCTATAAGTAGTAAATTTTGAAAGCAAATAGTAAATCAAAAAAGGCACCTGAGTGGGTGTTAAAAACTAGAGAATAAACAATGAGAACTCATAGCTCACCTATTTTATAAACTCACTGATGCAAATGCAGTTTCTTCATGTCCTGTCCCAGGTCACCTTTGCTTCAGATTTGCCCAATTTCAGAGAATTACTGAATAATGAAGTCTCACTCCCCATTAGGGATTTTCCCCAGGCTAGCAGTGAGGAGCAACAGTGCCAATTCATTTGCACAAAGGACATGGTGAGTCATGGACAACTTCATCCTTGCGTTTAAAACATTCCCAGACCACAAGTGCAATTATGTAAACACATAAAGAAGGACCTGCAGATATTTACTTCTACCCACATAAATACAAGGTCCTGGCTATGGCATGCTTTGTTAAAACCAGAGTAAGTGAGTTGTGGAAAGTAATATTATTCTGCTACTGTATTTTCATATTTGCTTCTCTTCAAATATTGGTAGAAAGGGTCTAAATTGCAAGTATAGGCATGTAAATACTACACCTCCAAAATGTGTAAGTATATGGCTTTGTGAAAGAATAAACTGAAGAGAAGCAGGGTTGATTATTTGCACTGGGTTACCAAAACACATTAGTTGCAAAACTAAGAAAAAGCCCCACTGCCTCTGGTCTACTAGCTTAATTCTTTAATTGGTAGGTAATCCTGGCTCACAAACTCAAGGAAAGTCGAATCACTGGCTTTTGCTTTCAAAGCTAAACCTCTCTGGGATTATCTCATTTGTGAGACCAGATCCAGGGAAAATAAGTTAGGAATGGAACAATCCATTTTATCTTTAGTTCCAGAAAGATTAAATAATCGAGCAAATATATTTTCTTTCCTATTTTTCAGAAGTAAAAAGGGTCATATAATATCATTCAACTTAGCTCAGGTAGAAAATCAGTGTTGTGAATTAAAAACTTGATATACCTTAGCACACAGTAGTCAGTCAGAAGGAGTGTCCAAGGATGCTGAAGATTAGCCCTGGTGGTTTTTGGTTTAGTCTTTATTACTATGAGAGATTTTTTTCCAGGATTTCTTGACTCATTCCTCAGCCTGTGTTGAAAGGGAATTTCTTAATGCATTCTGAAGCAATCACATAATTTGTTCTTTTTTAAAAAAACATTTTTATTTGCTCTATAGTAATACAGTTAATTTCCTCAGAATATTTTAGATCATGTTTTAACTGCATTGTTTATTTTTGAAACAGTCGTTATTTGATTTATTATTCAAAGACAAACATAGCAACAATGCTTTAAAGAAGTTGGGAGAGCAGGGAGCTCTAGCTAATAGCCTTTTAATATTAAAAATCATTATCTTACCAATAATTAAACTAAAATTAATCATTGGATTAAACCAGCTGTAGATCTGGGTAGTGGCATGAAGTTACTAAGAGACATACTTAACCCAGTGCTCTTTTCAGTGACAATGGATTCAGCAAAATTTCCCACTGGCCATATGTATGCATGTTAGAACTATTATGAAGTAATCCTCAGAGGGGAGAAAAAGAAGAAATTTGCAATACCATTCTGCAGCTACAGTCACAGGCACTGTTTTCAGTCCATGATAGAACTTATTGCTTTGTGGTCAGTCTTGAGGTTGACAGAAAATTCTTGGAAAAATAAGAGCTTAAGAGGGCAAGAAGTCAAAGTTTTAAAAACAAACTTTTTTTTTTTTTNTTTTTTTTTTTAAATTTGTTTTTCCCCAGCAGAGAGAAATTCTCTAACACTGACCAAGAAAACAAGACAAAAAAATTGAGTGGGTCCCCTCTGGAACTTGGACTTTTCAGACTTGGTCTGCCACTGTTTCCCATTTTACTTTTCATGTTTCCTGAGCAGACAGGTTACAGAAAATCACCGAGAAGCCGTAGAAACCAATTTTGTCCATCAGCCTATGGAAATCCTTTCTCATTTCAGCTTCACAAGCTAGAAAGTGATGATTGCGACATCAGGAACCAGTGCAGCCTAATGCAGCCACTTGACTGGTCTAAGACCTCTTTTGGCTAGGTTTTTTGACTAGTTTTTCTTTTGGCTAAATGGGAACCTTTCTGATGAATCGAAACGCAATGAAAATACACAAGAAGTGGAAAGAACGAAAGATGAAAAAGCACATTTGTAGTACATTTCTTTGGCATTCAGATACAATATGCAGACCAATATCTAGTCTGAGCTAAAAGTAGTCAGGAACATAAAAGGTGATGAAACAAGACCCTGAAGTTATTTGCAAAGTAAAGTTAAGGTAAAATGTGAATTTGTTGAGGTAGGAAATTTACTGAGAGATGATACAGAAAAAGTTGATGCAGACTTTGTGGGTTTTGTCTTGGTTTTCACTGGCAATGCCTTATCTCACACCTCTGCGTTGACCAATGCGATTTGGTGAAGAGACAGAAACCAAATAATGCAATAGAAACAGGGTAAGTACTACTGAGAGAAATTTAAAGATAGTGGAGATGGATGACATTTGTCCAAGGCCACTGGAAGAGCTGGCTGCAGAGATTGCACTGTTACTGTCTCTGAAAAAACCCTGTGGTTATCAGGGAAATCCCTTGCAACAAAAAATGGCTAACACTACATCCATCTTTAAGGAAAGTGAAAGGGATTTCAGGACATATTAATCCCTGTAAAGATTGTGAAGCACGCCCCTTTAGAATCCATCTTCAGACACATGAAAGCCATCAGTATAACTAGCTCAGACTTGACCAGCTTGATTGCCTGCTCCCATGAGATGGCATATTGAACAGGCAGGAGGAAAACAACGGATACCCGGTCTTCGGGGTGGCTTTCAGTGCTGTCCCCAAAACGGTTCTCTATGAAACCTGAGGAAGTATGGACTGAAAGAACAGTTTGTTATGCATTGACAATGGTTCTACCACCACAGTAAAAGTGTAGTAGAATCAATGCTTTTAGTTCCAGCCAGTAACAATCAAAATACCCAATGGTTTGGTCCTGGGACCCATATTGTTCAGCATTTCCGTCAACAGCTCGGATGGTGAAGCAGAATATGTCCGCAGGTTAATCTGCAGATATTACCAATAAGGAAGAATGATTGACGTGAAGATTTGGGAAACTTTAATTCAAAGGATTCTCAAGAACTGGACCAATATAAACATCATGAGGATCCTGAATCTGGGTCAGAAAAACCTCATGTATCCACACAGGCTGGGAAATGACAAGGCTGTGATGGACTACAGGTGGAATGTAAACCAGTACTGTGAGCTGCAAGGAAGGTAGACTGTGTATTGAGCTATGTTAGGGGGGGTGTGGGAGCAGACCAAGTGAAGTTAATGCTTCCACAAAGAGTTTATTCAAGTTAAAATAAGAGCCCTTGAATGTATTTGTGGTCATGGTATCTGAGAAAATATACATGAAATACAGCGGAATATCTTGATAAAATAGGTCAGATCTTTTTAGTCCCAAAAAGGCAAACCACTTATATGTGTTCATAGATATCCATACAGAAGTAGAGCCATGAGAACTTTAAGTTATCAAGTACTTAAGTGATTTGCTGGTTTATGGCTTTGGCTCTTCTTTAGAATGAAGTACTGAATGCAAAAGGCTGGGGGCTGTGTAGAATGCTCAGTACTCACACACAAGCAGCAATAACAATAATAAACAGTCAGTCAGACCATTAACTATCTAAAAAACTAAATTGGAAGATTAGCCTTTTAATAAACTTTTACAAAACTATTTGTGCAAGCAGAGTGTAATTTCAACATTCAGTTTCTTATCTTGGAATTTGTTCTTATTCCGTCATTTGCAGAGAGCAGAGAATAAACACCTGGATTGCTACATTAAAAGAAAACATCAGCATGGAATTGTCTTAATGATTAGACAGCCTGTTACCTAAACACAGAGTAGAAACTCACTAATCTGTACTGTACAAGCAAAGATATTGCATGTCATATATTTTTCTCTCTGCTTCCATTGTACAGAATTCCAGACTGAACTGCAGTTTTTACAACATACAGAGTACTCCACATGTGTGCAGTTTGGATTTCACAGGACTGTAAATAATTTTAACTGTTTGCATTGGTTGTTGGTTTTAATCTTTTTGATGCACGAACTCTTAAATTTTTATCAGGTTTTCAAAAAACTTTGATACAGGATAATGCATCTTAAAAAATGGCATGCCTTTACTGTAAGTCTGAGAAGAATTTATATCCCTAAGGCATTCCTCTAGGATATCTTCTGACATCAAAAAGGTAAAATTATAAATAGATTCTATTTCTTTCAGATGTCTATTCATTTTTTTTTCTTCCAAACACTGTAATTTAATTTTAAAGTTCACTTTGAAAATAAACAATAAATGAATGTGTTTTCAGAGAAAATGCTTTCTCTTTGCTAAAAATGAAAGCAGACGTCTGGTTTCTAAATTATTATCTTTTAATAGTCTACCTAATCACTAAGTTTGGTGAATTTCAAAATGGCATTTATTTACTGATCAGAAAAATACATTGCTGGCAGAAATCTCTCTTTTTACACGTATATGCGTGCAACTTGTTCTCTTTTATTTTTCACATGTAACCATTTGCATCCACTTACATTGTTATACATTTGAAATGCTGTAAATGCAACAAACATTGCCTAGTGCTTACTATTTTATTCAATGGCAAAACCAGTTTATTCCATCAATGGGACCATGTTTGTAGAAGTAAATATATAATATTCATTAGAACTCTACTCTTTCTGCTCCTTGCTATCACTCACAGTCTATTGATATAAAGCAAGTTCTATCTATCCTTCCACCCAGATGGTTGATGTTACATGTGATTGCATGAAAGCCCTGATATGAAATGCCTATGGCTTACTGGATTACCCTCTCCCCACATGTTTCAAATTAATAATAAAAAAGAAAGAAAAAAAAGAACCAGTGCAATCTTGCTACAAAAGAACAAGAGTTTATTGTATAACAGGATTGCAGATGTGGAAAGGTGCTCATAATAAGGCTACACTATTTTTGTTTCATTGTGCATCTGGAATGCCAAAGGATCTTTAAAGCACTAGGAGCTCATACTAGACAGTCTTGGCTTTTTGATTGACTTAATATTCAGAGAAATGATTCATTTTTGTAAATTCTGTGCCATTCATCATCATATTGTCATTTATGTAATCACAAAATGATTTACAAAGTAAAGATTTTTTTCGAATTTCTGAAACAATTTAAAGACATCAAAGACTTTCAGATATAAACATCAAAGAGCAGCCCAAATCAGAGATTTCTGGCTAAGACAGTTTAGTTCATTTAATATCCTCTGGTTTTCTAAGGATTAAATTACAGCACATAAAATTCTTGGAATCTGTCTTAGGAAGCTGTACTGTATATTTATTATTTATTAGAGTATGGTCTTTTTTTTTTGTGGGGCAAAGGACTTTGTGGTAAAGAAGATGCCATCTTTTCAATTTATCAAACCAGCAGCAAATTCTTATGAAATATTAGACTTACAGTGATCTAATCCTACTGGGAATAGAGAGATGTGTTAACTGAGCAAATATTTGCACATGAGCTCAGGATGAAATGCAGTTCTTCTCTTTTAATCAGCCTGTTACAGAGGGATGCTTATATGAATTTAATAAGAATATTCTGGGGAAAGGTAAGACTAAACAAGAATAAAATTACTTCTTTACAGAGGGAATAATTTCAGTTACTATAGCTATTGAAAACAATAGGCCAGGCTTGTAGTACTGGCTACAAGCTACAAGGAAGTAATTCAAAATGCTCTCTATTATTTCCAGAATTTACAACAGGGTGACACTAGAGAAGCTGGTCATATGGATATCAGGCATTGCACCTGACTGGCATAGATGCAAGTCCTGGCCAGAGAATTTAGACAAGCACAAACACTGTAAATTCATCTAGTCAAGAAATGAATCATGAGAGTCTCATGAGAGTTTTTATTGTGCACAACCAAGAATTTAAGCACATATAGCCACATTCACTATCCACCTAAGAAAGACAGGATGTTAGCAGTTGCCTACAAGTAAGCAAGTTAGGTGGAAATGTGTGTCTGGTTTACCATATATCAGGGAGTATCTTGCCAGAGAAAGCAACTACGTGAAATACAAACTCTCTGCAGAACCTATTGCTATAGACTAAATAATTAAACTTCTAAATGCTTACCCTTGAAAGGCATGCTACCACCCTTTCAAAAGTAGACTACTGACTAGAGGAACTGAGTTGCTGGGAATATGATCTCATACTACTGTAAACAAGGTTTTGCTGAGCTGGATTTTTATGCTAATGCTCATAACAAGCTGGGTTATGTTCTAGACAATTCAGACACTCAAGTAACAAAATGCATGGCTTCTAAATAAAAGCCTCATAGCTCTTTCATATTTACATTTTTACTTTCTGTGTTAGGAAGATAATGAGATTACATGTAGAACAGTCACATCAGACCTTGAATGCAGAATTGTTGTTCAAGATAAAACTCCAGGCAAAAAAACTGTTCTATAAACAGGAAGAAACACTTGACTTTTTACCGAGTTTTCATCTTTCAGATATTTCAGTGCAAAATTCTAAAAGACATTGCTGTGTATAACCAGTGAAGCTCAATTATATTTCCTTTGCTGATATCCATGGAAATTTATTTTATATAAGTGCTTTGCAAAAAGACTCCGCTGGTCTTGTGTAAGAATGTGAGAAGAAGACAAGGGGGAACATGTGCCATGTTGATATGGCCTGCATATCCTTTCTTACTTCTAACCAATATTTGATGGTCACAAAGACCACTGATGAAGCCTTATGCTTAACCACTCAAAGCAGAGAGAAAGAAAACTGCCACGTGAGAGACAGACAACTGCCTCCTCTCCTGCACGATTAATCCATCTGAGACAAATATAGTTAACATATTTATCTGAGAATTTCTCTAGCTCTGGTTCCTTAACATATTTGCAAGGTGCTCATCATGATGCACCGCACAGAGTAGATAATTTAAATTCAGGTATAAAAAGAACTTCTGTCAATGACTCGCATTGGTGTAGCTTAGCTTGAGTCTGGGTTAGAAGAGTCCTTTGGGATAGGATGAGGGGGAGGAAGGGGACAAAGACTCATGAGGATTGGATTAAACCTGCATAAGGATTGGATTAAACCCAGGAAGATAACCAGGGCTCTAGAAACGTTCAGGGTTGATCACAAGAACCAGCCAAGGAGGAAGCCTAGGAATAAAAGCTCAATTTCACCAGGCTTTTGAAGATGAATTCTAACTTAGGTAGGGGCTGGGATTTTCCTTTTATTACTACCACATAACTTATAAAGAAGCTAGAGGTTTTGATATCTAATTTATTCAAGAAAATTTTGGAGATGAGGTTACAATTTTGTACCATTTGAATAAATTCTTGTCCCAGTGTTAATACAGGGAGTTTTACTGAGTGATTTTTTCTGTTCCACTATGCTTCTCTGTTTGCATGTACTTGGATGAGTTGTATATCTGCTGAAAGAGTTGTGGTTCTGTGAGGATTCTTTGAAAAAGTGGTCATAATTGCGGTGGACTGAAATTTTGTAAAAGGTTTGGTTGTATTCAGAAAGGACATACAGACTTTTAGAAAACCAACATTTTGATCACAGTACTATTTGTCATTCCTCAGAATATTATCCTAGAACAGAATGCTTAAACAGGCTTTATTTTTCCTTAGACAAAGGCCATTTTTTAAGTGTTTTGTCCAGTGCCTCCATGCAGTTAGGCTCAAATTCTGCCTTCAGGCATAGTTAAAATAAAAATGCTACATTAAAATCCATGTCATATTTGCCTCACTCCAGTGAATAAGAGCAGTATTATTTCAGGATTAACAGCAAACTCTTTCCACCACCCAGTAGCATTCCCAGAAAAGGCATTGGACCGGCAGTCCTCTCTCTCTCTCCACACATACACGCTACTCTTACTCTGCAGGTATCCCTCCTTTCTTTAGGTCCCCTACAAGTGACATCTGCTCCCCTATATTCCCAATACCTTCTAAGTAGCAGCAGCCTACCTTGCTCAGACACACTTGGCGTCTCTATCCTTTGCCTTGGCCCTGGATCTGTTCATCAGAGTATTAGCACCCTTGTCCTTGTCCTGTTGGGGCTTTTCCTTACATTGTAAATAATTTCATTCATTCCTCCTTATGGTCAAATAGATGCTGATTTCTATATGCTTTTGTCCAAGTGACCATTTATAAATGTTTGCCAATGTATTCTGTAAGATTTCTTTTTATTTTAGATTCTAATTTATTGTCCTGAACAGATGCAGTGACATTTCTTCTCAGTCTGACCAGCAGTCATTGACAAGAAGCTGCCTTTGCCTAATAATTCTGTTGTAACTAATAAAATGTTGCATTTGGAGAATATAGATTAAAAAACTTCAGTTTGACATTTCTTGCCTTAAAAGTGGGCAGTGTTATGTTCATATGTTTCTAATTTTAAATATTAGCACTTCCAGTTCTTTTTCAACAACTTGAGGAATTCAGGAACAGCAGATGTTCTCATCTGCTGCATCCTTTCCTATGAAATGCACAGGTAGTGAATCTTCCAAGAGTGTGGTATCATAGTATTGCTGTTTTATTGAGTAAGCAGAGCAGCAATGACTTCCTTAGTGCTAAAGAGGAATCCAATCCTGGATTTTTATTTAAAGAGGCTTGGGTTCAATGAGAAAAAGGACTTGAGAAGAGCTTGACCATATGATTTAGTTCTGGCTTCTTTTTTCCAGCCTCAAATTAAATATTCTAATTTGTCTGATCGGTCAGAAAATGTCATAAAATTTTGATTTGGAGTTACCTTAAATCCCCCATATGGATTTTTTATGGGTCCCTAGTCAGCAAGCTAAAGAAGAATAACTGTTATTCATAAAAGACAACAAAAAATTGTGTCATCTCAAATAGGCAGCTTATAATATTTCACTAATAACATCTGTAATATAGTCCCTGGATGGTGCTGTCAGGAGATTTATCTCAAAAATCTATGAGAAGAGTTTTGACATCTGAATCACTACTATGGTTGTTTGGACCTTTCATGATATTTTTGTGGAGGATGAAAGTGAAAAGTTTCTAGGAATAGGTCCTGTGGCAAGACATGATCTCTCATGCTCCTACACAAAACCTGACCGCAAGAGGAGAGCCGTAGGCTGAACAGAGATGTGCAGCATGACATTCCTCTAAGAGAATGGCAGGTCTGAAACCCTGAGGACTGAAGGAGTAAGGCTGTTCATTCTATGTCAAAAATTCCCCACACATGTTCCTTTTCCTATGTAGTTATTTAGTTCCATTTAAAAATGAAGACTTTGGTGGTTTATTGTGAAGACCATGTGAGCTGGGTTCAATTTGTTTAATTGGGGCTTAACTAATTTGTAAGATGATCCTTTAAAATATGAAGTGACCTCTAACTTGTTGATTAAGTGACCCCAATGAATAAATGACTTATGCAAATGTTCAAAGGGCACTGTTGGGTATGTGAACAGCATCAATGGGCTCATGAGTGACTGAGAGGCAGTGAGGTTCTGCATGGTACGTGTGTTCTCTGTTCCTAGTGACTTCTGTGAGCAGTAACTGACGCTTGAAAGATGAAGAGCAGCTCATGGGCCCAAACCTAAATGTACTGGAAAAACTCTTCAGCTGGTAAAAATTTGCATGTGCCAACTTCCAGCTGTTAAATGCTTGATCTGATATATTAAGTCCTCACAGCTCAAAACTGTGTTTAAACCTTGGTGTAATAACATCAGTGCTTCTTAAGGGCATAAACACACTCCACATGTTTTCCTAAATTAGTCACTTAATGATTGAGTTATATTTTAAGGGAGTCCATTTTAGTTCATCTTTGTTGGAATGAACTCTTTAAAATATAGTCCTTTTGAAGATGTCTCAACTACTCTAGTACATGCCAGATGCTCGCCATGGTTCTCCCTCCAAATGCTCTCATTCCAGATAGGCTAACAAACAAAAGTGATGGATATGCATGATGATAATGCTAAGTTTCATATTTCAGTAGTCAAGCTGTTCACTCTTCATTCCTTGGAAGTCCTGGGAATTTAAACCCGACTCCCAAAAGATGTATGCTCTTAACTTTTGGACTTCCTTTTAGATCATGTATCATGTAAGTACAAAATTCATTATATCATTGCCTGTAAAGTCTGTGCCAAATTGCAAAACTTTTAACTCACAGAAAGGATTAACCAATCCTTTCTGCTTCTATTATTTTCTTGTCTCAATGGCTCTGCAGGGATTGCTGTGGTCTCATTATTTGTGAGACATGATACAGTAGGGGACATGATAAAGAAAAGGTAAGGAGGCCCTTGATAATTGCCCTAGGCAATGCTATCTACGTCTCAGCCAGTTCATATGGTAATTGTGTTTATGTGAGCTCACCCTGGAACTATAAATCTCATCTCTTATAGTAGAGGGGATTTTGAGGTGTCTTGGGCCAGCTTTTTCTATTGCTTCAGTTATGACATTATACACATATAAATAAGAACAGTGTACTAGCAAAAGCGATGCCTAAAATTGGATGAAGAAAGACCACAACTAAGATGTAACCTTGAAGCTAGCTGAAGTATAAAATAGATGTTTATAATTCTAAGTCAAGTAAGTAATTTTCAATTGTGTACCACATAAAATAAATTTATAGTTGTACCTCAGCAGCTTCAGCATTTCAAAAAATGAGCGCAATGTTTCTTGTCACGTGGCATCTGTATGCTTTTCTGAGGCTGATAAATATAAGCATGGAATTAGAAATGTATTCTTGACATAGAAATAAGTTTCAGTTAGAGTCCTATCCATCTTTTTTAATATAAAATATTTGGGAAATTAGCATGGGACTTAAAACACTTGGAAACCCAACTAGGCTTTGAATAAGTTCTTCCCTATTTTCTGTAAATAGTGGAAAAAATATTTCTCAGCACATCAACTGCCTCTAATTACAGACTATGATACAAAGAAATAAGATAATGATAGAGACTGTCAGCCACAACACTTTCTGGTGAGCCACTACTATCATTTTTTCTCCAAAATATGACTGACATCTTTCCTTTAACCCTCCCACCCCTCACTCTTTATGTATATTGGCATGATGGCCCTGCAACTATGTGGAGCACCATGTTTTTGTTGCTAAGCACCAGGACAGAGTGAGCCATGGGAATCTTTAGCTATAATTTGTACTGAATTCTTTGAGGCTTTCCTTCAGCAAAAACAAGCAGTGGAACTTTTAACTCATTCATGGGCATTATTGATGAAGCGGTGCTTGCCTTTTAGCATGTTTGAAGGTCAGAGTCTGCTGAGTGATGGCTAAACAACAGATTCACTAGATAGTAATTTATAAAGGTTTAAACATGGTGAATGATATTCACCACTATGAAAACCAGGCACACTTCCAGTGTCTTCAGGGAACAGCTTGCACTTTATCTCAAGTTAATTTGACCCCGAGTCTTCAAAGTGCCGTTGTAAATTGAAACTATTCTAATTGTATTTGACTGAAAAATTAGCATGGAACTTACATTTATACGTAGTGTGATTTGACCAGAAGTCAATGGGGATGATGGAGGTGCCAAGTTCTTCTAGACAGCATGCTAACGGAAGACAGGATTTCTGTCATCCCACACAAAATTCTTAAATTTTGCTTTAGTACGAAAATGAAGACAACTATTTTATTATCTGTCCTTCATGATGTATATTCTTCCTCACAAATCTCACAAATTCTTTTTCTTTCCTTCTTCCTTTCTTTCTTTCTTTCTTTCTTTTTCTTTCTTCCTTTCTTCCTTTCTTCCTTTCTTCCTTTCTTCCTTTCTTCTTTTCTTCTTTTCTTCCTTCCTTCCTTCCTTTCTTCCTTCCTTTCTTCCTTCCTTCCTTTCTTCCTTCCTTTCTTCCTTCCTTTCTTTCTTCCTTTCTTTCTTCCTTCCTTTCTTCCTTCCTTTCTTCCTTCCTTTCTTTCTTTTTCTTTCTTTCTTTTTCTTTCTTTCTTTCTTTTTCTCTCTCTGTCTCTTTCTTTCTCTCTCTCTTTCTTTCTTGTCAGCACTTACTCAATATTTAATTCTTTTTACTGAAATGAAAACAGTAAAATAATTTAAAAAACACTAACAAATCGAAAGTGCAACTCAAGAACTGATGATCCAACTTCTCATTTTGCCATTTCTGATAGGTCTGCCTCCAGGCCCAGAGTTGCATTTTGGTTTATTTTTTCATTTGCCTCTGTAGATTGGACTCTTCACAACTAATAACACATGACATTCAAGCTTTTTTCTAGAAGCACAAATGAACAGAATTAAATTCTCACTTTCTCGTGTATTGTCAAGCATAGGGTCTTTAAGATAACTAGTATACATTTTGAATCTCAAGAGACAATCTCAATATTTAGCTGATTTTACCATGAAATCCAGGTGATGCCTTTTTAGAGAAGACAGTCTTAAAAAATTTGTATGCTAGATACACTGGAGAAAGTCTGAGCAGCGAAAGTGCCTCGTGGTGATCAGCACTGTAGAGGACACAAAATAAATAGATCTCCACTGACATATGCACTAGATCATCTCCTTTCGACTGGCATGCACAGCACTGGAGTGCACACTATGGAAATCAGACTCTGCTACATGGATAATAGCTGTTCTTTCAGCATCCCTGAGGCAGCTGTGTGCCGTCCCATGGCTGTGTCTCCCTGTAATATGTCATGGACTTGCACTGCCCAGACAGCAGAAAGCATACAGGGAGATCCCATTTGCTCTGGGAGGGGAAGAAAACACACGTATCCCCCATTAAGCCAAGGGATTCCTGTTATTTCCAGAACTGACATCTACAGACTACTTCTTTTTCAGTATTTCAAGACTGACCTTTTGTAAAATGGAGTTTTGGCCTAAGCCCCAACTGACTCAATAGTGTCTTTTGCTATGCTAATGCTGTTCTTCTCTCTTGGCTCTTCTCCTTTGGTGTATTTGTGTTAGGTCTTGCCCCCATAACATTATTCAGGAAAGCTAGCTTTAGTTCATATTTCATTCAAGTGGATTGTTTAATTTGAGTTAAATACCAGTGTAGACATAGTGTAGCTTATGTAATTTCTCGCTCACATGAACTTTCCTGAGTGGCCCTACTTTGTTCTTTCTTTATTAATGGTTTGTTAAGGCCTACCACACCTGTGTCACTCTTCAATTCTTACACCAACACATTCAAAATGCTCTACAGTGCATTTGTTTGGGATTTTTTTCCCTCTCCTTTTTTATCTTTCTCTCTTTTATTACTTATTCTAGTAGTTCTGGCACTCTTTGACAACATGCCTTCCAGGAAGGGGTACATTTTCCCCCTTCCTGACAATTCACATGAAGATCTCCAGTTCTGGATTTTCCCCAGGACTCTGTATGTGATTGAATGCCCCAGGAAAGGTCTTCCAATTTACATGTTATTAATCAACTTTCTGCTACTCAGTGTTTCCTGATCATTGCATCAGCTGGATTTTTACTGCCTTCTCTGTAAAAACTTTTTCTTGGACATTCTGCAGTATGTAAGTATTGTGTGTTTCTCCATATTGGGTTCTATCTGTTTGACTTTAACAAGACCATATTCTCCACTGATATAAAGCAATTGGTTACACTTGAATTCCTTTGTATCAAAAAACCTTTTAACTCTTTTCTACTTCTCTTGAGGAAGGATGATTTACTGTGTTAAGCCTTACTGCTTTCTCTGTTGTTTTAAGCTGTGTTCAAAACATTTTTCGCTCTCTATTTTTGAGCACGAGGCTAAAACTTTTGGACTGTCAGTCACGATTTTTAAAGAACTACAATCTTATCCTTTAGCTCATAGAGTGAGATAATAAAGTGGGTGATGGGTATCTAAAAAAATTACTTAGGTACTTGATAATGAATTTTTATTCACTTCGTAGTATCATAGAATATCCTGAGCTGGAAAGGACCCACAACAATTATTGAGTCCCTCTTGGCTGCCAGGACATAGCTGTTGCATGGGTTTGAGATGCTCCTACAAACCTCAGTAAGGCCAAAAGAGTATGTGCTTTTTTGCTTCCCTACAAAATGTGAAACTTTATAAAGTCTAATGCTTGATTGTTGGCAGGCAGTTGTTGATTGCACTCACATTAAAGGAGTTTTCCTTGTCCTAAATCAAAGCATTTCAGACTGTAACCCTCATCTTCCCCAAGTTAGTGAGTACACTAAGTTACAGATATATTACCCACACTACTGTGTGGCAAATTTGAGAAAACTTCTAATTAAAAAATTCAGGAGGGGAACTGAATCTGGGGTGCCCTAAACCTGCTTAGTGGCTGTTATTTTGTGATGTCCCTCGGTCTCATGTGACCAGGTACCACATTAGGAGTGAGGATCTCCTGTTTGGTTGTTGCAGACATAACAGTAGTGGTCTGACTGTTAAGAATAAATCTGGATTTGATGTTTACTTCCTGTGTCCTCTTTTCGAAGTAACTTGCCTGAAATTGTGCTGAAGAGTGTGGGCAGAGGTGAAGTTACAGGATGTGTCACCAGCAGAAGCCTTGCTAGCAGTTCCCAGGGAAAGGCCCAACCAACATGGTTCTGCATTTTCTACAGACTATTATAATTAACCTTAGTGGGATAATAATAATGTAATTTTCACCTTGATATGTGTTTGATGTAACCTTTTTTTAATGGTAGCTAGACAAAGGCATGAAACTTGCACTTTTAAAAGATATCATGTTTAGTGTCACATTAACTAAATTCAGTACTCCTTGAAATCAGTTACACTTTGGGCATCAATTCCAATAAGATTTGCATTTATTCCTTTATTCTTATATCTATTCTTTGTCTATTGACATACATAATGAATAATTCAGGAAGATGACAAAATTTAAAAAAATGGGCTGAAAGTTATGTAGGAAACTCATATGTCTATTAGAGTTGGACCTGGAGAAAGTTACTACCTTTCTACTTCATAAAATGGAATTCTAGAATGGTTTGGGTTGCAAGAGACCTTAAAGACCCACCTTATTTTGTCTCCCCTGCCATAGGCAGGGCCCCATCCACTCTGGTCTTCTTATTTCATGGAGCCAACTTGTCTTCCTCTGCCTTGGATATCTTCTCTCTTTTTTCCTCTAACCTATTTATTTGTTTTATTGAAGAGAAAGAACAAAGGAGGACACTGAGCTCCAAATGTTAAAAATATGAAATATTCAGAATGGAGTCTAAGCCAGAAGAGGTCCAGAAATTCAGAGATATGACTTCTTCAATTTTAGTCCCCTTCCTTGATATCCTCTCAACAGTGTTCTTACATCTTTCTTCCCAAACCGCCCTTATCTTGGCTCCCTTGTGAAAATGAATTAAGATATGACTTTCTGATAGGAAAATTCCGGGATGTCAATTTACCTGTACAATCTGATTACTTAGCAAAATCAGCATGGGAAACATGTCCGTGCTCCTGGTCTAATTAACTCATATCTGTAAGGTAAATATTACCTATTGCTCAGCACTAATGGTTATGTAACCAAAGTCTCTATCGGAATTCTGAGACACAAGGGATAAAGATAAGGGTGCAATGTAAAGTAGATCAGAGAGAGAAATAAGACTAGTCTTTTTGCATCCAGACCAATTCCAGCAGTGCATTTTCATGATCTAAACACGTCAGTGAAAAAGAAGGGTTTGTACAAGGAAGGTGCTGTACATACATACAGTGAAACTAAAAACATGTGAGAATCCATTTTCAGACTGAGGATCTAATCTGGGAGTTTGGCTAAGAGTAGTTAGTGCTGAGTTTTCCAAACAGAAAGACAGGCATTAAGAAATAGGTGATGCTTTTATTTTGTGTTTGGTGATGAGAAGAATTCTGTCCAGTTCAACTCTTGAGCAATATGACGGCTTTACCCAGCTCTATATTATTCCAGTGTTTGTCTCTTCCATTTCCTCTGAATTATTTAGATAATTTTTTCCTATATCTGACTTATGTTTTACCTAAAATTATTAGACAAAAGCACCACAGAGAGATGTGATGGGGATGGATGATAGTATGGAATTTTGAAAATCAAGATTAGCTGGTGAATAATAGCATGAGACAAAGCTTCAGAGAGCAGATATCTATTTATAGACATGTGCATCAAGTATAAATTAGGTTCTGCTGAAATTGAAATCAGAATAGTTTAGTTTAGTTTTGTTTTTTTTTCTTTCAGCTCCAGTTGAAAGAAGATCATATTCTTTATGTCCAAAATAAGAATGTCCAGAACTGTGTAAAAATAAGATATATTATTTCATATAGTGTGATTTCTTTACACCCTCCCCCAGGCTAAAATATGGTACGTTACAAAAGAAATGCTCTAACAGTTTTGGCAAGCGAGCCATGGCAAGTGACGTGAGTTACAGAGTAGTTGGCAGTATTGTTGGCTTCAGAGGTAGTAAAGCTCAATGTGAGATGTTTATGACAAACTGCAAACAGTGATCTGATCCAGCTGAATTAGAAGCTGATATCAGTGCTTGCTTCACCTCTTTATTTGTTGACATGTGTTTGTAAATATTCAAAGCTTTGAACAGCAGGGACAGTAAATTCTCTTCCTCTTTGTTGATTCTACATTTTTACGATTATCTTTAAGCAATGAGACATTTCTTACCATGAAATTATTAGCTTAAAATGATCCCTCCTTGACATTATTCTGATTTGTTTTGCAAACCTAAAGTTACTGTACTGATGTTATGTAGGAGGTCCTGGTTTGGTACTGTAAATATATTTTTTTTGGTTCTTCTTTCCTCTTCTACCTTCCCCAGCCAACTGAATAAAAATATAACATATTAAGTAGGTTGGTGTGCTAAAGCAACTCCTTGCTATTCCTTCTGTCAATGAAAAGTTGAGATCTAGTCAGTTGTCCCATGAAACCAATGTCCTGTGTTGTCTCTAATGAGGGATGAAAATGAAGAAGACCAAAAGTATGGTCCCATTGACAACTGGGGCTCAGGGATACGTATTTATCGAAAAGAGCTCTTTTAAAATCCACAGAATCATGGAATAGTTTGGGTAGGAAGGGATGTCTAAAGGTCATCTAGTCCAAATCCCCTGCAAGGAGCAGGGACATCTTCAACTACATTGGGTTTCTCAGAGCCCCATCCAACCTGACCTTGAGGGTTTCCAGGGTGCAGAGTTTTCACAACAAACCATTATGCATTTCTTCACTGCTCCACAGCTACTGTCACTATAATAAAGAGGAATTTACATTGCTAGAGTTGTCTTTGATAAAGATGAACCAAAATCAAAGCCAAAGCAAGACTTTGCCTGGAATATAAATAAATTAAAAAATATATATACTCTAGCAGGCATGAGGTAGAAGATTAAATTTAGAATTACTTGCTGCCTGCAGCTGTCTATCTTGCTCCATCTAGACAGATGTTGCTGCTTTTGAGACAAGAATGTGAATCAGCTCTTGGCCCCCTGCAATTGCCAGCCCAGTCTGCCTTCAATTGCAGTTTATGTACTGGCTTAGAAATTCGCAATTGTTAAAAAGCAGAATTACAAGAAGAGCAGCTGTTCTTCCTTCATTGACAGCCATATTCATCCGACAGGTAAGGGGAACAGCAGGAGAGCTTTAGTTGCAGACTCTGTTCTGTGCATTGCACAGTGAGGGGCTGACCCTGCTATGACTAAGGTAAGTTATAGAGCTCTGATGCAAATCTCATTTGCAGTGCTTCTTCGATTTGATGGCGACTCTACAGTGTTGAGGACTGTAGGTTGCATGCTCAGGAGAGAAGCATAGGCCCAGTTATAACTAGGGTGAAATAATGTCATGGATAAAACAATTTTCCCCATCTTTTTTCTTCAAGCAACCCTCATAAGAATAGTCTATTATAACAGTTACAGATTATCTAATACAGCAATATATGTAATTTCCCCATATTAAACTCTGAGACTAGGTAAATAATGAGCAGTGTTTTATGTTCCTAGGAAACTAATTTTCCATGGTACTATGCTCTGATATCAACACTCACTATGTGTCCAAGTCTTGTCTTCATAGCTGAGTAATACTTTGTCAGGCTTAAGTTATAGCAATGTTGCCAAAAGGCAAATAGCAATCAGTAACACTTCTGCATTCAAATGCAAAGCATAAAAATAAACTTTATCCAAGAAATACAGAATATGACATTTTGGTTGCTGTGATTTTCATGTATAGTAACAGAAGCAACAAAAAGATGTCATTGTGCACTATGGAAAGATACCAGCATTTGCAGTTCCTTCCAGTCATATGGCACTGTAATGGGAAGGATCACAGAAGCCATTTCAAAGCCAAGTCCTATCAACTCTGGGACTACAAGTTTTTTCATCTTTTTCTACCTCATTTCTTGGCGTGGCTCGAAAGATATAGTTCTTGGCTCAGAGAGACGCAGCTTTCACTCTGCTGAAGAATTCTTTAAATAAAAAAGAGCCAAGACTTTCTTAAAAGAACTGTAGATTTTCTGCGCCTTAGTGTCTAGGGTCTCAACTAGTTGAAATTCCAATGCTCTATAAGTTGTTTGTTGAACTTTCAAATGAAATCTCCCTATAATCACCATCTGCTTTGAAAAGCCAAACTGTTCTTCTCCAGATTAATTACAAAAAATTAATTTTAGCTGTTGTTGATCTGAGAAACCCAGATGAATATAAATTCTGAGGACAGTAATATACACCAGGTACTGCAGCTGACTTACTGCCTGTTGGAGTATTAAAATACATAAAAGTTACCTATACTCCACTCAGTAATGTGGCTTTAAATTATTAATTATTAATTTATGAAAACATTTATCTGTCTTGGTGGTAGTTGCTACTTCAGCTTCCCTTATTTTTCTAACAGAAAAGGAAACACAACGCTGCATTCCAGACGTTTCTATGGTGAGGCAAGAGACTGCAGCTGTAGACCTGAAGCAAAAGGGTGAGGTAATTTTAGGCCCCAGAGACTTGGTAAACATTAACTGTAAAAAAGAAAGTTAAAATAAAGTAACTAAAAATATGCTCCATTATATTGATGAGTCAGTATTACAATGGCCAAAAGAATGTTATCTTGAGATTAGCTGTGTCTTGTAAATATTTTTACGGGTTTTCACGTATTTATACAACAGCAGTCATTTCAACCCATTGCCCCCCCTCTCCATGCCTGAATCCCCTCAGGATTTAAATATTTGGTTTCAAGTTCAGATTGGCTTAGTTCTGACCTCTCCACGCTGAAGTTTCTGTCCAGAGCCAAAGAGTTAAGGCTAGGAGTAGCAGTGAAGGCACAGCCTGCACGAGGGGGAGTGGATCTAATCCAGCCTTGGAAGGCTCAGCACTCCGGCAGGCTCTGAGCGCATTGGGGAGGACAGGAATCACTGTCCCTTTGTTTGAGACAACCTTCCCCTGTCCGTCCATCCTATATCTGAATGACTGTGGTCAAAAAGGGAGAGAGGAGGCTCTCTTGCCCTTTCTCTTGCCCCAGCCTCGTCCTGTTGAGGGACAAGTGTACTCATTCCCTGTGGATATGGCACTATAGGTTAACTCCCACAGCAGAGTGCGACCCAGAGCATTCCCACATCAAAATACTTCCTAAACACTCAGAGAATTAATAATTTCCCATCAGGCTGAGATGATTTCAGTGAGGCAGCTAATGCCTAACTTAGGTTAAGATTCAGCTGAAAGGCTTAAGTATTACACAGTAGAGACTATTTCTTTAGGCAATTTCCACGGTGGAACCAAGAAGCCAGAGCTAAGCACTGCACTTCTCATGCATTGCCTGAGAAAAGACAGTTTTTCTCTGAGTGGTCATAGGGAAAATGCTGTTGGTTTGTGAAAAAATCGTCGCACAAAGTATTTAATACTGAGACAATATTCTAGAGCCTAAGACTGCCTACTGAGAAAGAAGCTTAAAAATTAAACTACTCAGTCATAGTCCTTCTAGGTGATGCTGTGAATCCTGAATTCCATAGGGGAATCCTTCATGTAGGAAAGGTGGCAGATCCACCCTGCTTTCAGGAGCCTGGTGGCTATGTGTGAAACTTGTACTTGAATCTATTTGGGTTTACACCCACATAAAGTGGAATATGAACAGATATCTCAGTTTTAAATATAAATTCTCTGAAGTAACAAACTTCACAGGAGAGGGATGCTTAATCCTAACATTTCTCTCCCTGTGAAAAATTTTTAATGACCAAGCATGATGATACTCTTTCTCTGCTTAATGTTTTCACCCTACTACTCAGTTTATTCCATTAGGTTGTCCTTAAGGATTAATGAGTGTGCAGCCTTGGAGAAGTGTGTAGACAGACTGCCCTTATTTGAGGTGCTGTCATCTATGCAGAGAACTTCTTTATCTATGCAGAGGGCTTCTTCTTCAGAGAACAGTAGCAAAATTCTCCATAGGACATATTTTCTGACTAAAATCTACCCTTTGACTTTGAAACGTTAACATTATTTGGCCACTTAATTATTTAAGCATATGTGCAATACTCAAAACTTTCTAAAGATTCCCTGAGGGATGATGCTTAGAATCATAAGTCCAAAGAATGAAAAGTTAATAAGTTTATCTATAGAAAATAACCAATGGAAAGATTCTTGGAAATGTGAGGTTGGAGGAAAATAGCCAGGGTTGAAAATCAGAGTGCTTAAAAAAGTTTTGGCCTAAAATATATGATGACAGAAAATATTAAGGACCATATGAAGAAGAATGAATTATATATAGAGATTGACATTAATATTTGGAGTGTCCAAGGTGAAGAAAAGAAGTAATCTAATGTAAAAAATGGTATATCAGATGGTTCTCTCAGAATATCTACTTTTATGTATGATTGCTTAGCTAAAATTGACCTCCATTAATCTTCAAATTTAATTTAAATATGAAGGGATTTTTTTGCATCTCCTTCAGGCATGTGCAGAGGTATGTGCAGAGGAATCTGACAAAAAGTGTTTATAAGGACCCAAAACCTATCATATATTCACTAGCCATGCCTACTTTTATCCCTTCACTGAAGTATGGCCCAAAAGAAAAGTTAGATTAATCTTGCTTCATTACATCCCAGAAGAAACTACAAAAGAATCTGCAAACAAGTTTTGCAAAATTTTTAAGCTAAGAAATTGGCTTATAGTACAGTATGAATGTCTTACCAGAATAAATGTATTAAAATAGAGCTCATCAAAGTTAGAATTAATACAGAAATACAGGATTTCTCAATAGGAAATACGGATTTTGTGCAAAGTACTATTCAGGAATTCAGTACTATTTGGAATGTTCTTGCTTGCCTCTTTACGCATATATATTACTCTCCTCAAACACAACTGAAGGGGCATTAGGTGGGTAATATAAATCACTTGAAAAACAGGAAATGGGTAAACTCAAGTCTGAATTATGTCTTCTCATATACACTAAGGTTTAGTTTCATGTCCTCTAATTTCAGCATTGTAGAAGTTAACCGTCTGGTTGAAGGTAGTGATCAAATCCTCCACAGTCATTAGCAGAGAAAGATAGCTATTTCCAGAAGATTTTCCTCTCTGATATTAAATATCTATTTTATGCCCTTGGATTTTCTTATTTTTCTTTAGTTTTGGCTGTGGGACACTAGATAATTAATCTTGCTTTAGACTAAAAAACCTAAACAAAGTGTGATGAGATGAGACTGAAGCAATTAAGTGAGCAGAAAATACAGAAATATACTCCAAGTCATTCAAATAATGGAGGTATCTTGACTCAGTTTTGATAGTTAGGCTCTTATCTATCTAGATATTATTTTGAAAATGGGTTATGTGCTCCTATAACACAGCAGTACTTCAGACAATGTTATTGTCATGGGTCAAATGATGTGAATGAAACACGAGTATGTACCTACACTTTGATTGTGTCTCCTGATTCAGAAACATAGTAAAGTCACAACAGCTAAATTAATCTCATTTTATCTCAGCCTGAAAGCTTAAATTGATTAATTGGTCAGTAGGGTAGACAATATTACCAAAGAATATTATGAACTTATGCCCAGTAAAGCCGCTGTCAAGACTCCTTCATTGACTCCAGTGGAAGCTAAATTGGAGTCTGGATGCACAGCTGCAGCAGTTTGTAACTTGGGCTCTTATGACAAGCTTCAGTCCAACCCCTCTTGCCTCATCTGCTTGTCTAAGACTTTCAATTTTAGATATCATGGCATTTCTTCCTCCCCCAGTTCCATAGTGACACAGACCCCAAGCTGATAAAATCATCAGAGCTGAGCACAGGAAGTTGATCCCAAATTTCCTGTGCTCAGCTCTGAGAAAAGAATGATGAAAACTCTCCTACCTGTCTATATAAAGTCAGGAAAGCAAAGTGATGGCAAATAAACACAACAAAGAAATGCAGTCAATGAATTTATCAATAAAATTACACTGATGGGGGTGGGGACAGGGAATGAACATCCCTTTTGCTGAATAATTGTGCATTTGATCTTTAATATGACTTGTAGCTTGAAAACTGAATCCTGCCAGAAAGGAAAAAAAAAACCTAACCTCAATTTAGGAAACCTGTTTAGGATGGCAAAGAGGATTTTTTGGTATCAATTGCTTAAAGTGTTCTTGACAAGCAGCGCACCAACAGAAGGCTCAGTCCAACACCTTTAGCATAAGACAGTATTTGTTGCTGACTTCACTGGTATCATTATTTCATCCAATGTCTTCAAAACAACATGATACTTCATAAACTCAAGTTCTTTTCTAGATTAGAGGATTTAAAAAAGATAGAGTCTGTGAAATAA
Organism: Origma solitaria; assembly: GCA_013397895.1. Taxonomy (NCBI): domain Eukaryota; kingdom Metazoa; phylum Chordata; class Aves; order Passeriformes; family Acanthizidae; genus Origma; species Origma solitaria. Next base: position 74,179 of record VZRL01005458.1, read on the forward strand.
TTATCTCAGTGGCTGGAAAGCGATTGCCTATCCTCCCAAAATGGGTTGCAAAGATCTCATCTTGAATAAAGACAATTTTGACATGCCTATCTATAGTTTATTCCACAATCTGTAATGGTCTCAGTATTACTTTTCTTGGCACAGAAAAGTTGTTTGTTTTACTTGTAAAGGCAGCCAACAGCTCTATTCATATTTAAAATATCCTAGTCTTTACAGAAGAGACTTTTTTCACTGTTTTAGGGTAAGCATTCAGGTGGGATGTAGTTCCTATAGTGAAGAGCTTTACGAGGAAGTAGTCTTTTGACTTTGATGAGGGAAGATATGAATTTTAGCCTTCTTCCAGCTGACACAACGGATCCTGAAAGAAGAGCCTTCAGGATTCTGCACTCTGTTAATTCAAAACCACCATATCTCTGTATTAATGCAAATTGAACCATTGTATTTTGCAGTCACTCTCCCTCTTTGCTGTCCTTGCCACCAGCAAATATAAAAGATACTTTTTCTTTACTCAGGAAGATAACAAAACATAAGCAAACCCATGAGGAGATAGGATCACTTTCAGCAACAGAGCACTATAGATAAGGCACTTGAAATATGTCCTGCAAAAAGGCAATATTTCTGCAGGGCTTTAACTAATGACTCGCCTGAAACTCTCCTGTGTAACAAGGATTTCAACACATAAATGTATCTCAATGAAATATGAAACATAGTTTTGGTAGAAAGTAGAGCATCATGTGGTGTATGGGTGAATGAGAGATAAAATCCAAAGAAAAAGTATCTGCTAAACTAGTACAGTCATTGTTATATAAAAATGTACACGCTTGAATATTAAATTTATGCAGGATAAAAGCTTGTCATAAATCTGCTAATAAAGGCTAGACTGAAGATTTGCAAACATGAACTGAAAAGCAACCCTGAACCTACAGAAAACTGCATTATCAGTCAAATCTGTCAAAGAAAACGTTCTATGAAGAATGAGGCACGCGTATACCTGGAAATCTTCTGGGACTTCAGGAGACAGTAAATCAGTTCGCTGCAAAATTTTCTTTCCAGAAATAGCAGAATTGCATTGAAACTCTGTGGTTTACTGCTCAGATTAATTATTTGCCTTTGAGGTGGTTGGTTGCATTGGAAAGCAGATGAATGCTGAGCAATCTACATAAGATGTTTAATTGTCAGTGTATGTACTAGTCACTTGTAAAAAAAGAAGGCCAAACTAAACAAGTATGTACTGAAAAATATGATTAATAGTCTCTTCCACTGCCTTCTAAGTGTTTAATTTTACTAATTCTACCACCGCTTTTCCATCCAAATTATTTGAATGCAATAAAAACCTGATTAATTAAAGAAATGAACAAGATTCTTCAGGGCTCCAAGAATTGCTGGTGGAATGATGCAGCGGCTGAACGTGGGAACTTGATACAGAAGTGTGTTGTGGTGAGCTACAGATATTTCAAATGATGCTGCAGAGGAAACATTGTAGGGAGCAGTATGGAAGAGTATGGAGCCATGATTTCCATGATTGTAATCCCATAACCTGTTGCTCCTGAGCCAATTTTGTCAATGTGGGAGTTAAATGAACTAGAGAGGATAAAAAATTCACTAATTCAGTGTGAAGAGTGGGTGTCTGTGTAGTCAAAACTGCCATGGCTGAAGCCAGTAAGAAAGTACATACTAAAATGAGTATCTGAAGGATGTAACCCTTTATACTCTGTATCTTCTATTATAGTCTCTGCTTTGAAATATTTATTCTCTCCAATGCAATAACTCTTTTACGATGTTAAGTAAACCTAAAGAACTGCCCTTAAATAAAAAAAAAGTTAATAAATTAGAACTGTTATTACAGAATTTGTCAACTTTTCCACAGATGTTGAGTAGCCCTTGCTAATAGGCTTTTTATATATTTCCCATGTGTTAACCTTTTCCCCCCATTTTCTGTGTATGTAATGAATGAGTGTCTGTGCGCATGTGCACACAAGTGTGGCACACTGAATGCAGTTACATTTTCCATTTAGATTCCTCTTGCCCTTTCGGTAGTGAAGCCGGGAAATATTTTATTACACAGAAAGTTTTACTCCCAATAAAAGTAACTCTTTCTGTGACTGCCTTCTGTGCACATTCTGGACCACCGTGTGTTTTAATGAATTTCCACTCTTTCTTGTAATGGAACACTGTGAGGCAGCGTGTAATGGTACCAAGGCTGAGCAAGTCCCTGTTTCCTCCCCAGGTCTACACAGAACTGCATTATGTTATGTCATGCTTCTGATAATGTCCTAGTCAGAAGAATGCCACATGTTAGAGAAACTGCTCTGCCATCTGCTTCGGCCAGGTGTGTTCATTGAACCTCAGTTACATCACTTTACAACTGCCTCACTGTTTCCTTTTTTCCACATATATTCCTTCCCATTTGTCCCTTAAAATATTCACACACTTTCTCCTGATTAATAAGTGGCGTTCACAGCATATATTTTCTCACTGGCCTTAATTGTAACTTTCCATGGGACATATCCTATTCCTCTTCTTTCCTTCAACGAGCCAACAAGATTCCAATCTTGCACATTTAATTCTTCTTGCCTTAGGTGACATTCAAGTGATACAGTGAACTAAAAATAATATGAAAGAGAAGACAGAAATGGCAGGAGCAGAGTCGCTGGGTGGGTTCCAGTTCAGAGGAGATTCTCATTTAAGTGCCTTAGGATCCACGACTTGTCTTAATTTTTTCACTTCACACCAGCCCATCACACACTTGCCCTGACAGCTTAGCAAAGGAAAGCTTTGAAAAATTCTTCAGCAGCTTGGTCCTTTTTGAGAATTTTGCATGCTGCAAAAGGAAGACAGCAGACCTGAAGAAGAGTTTTGAAAAACCTGTTACGTATCTTCAAGTAACTTAGCTTACTGTTATATGGAAATAACAGAAAAAGAAATATATTTTATAAGCTACAAAGTGTAAAGGTTGTTTGTATGTTCTGAAAGAAATACCTGAAAATCCAAATTTGAGACACATCTGTGCATAATTTCCAAAGAAACTGTTTTATTCAATTCAATAATTGTTAGGCTGTCAGCCATAGTATGGGATCCAAACTTCAAGTGGACTTCTGTCTTCACATTTTTCCTTCTCCTGCATGGGACATCAGTCTGAGGGCAAGCTTCCTTTCATTCGTGTTGTCTTGCAAGGTTCTTTTATGAGTCTGGTTTGAAGTCCAACCCTTCAGATGAGTTCTGCAAATTACTTATATAGTACCTCAGAAATGAGTCCTCAACAAATTCCACCTCACTCAGAGCTGTTACCTGGCATCATCTAACATTTTCTTGGCTTTTAAAGGTACATTTGAAATGCTGATGTGTTTCAGATATTTTATAATGGCTTACCTTTAAAACATGTATTTAAAGGTGAGTGCAGAGCATAGAGTCTTCACTTTCTAAACAAGATAAGTACAAATAATTATCTTATTCTTGTTACAGCATTAACCCTGCCAGTTGACAAGGAAAGTTTTAAATCTGATTATTTAGATCCACTAACATTTTCTCCTGCAGGTAAGCTGATTTGAGAGGTTTCCATTTTTAACAGTTCCATTTTTAACAGCTTTCTGTTCTCATATGTCCAAACCCCTTGAATTACTGCCCATTTCACTCTGCTAGTTCATTGGCTTGTGGGCTGCACTGTAAGGCGGATCAGGGAAATTACTCAGCTGTAAAAAAGCAGCAGTGTAAATTGATCCAGAATGCCATGTGCATCTAAAAACATTTGCATAGGTGTGCAGGAGTATCCATCTGTCAAAAGGAAATGAAGTAAAGGACCAAGAAATAAAAAAACAGAAGGTTCTTTATTGCCATAGAGAAGAGCTATATGTGTGTTTAGCAGATAATCCCTTATAACAATTTAATGACCTTGGAAAGCTGTGATGACACGAAAGAGTGTCATCAAGACAGTTGATAAAGAGCCATAGAGACTGAACTGTATCATAGTGACAACAACCAAGAATCAGTCACATTGTTGAAATTATGATGGGATTGCATGTTCTTAAAATCAAACAGACAGTAACAGAATCTTCACAAAACTCTCCTGAGATAAATACAGAGCAACAACTGTGTTGCTTTGGTAATTGTAACAATAAAGTCAGGTGACATGACTGAAACCATACAATGACTGAAACCTCTGTATGACTGTATTCTTGTGTTTCAAACAATAAATTGGCAAAACTTCAGTAACGACATAGATGGGATGTGTCTAATTCAGGAGGTATTGCACAAAAACAAGATTATTTTCTATTTTTACTGTATCTGTGGTCATGTAAAATGTCATGAACTTTAAATTAGACCATTTAAAAATTAAATACCCTTAGAATACTCTTCTTTTTTTTTTTCCTTTATTCTAAGGGTCCATATATTCCCAAATTACATTACCTGAATGGCACATTTTCATGCGCCAGTGATAGGCTTACTCATCAGTTCATGATAGATACAGTCTACCGAATTATTTTCAAAATAATGGTTATTTTAAGGAAGTATTTAATAATTTAATAAGTAAATTTCTGCTTGTGTAAAGATGAAGATACATTCCAGGTCTTTGATATACAGGTCACTGTTTCTGATGGAATGACTTCAGTAAAGAAAATCGTGGTGGCCAGTATTAAATATAGTCTGATTTGAACAAAATCATGTTCAAAACTATATGATATTTAAGAGTGTGTTATTTCCTCAACAATTACATTCCTAGCAGCACTACTTACATCAGTTTAAAAGTAGTGTGAGATTCCTCAGAAAATAGATCCAAAAGTAAATATATTTTACTAGCAGAAACTTCAGTCAGTCAAATGGATAACCCTCTCTTTTGCAAAGGGTGCCTGCACGTCCATCTTTAATTAGAGTAACTTGTTAATAATAACATCTGGAATTTGCCTTGCAAAAGGAAAGAAGGTCAAGTGATAGTTTGGCAAGTTGATATAACCACATCACAAGTCATGAGCCACAATAAGATCTAAACAGGGATGGATGCTTTAGTTCCTGCTGAAAGAAAGGATCCCCATTATGAAAAACATAGTTACAATTGGCAAACAGTTCCTGGTTCCACGCAGGAGATTCTTAAATTTGGAATTTCACACTTCTTGGACTGTCATCCAAAAATCTGATGACTGCTTAGGCTACTTAATTAAAAAATAATAAGAAAACATCATGAATTTTATGTCAGGAAATAAATTTGGAGGCCCACTGTATAACAAGGAAATAACTTGAAGTGTTACAATCCAGAAGTTCATGAATGAAAGCTGTAAGATTACACCAGGAATAGCTAAAAATAAAACAGATACATTTCTGATTGCTATAAAAAAGCCAATACTTACTAATGGCTACCACTCCAACTTTAAAATTACCTGGCCTGTATTCCTGTGTCTATCTTTAAGCATTGCTCTTCCAGATTGCCTTAACACTTTGGCACTGCAGTTTTTGATATCGATTTTAAAAGCTAACTGAAAGGAAAAAAAAAAAAAAGGAATTGCTAAACCCACAGATTTTCAGATATAAGAAAGGGAGAACAGAGAAAGTGATGTATTTATATAAAGTATGCATATCTCCCAGGCATGGATTTCTTGCGCATAGATGTACATCCATATAATAAAAAGAGCAAGAGATTACCAATGAGGAAGGAGTATAACAAATACATATCCTAATACATGGAAGCATGTTAATCTAAGCGATAGAGTTGGGAATGGATGTGTGAGTCTGCAATGGATTCATGGGGAATGAAATCAGGACTGACTCACTCTTAGCAAGTACAAAAAAATCCTTAAGCGTTCACACATCATCAAATACTCTCTCCATGTCACTTACACTAGAGAAAAAATACTTTGCAAATATATAAACATCTCTAAAAATATTCTTTGGGCTATTTTTCTACTGAAATGTGTCTTAATTCCTTTAAGTTGTTATAAAGAATTCGTATGATGTCATAAAAATTCATATGTCTTCATAAGGTTTTAAAATGCATTTTTTTCATTCCAGAACTGAACTATATACTGTGTGTTATGGGGAATGAGAATTTTCCTCTCAAACAAATTTAGAGATTTTCTGTTTCTATGAGGCAAAAAAAACTTTTGCACTTCAAATGCATGTAGTTCTGTGGGTATTGAACTTAATTATGCATTAAGTTCAGCCACTTAATTAGAGAAATAGTGAATTGAGTACCCTGAATAATTCTGAGTGACAGCATTATTGCTTTGAAGTCTTTCATAGTTTTGTCTCTATTCACAAAATGTCTGAGACTGTCCACTAGACTTCAATGACTTTGTTTCTAGTGAACAAAAAAATTTGTTTAAAATATATTTCTATTAACTCTGCTAAACAACACTGGCCCACTCATTTTTGAGAAAAGAGAGTTTGTTTGGAAAACAAGGCACTTGTGAAGTGCCTGAGATCAGCTGATATAAAGAAATTCTGGAGCAGGTTGCAGCAATGTTAGAAACATTGTCAAAACAAGTCTGTGACCATAATTATGTGCTTGCTCTATAATGAGGGACTGCTCATCTTAAGGAAGGTCATTGCAAGTGGGAACATTATACAGATGGCCAGGTTCAACAACCATGATCGTGTAAGCATGAGCCCTTCTTGTTTTATTTATGAGCTGAAAATTCATCCTAAGGTTTTCCATTGTCAAGTGCCTACCGCAAATGTTACGACATGTTTGCCAACATGGCCTTGAAGGTGAACCTCTGATGCACTATTGTTGCCAGACGGATGCCGCAAAATCTCCATTTCTTAAATAAGGATTCCAGTGCTTCTGGCTCACGTTCATAAACAACAATGACTCAAGCTGAGCTCAGGCTCTGATTGCAGCCTGCTATTACAAAACCGTGTATTAGCAGTTGTATTCTTAGATATTCCCGCAATCATCTGTCAATCAAAAGCTTATTATGGAAGAAGTGATGATGCAAACACAAAAAAACATTCCTTTAGAAAAAGCCAGATTCTGGCATGTCTAGCAATGAAAGGCTACATTTGGTTTCCTTTGGTTTCTGAAGAGCTTCTGAATTTGAACTGCCTTTTCTTGCACTCCTTATAAAAGAGCATTCCTCTTGTTGCTTCCAGTGTAGACAACTGAGATGTATTTGTCAGGAGGAGAAGTAGGAGCTGTTCCAGTTTTCTCTCTTAAGCTTTGCTAAATTAATGTTGGTATTACATCTTCATGGAAAGATAAGATTGAGAGTCCGTCTCATCATGGAGGAAGTTCTGAAAATCTAGTAACAAGCACAGTTTTCTTCTCTCTGTGGCTATGTCTCCGAGAAATCTTCTTACTCTCTCCAAATATTTCCCCAGCAGGTGAAAAAGTATTTTACAAGGTCAAATGACACATCCCCTGATGGGGTCTACCATTTCTTCCTTACCCTAGTTTACCCAAGGACAACTCTGATCTTCTCATAACTTTATCTATGCAGGTAGATTACTAGTGCCAGTTCAGATATTAATTGGACAAAAATTTAATTGATCAGATTTTCTGGCTAAAACCATAAAATTAGCCCTAACTGCAGATTTTAATCGTTTCTCAATTCTGACAGATCAAAACTTTCTTCCTTGTTCTTTCCAGTGCTAATCTCAAAACCAGTGGCAGCTCTCTATGAAGCAGGACACCTCTCTGATCCTTGTGTAAGCCCAAACTGAGCTTTCACATTAGCTCTGTACATTCCTGTCAGCTTTAGCTGTGAATATAATATATGCAAGGTCAAGTGTAGTGAGCACAACTTAATTTAATTTCAAATCCTAGGCCTAAATTGCCCCCAAAAATTCCTGAGTATAGTGACCATGATGGCAGGCATTAGTGTGTTTAAGTTAGGGCTGAAGTTGTCAGTATATATTAGTTTAACGCCAGTACTAGGTCTGAGCTCGTGGGGTTATGGACGCACTGAAAATGTACACTGAAATTACTTATACCATATGGCATACTGTCTTTCATACAATGTATAACAAGTTTTAGAGAACTGAAAGCATGCATAAATCTTTACAGAAATGTCTGCTGTCAGGCTCCCCTCTGTTGCAGTCAATGTCAATGGGAGTTTTGTCTTTGTGGACAGACCTGAGAGCCTTGGGGAAATACTACACTCTTCAAACTCTAAGAATGATTTAACACAATTTTGACTAGAAATATATTCAGAATTTATTTTACCCATTACACTTCTTAAAATTTAAAGACCTTTTTAGTAAAACAAGGATGAGTTCTGACAAATTATATATTCACTTTTGGGAGCAAACCACTGCAAGTTGAGCTGAGAACACAGAGTCCTGCACAGAAAAAATTGCTGTTGATTTTTGCTTTGAAGTTTTGATTGCTAATATTTGCAGGAGTGTTTTTAGGTCCTTTATCTCAGGAACTCTGAAACTAGAATCTATCTTCATAAGAGCTCACTTCTTACTTAAAACCAAGGCAAAGGAGCCGTAACCATGCATTATCTGTACTCAATAAGAAGGTGCTTTGAGCCGTGTAAAACTGAGTGGCTTGACAGACAAATTCTGCTTGTGGGGAAGACGCCTATTTCCAAGCACGATTCCTAGGACACCCATTTTCTTGTGTTTCCTCCTCCTTACTTCAGAGCAAACTTGGTGAAGCAATCTTTACCTCTTTCTCTGCTTGAAACGTCCTTTGGCTATCAACACTATAAATAAATGTGAGACATAAATAATACATCAAAGTAGTTTGGGTTTAGCGCCAAACCTTTTGGAGAACTGGGATTACATAGGCAGATGGAATTTCTTTTCACTTTATAAGGCAACGTGTTTTCTTTAATGATACTGCTTAGTTAGCTTCTCAAAAATCATGCGGTGGCACACCATGGTGACATCTGTGATATGTGGTGTTGTGAAATGCAACAAAAAGTATTTCCCAATATTAGCTAGATCCTGTCAGTAGTTGTCCCTAAATGTCCACTTCTGGGACTGTAGCTGGAGTGGCACCAAGTCAAGAGTGAAGACTGTGAGATTGTACTGTATAGCTAAAAATGAGCCTCGAAACTGAGCATTGAAACTCTGGCTCTTGTGAATACTTGGTTCTCATAATATTTGGCCATAAAAGATTATTTCTCAGCAAGAAAAAGCAAAACAAAACACCCTACAGTTTGGAATTTTCATGGCATTTTACAAAACTGTAATAGGCTTATTTGCTTCTCATTATATACCTGAATGTTTTTACTAACAACATCTATTTTGCATCAATAGTTAACAAAAATAATTTAGTGGCTTAGTGGGAATAAAATGGTAATAAAGGAAAAGAAAATGGAGAAATTGCTTGCTGGTGGAACACCCCAATATTATTAATTGTGAACCATGCAATCTGGCAACCTTTTGATTTACCAGCACTGTCCACTCCCTTGTAAATTCTAGCTGGCTTTCCCATACATTATTATGTGGATTCCTTGCAACCACTTCCCTTTCTGATTTTCCAGAGATAGAGTATAAAGTTTCCCCAAATGCCAATAAAACGTGAAATCCTATTCCCCTCTTTAGGTTTGCTTTGTGTAGTCATCTTCTAAAACAAGAACCAAAAAAAGTTTGAAACATTGCTCTTTTCTATTTTTACCTTCATTCAATAGTTGCTACTCTTTATAAACATCACAGTTTTTGCTTCGACCTCTGTATGTTTGGGGGCTTTTAAACTGTTGGCTCTAATACTGAGAAAAATTGTAAGTATTTCCTTGCTTCTAAAAAAAAAAGAGGCTTACATGAGTGAAAATGTCCACTTCATCTTGATTTTGTTTACAGTTATACTGTACCATATAACACAGATGTCTGTAGGTGAATGAAGCTTGAGGAAAGCATGTTAAGTAAACCACATTTAGCATGTGAATTTATAGGTAAAAATTAACAATAACAAATATCTGGTCGAGCTGTTCTGCTTACGATATCCTCTACTTGTCAAATGCATAGTAATAATGCAGACAGTGTTGTTGACTGAAGCAATGAAAACCTGGGCTACTTTCTGTTCAATTTTGTTGAAAAATAATTGTGGGGGAAGAGAGAATGGCTGAGTGTGGGTGGGTGGTTTGCAGCAGGCTCCATCATCTATAACTTATTCTTTGAGAGGAAACACTTTTGCAGGACACTGGCATGTGAGAACCGGAGCACACTTGTACAGCATTACATCATTGCCATTAAGTTATTTCAACTTCTTGGAAGGCTACTCAGGTTAGCGCTTGGACTCACGGAGCTGGAAGAATAAAAACATTCATGAATTTCTAGAAGGTGCTGCAGTAACAATGGTCATGTCTCACAAGGGCTGGCAGAGGGAGACCAGTGAGATAAGTTTAGTTCTAATTGTTAAGATAAGTTTAGTTCTAGTTGTTAAGAACATCCTTTTGGGGCCAGTGGTTCCATACCCACCCAGAGCAAGTTTCCTCCTGCTTTCCTGGGAGGCATTAGGGACTGAATACTTGAGCTTGGGATTGCTCCCAGTGCTGCTGTGTTCCAAAAGGAGCATGTCCTGAGAGAGGATGGAATCAAGCTATCATAGTCTCTTGGAGCAGGTAGATATGTAGGTAATCAGTAAAACAAATTAAAATAAGAGAGGGATATTCTCCAGATATTTTTGTATCTTTATACATTGAAATAGATGTTTACGCGTATGTGTTTTGAAAAACACAAAATTATTTCTTAAAGATATTCTTATCTGAAAAATGTCAGAGGTCACATTTCAGCCACATTTGAAGATTTACACAGCACAGAAGTAGTCTGCTAATGCTCTCAATACTTCCTGAACCTCTAAAGTCAGTCAAGAAGTAGCTCTTGCAATTGCTGCTATCCTCATGGTAAGCAACACTAATTCCCACTTCCTTCCATTACTCTTGCTGCCTATTACTCTTGTCTGAGACACTAAGCCATTGTGCATTATTTCTTTTCCTCTGAAACTGCTACAACTACCAACTGGCAGCTTTTGGAGCCAGAAGTTTTCAGCTGGTGGTTCTGTGTGTCTGGTTACGTGACAGAGCACACAGAGGTTCAGCTGCTTCACTGTTTGCTCCTCAACTCTTGATCAGAGCTGGTTTCTTATCTTCTGATTTTGTTCCTTGATAGTTGGGAAAAACGAAAAAGCTCCTTCTAAGAACAAATAGTCCAATTTTAAGAAAGCGTTTTGAAGAGAGTTGAGATAAATACCCATTGGGATGCATCTATGTCCTCTCTTGAATTATAGGGGAAAGCTGAGAGACCATATGATTTGAGAGTTTTTTTTGGTGCTAAAATGATGTTCTGATGATCAGTTCCAAGCTGATTCAACAAGAAATTAAAAAATAAAACACTGTCACGTGCCATGTGGGAAGAGCTTTTAGGAATGTGCCAGCAGGACAGGATTTCACATAACCCAGTACATTGGAAACAATAATAAAACTGAGGGCAGTTTGTTGGTGTGCAGCTCTGGTCCTGAATTACACAGGGGAGATCACATCTGTGATCATTGCCCAAGTCTCTGAAAAGTCTAGAATATTAAGATTAAGACAGTCAGAGAAGTAGTCTGATGAGTTCAGAGGGGTTTGGACAGCTTGGAAAGATATTTTTCAGTTAGAGCAGGCACTGCAAATTTGGCTGGCCTGCAAGACATCCATGTTCATTGCTTTCCAGATGGGAGTACCAGAAAAAAAGGGAATTGCTGATGGCTAGACTGGCATTTTCCGTGTGAATTGGGCATGGGGAAATATGGAAGATAGGCTTTCTTTGTTGACTGCCTGGCTGCTAACTTCACACTTTGCTCTGGGATTGGAAATAGAGAAGTCAGTGACAAGAATTTCACTGTGGCCCTCGGGGACATTACAAACCCTCTGTTCATTGGGAGCTGCTGTTAAGAAGTGCCTGGTGAGTCATAGCTACACCACGTTAATGGGCAGAACCTGACTCCAGATGAGTGCCTTCTGCTTTTTTAATTCCTTTCAGTTTAGATTAGTTTCTTCTGACTTTTTCCATCACTATGTTTGCGGAGCTGGATCACTGCCTGCCTGTCTGTGCAAAGATTTTATTAGGTTCTGCAGTATATGCCTTGGAGTTTAAATAGTCTCAAAATCAGAGAAAAAAAGCTTAGAGGAGGCTGCTTCACCAGAGCAGGTGCAACAAGAAGATCTCTACACACTTCATTTCAACATATCTTGATCCAACCTCACACTAACAATGATCCTTTTTTGAACAGTGATCCGCAAAATAATGGAATCAGAAATGAGGAATTTCTGACATGGAATTGGCTGCATGCTTGCAGGGAAACAAAATTTTGGTATAGCTGTCCACAAATTTAATTTTGGTTACAGTTTGCTATGCTAAAAATTTAATCTCATTTAAGGTTTTTGTATGATATAGTTCAGTGATTTAGGAGCTACAATGGTGATACTGGGTTGATGGTTGTACTTGATAATCTTAAAGATCTTTTTCAAACTTGGTGATTCTATGATTCTGTGAAGATCGCATTAAAAAAACCTTTCTTTTTCTATAGTCACAGATGGCTTTATTTTAATATGCAAAGGCTTTTAATTCCTTAGAGGAAAATTTGTAGTTAGAAATGATATAGACTTTAGGAAAACTGTAAATCCCAAGTTAATATCAGAGGCTGAACAATCTTCTGTTACCAGGAAAGACCCTCACTTCCATGTGAGAGGTTGTAGGACACGCAGACAATATGGCAATCAAACCCACAGTGAGCCCTTTATTGGGGTTGGTCATAAGCAACCAACCCTACACAGACTGAACAGCTCAGCTGATTTATGTCCAAAAAGTTTCCTCTCTCCTAAAAATGAATCCATGCTGCCTGAAGGTGAAATAAAGAATGTTTTATATTTGTATTTACACATCAGCCAGGATTTCCTAAAGAAGTGGCAATAAAAAGAAATCACATGTAACTTCCACATCATTTATATTTATCTAATTTTGTGAAGGCTTAATAAAATTATTTAATACACCTTCTTTTTACATACTCCCTTAAACATCTGCAATGGGTTCCTGTCAGAAACAGGGTACTAGACCAGACATACCTTGGGGATAAACTGACACATGAATCCTATGCCCTAACATAAGACAACAAAATGCATCTGAGGTTTTCAAGCAGATGGCATAGAACATCAGCTTATGTTAAGGAAGAATTTTTCTGTGGCATTTACTTCCTATAAAGTTTTAAAATCCCAAATATATGTTTCTTTCAGCTGATTATTCCTTGAAAACATCTAATTGGCAGGAATTTCTTCCTGATACTTATAAACTCATAGTTTAGTCCTAACTAATTAGTGCTTATTGTATCTGTGTGTGTTTCCTCTCTCATTCTTTTCATCTTCAGTAATTTTTAAGATCTTCTTCACATGCAGTTCTGTCAAACTCAATGCATTTAGTGTTTAATATTTTCTTAGATTAAGTTCTCACATATTGAGAAATGATGTAAAAAATGCAGATATTTTACTTTCAAGGGCAGGGAACCAAACTTTCAGACAGAGAGGAGGTGAAGGCAAATGAAGCTAAACAAAGCAACAGTCTGAATCCTGTTTCTCTTCCCTTCACTGCTTCAGCATTGCAACTTCTCTAGAGTTCCCATCTTTTCTTCTGAAAAAAGCAAGACATATACAACTTAAAATTTTCCCTAAAAAATGGTAAATACACAGAGGAACTAGGACATTAAAGGAATATCAAATACTTTATTTTTTCTTACAAATTTTCAGAACTGATTTAAATAAAACTCTTCCTGAGTAACCCTGCCCAAAAGTCCTATCTCTACTGGATGTGAAGACAGTTAATGAGTACATTTGGGAAAAAACCACTCATAACAACTACCCAAAAAAACCCCAGGGAAAGTTCAGTTTAACAAAGCATTAACTGCAAAGTTTAACTGCAAATTGAGGTTGCTTATCTAAATATTAGTAAACTGCTAAAAAAGAACAAAGAGCCTTGGAAAGCAGCCTTTAAATTGGGGCCACACAACTTTGTATAGCAATTTCACTGCTAATTGAAAATTAGGCAGTGTTATGGTTAGTTTAAATGACACAGCTAGAAACACTGGGCCTATGGCAAGGAGACCCAAACCCAGAGACAGACAAGCTTTGCTTGATTATAGTGATTACATCATGGTCATTAGAATTTAAACCAACTAACCCAAACACAGACATCATATCTTCATTTGATAGCTGCAGTCTAGTAAATAGTGGGAAAGGATGTTATGTACGGATTAGCCCAGCTGAAATGAAAACAGACATTCTTTTTGAACCTGTCTGGCATTGAAAATGAGAACTTAAAATCAGGCTGTAAATTGGACTTGTAAAGACAGAGGCCTTTGATTTTTTAGGATCTGCATAGTGTTTAAACCAGTCTTTGTTTTGCAGGAAAACCACCTCAGCACCCGGGTATGAGGCATCCTTACATGCAGTCTGTCACAGTGCAAGATGTTGAGTCTATCTGTGGGAAAACATGAATATTAGCAATGTCCTCCTTTGAGCTCCACTGCTAGAATTCCCTTTGAGTTTGTGAGTCACTGTCAGCTGTTTGCTAAAAATAACTCTTTAGTGCTGCATGGACTCGTAGTCATTACGGTGACGTGTTGAGACAGCATAAACACTGCATATTTAAAATGCATTTCATGTCAGTTAATCTTTAGCATTACAATTTGAAAGTATGTGTGTTGGGGGGCATTTCACTGTCTAACATGAGGCATCCTTATCACCACCTCAAATGGGCTGTGTTCTTGGTCTCCCCATATACACAAAGCAAAAAAAACCCCCAAAAACCTCTGAGTCATGTTTGGTCTTTTAAACAAAGACGGAACCTTGACATTGAAAGTTTCCCTACTTTTTTCCTTTTTGACATTAAAAGTTATCATAGTCATGGAAATGAGCATACGAAATCCTTTTCGCATTTCTGTCTAATAAATGTGTATATAATAAATTGCAAGGATCAAGGTCATTCACATTCACACTTATATTTAATTTCAGAGACTGCATATAAATCATAATAGCTGCATTGATTTTCTGGGCTCTAGAACAAAGTAGAGAGTCAGGAAGGTCTTCAGAGCATTGCATTTATCTACTTTCAGAATAAAGACATTTATTATAGTGCTGTTATCATTAATACTTTGAGAAAATCACTCTTGGAATTGGGCACATACAGGTTGTTAAAAAGGGTTGTCTTGCAATGAATGAATTGTGCTAGTATGAAAAGTTTCACACCAGAGACAAGCAACAGAGCCAAATTTAACACATATGCATTTAACATTTAACAGGAGATGGCATTTCTCAGAAACTCCCAAAGTTGCTTAACAGACAGACAGACTTCATAGTTGTAAACCAAAATCCCTGTGTCAGCTAGCATGGGCCTTACTCATTTCACCAGTGTTATTTCAACTTTGCTTGACTTCTGCCATCTAGCAGCTGTGTATGGCTGCTTGACAAATTAAAGGTATGGGAAAGAGAACTCTCAAATGGACATCAGAACTACAAGAATTAGGCCAAGAAACTACAAGAAACTGATTGCACTTCAATCTCAGACCTCAATGTTTTGCTACTTAACAAGGAATTAAAAATACAGGATATTTCACACTAAGCATCAGAGGCTTTAGAGGCTCTGATGCTTACTGGACTTTTGTAAATATTAAAAGGATATGAATCTTATGAATCTTTGTAAGTAATTTTATCCTTCCTTCCTTCCTTCCGCACCATTCCTTCCTTACTTCCTTTCTTCCTTCCTTCCTTCCTTCCTGTCACTTTATTGTTAAAAATCTTAAATACTGTTACATTAGGGAACACCAAGAGATGAACCCGCAGCAGACACACAACTTGAGCCTCATGGTGACAGCACTTGATTGAAGACAGCCTTTTAGAGAGAAACTAGGCTGGAGTCCATAAGCCATTACTTGTCTTTCAAGTAGTGATGTATTTTACATGAAAGTGTCCTGGGATGAAAGCAAAGCAAAACAGTGACAACAAGTCAGGAGCAGTTAATCGTCTGTTCCCTGGGCCACTGGGATTTTCCTTTTAGGATGTTCTTCCTCCAGCCCTATGGCTCTGTCACTCCTCGTTGCACTGGGGCACATGTTTGCCAGGAGGAATGGAGTGTTATTCCTTCACCCGGCCAGGATGCAGAATTAGTGTTTTCAAGTCTGCAAAACTACCTTTTAGAGCTACCTTCTAGATCTTAGACCCTGTAGATAAATAATCTAACCACTAACGTGTTGTGAACGTAGGTATTACGTTCTCATTCTCTTCAGGATAATGAATGTAATGCCTGACTTAAAGTCCTCAGCCAACTCTCAGACCAGCAGTAGGACAGTGCTGGTGAGCAGGTAGCCTGGATCAGTAACTGAGTTTCAACTACGTGGGTTTAGGCAGTCAGATCCTGGTTCAGACAAATCTAATGTCCCCAAAATCCTGCCAATGTATTTGTAGACATGATATCCGGCTATTGGAAAACTAGCCAAAATGAGAGAGGGGACCAGTCCACAAATTAGGTTCATCCATCAGTCATTGCTGCCGTTTGGGAGCTTCATGGTCAAAAGAAATCAGAGTAATTTCTTTGAGGCATCGTCTCTTCTGAGATAAGCTCTGATCATCTGTGTTAGATGGTAGGTAGAAAATCAGGCTGCTTAAAACAACACAGATAGAATCAAAGAGGGATAATAAAGAGTATTGAAAAACTCAAGTAGTCATCCTAATTATGTAATCCCATTGCTCTTGGGAAGAGCAAAATCCTGACTGCTTACTTTGTGCTTTCCCAGCCTTTTAATCTCTATGGTGACACAAGACCCTTAAAAACTTTCTACGGACATAGCAAAATATGCTAAGTCTACTTAGGACATCTCTGTGAAACAGACACCCTCCTAGATGTGTCTGTCCCTCTCTCTTGGCTGTAGATGGAGCCTTGCAATTTCCTTACAGAAGACATCTTGCTGCAGGGGAACAAAACAACTTGAATCAGATCCAAAGTCCTTGATATGAATTTGAAGAGCTTTTGCATGGAACTGTGTAAAAAAAAGTATGTCTTTTGCATAGTTAACACAATAATTGATTTAAAGCTATTCCAACCATATTTATCAATCTATATATTTAGCAAGCTCAGTACATAGAGGATGAGACACAATCAAGACAGAGACTGTAATACCTATTTGTACAGCGAAAGCAGCACATGCAGTTACGAGTCACAATACAGTAACGAAATCCAGTAACAGGTCCACTTTCATTCCCTCCCACAAATGTTGAACCTGTGCTGTCATACAAAAAGAAAGAAAAAACAAAATTCCAGAATAAAATGTGCTACTCCAACAAAAACAGCAAATCACTTTCATCTAAAGAAAAAATAAATTTATGAAGTGTTCGGTGTTACTTTTTATCTTGTTCTGTGTATGGTATACCAGTTGTCCTATTGATCATTTGGTGTTTACTCATGTGCAACTAAAATTTCAAATCACAAACCAGTTTGCTAATATGGGGACACTGGATTTTAAAAAACCAAACCCATGAAACAACTATGGACAAGATTGTCCTGCATGCTCTTGCATGAGAATAAGGGAATAGAGAGTAGTACAAATTAGAAACTCTATAATATCTCTGCAACCTATATCCAGTGCAGCACTGCCTAACATGTAATGCAGCAGAATGTACAGAAATATCTGCATTATTTAGCAGTACTGTCACTGTTCAGATTCTTAGTATGTTCATGCATCCAGCTGATATAAAAATTTGTTCAAGCAAGTTCATATCCATAACAACATAACCCAGAAATATCTAGGAGGTACAAAACTTTGTACCCGGAGACTCTTCATATATATGCTTATTTACTCAAAATAAGTTCCCTTTTATTAATTGTTTTAGTCCATTAATGGGAAAGGGAGACAATGGGGAGTATTGCAGTCTTTGGGGTTATCAGTTCTCCCAGGATTTTTTTTCTTCTGTGAAAAGCTTCTTCTGCACATTTCAGGTTATATGGCAGAACCTTCTGACAATGGAAATACTAGAATATTTAAATATTTAGAAAAATACTTTATTTCTCAAAAATAAGTTGAGATTTATGGGATTCAGTGGTAAAGAAAGTTTCAGTCCAAGAATATTTTGCAATAAGTGTGACACTGAGACCAATTAGAGTGAAGGTTTTCAGGGAAGAAGAAGCTACAGATTTGCAGGGCAGAATACTAGCTATGAAATCTTTTACACCAATATTGCAAGATGTAAGGTTTTTACCCCACATTCATCACAACTTTAATATACCAGCACCAGCCCTGTGTGAAACTCAACATTCTTGTGTCACACAGGGTTCATTTTGCTGTGTGAGGGTTTGCACCTTCTCATTTCTCTGCTCAGGTTTCAGACCTGAAAGGTCTGAGGCTCTCCAGTCACAGCATGGAATGGGTCATGCTTCCTGCTGCCCCATCTGAAGAATTGCCCCCTTTAACCAGAGAAAAAGAACAAACAATGAATAACAGTGCATTTCTGGCACACACTCAGACATCTGGGGTGGTTGGTGGACACCTTCATGAATACCAGCATGAAATCGAGTATCTGGTGATAAGCAGGATCATGAATCCATGAATAATGTTCAACTGAATTGGAGTCATTTATTTGTGCATGTATTTGCAAATCTGATTTTATGTTATTTGATAAGATGTAGCAAATAAGCATTTATGTATTTGCTAATGGAACAGGTTCTGTAACATAATCTATTAATGAAGCCCAGATGGCATAAAACACAGTGCATTACTATTTTATCATTTGCCTAAGAGATTTTAATGTTCTATAATTCCACCTTTCATCAACAGTCTCATGGCTACATTTCTTCTCAACCTGAGGTCTATGGATGACTTTTCTGTAATATTGACTGCAGCTCCTGCAAAGGAAAATGTCCTCCCTAGTGTAGAGCTGCAGCCCAGGGGCAGTGAGTTGAGCAACCAAGTGAAATAGATGTGAAAAAGCAGAGATTACACACAGTTCCCAGGAACAGCATCAGACCCGTTCCCCATTTTTCTTGTGACCATAGGTTTTAATACTATTCATCATTCTTCCTATATATCCATGGCAGAAGTCTGGGCCAGTTGTCTTCCAGGAGGATATTTCTCCTTCCTATTGAATGCCTTGTATAAAGGCAAAGAAAATGTAGAGGGGCTAAGCATAGTGTAGGCATTCTCCCATAGAGTATGAACATAATAATTATGCCCTTGCAGTTATGTCTTTGACTTTCTATGTTGATGATGAGAGGATTTGGTTTTGAATTTTGCAAGGAATGTGTGTCAGAGCAATTGCCAATAATTGCATTTTGAAAGAATAACTCAAATCATACCTTACCACCCCTCTCACCTGATGCCAACTTCCATATGTCCTTAAAAATGAATAATAAATCTGATTAATACTTTAAAGGAGTGTTGGTATGCACATCTTGAGTGATACTTTAAGTGATGTACATCCTTGGGTGATATACATCCCTGCCAAAGGGGACCACCAGCTGATGTAGCCCAAGAGCTGTATGGAGCAGTGAGTAATTAAAAATAATCTTTCTTGTCTATGAAACTGACCTTTGTTTGGCTGATTTGGCTGGGATTTCTATTCCAAACTTGCTTTGACTTTTATCCCTTAAATATCAGTTGGAATGGTGAGTAGAGGGAAAAACAATTTTGCCTCCAACATCTATACACTCTTTGCCTAGATGTACTTTCCAAAAGCAGAGGGTTACAGCCAGAGTTGAAGGCTGACACTTTTCTTTTAAAATCAAACTGTCTGTTATTCACAAAGACCCCACAGTCTATTTGTTAGAGTAGCATGACTGTATTCTGGCATGGATATCTCAGAATAAATGACTTGAAACAACCCTGCCAGGGAGAAAGGAAAATCGTGTTGAAACCAAAATGATAACTTCATTGTCAATGTGCCTTAAAAGAAAGGTTGTGGCGATAATTTTTGTGAGAGACAGTTCAGGAAATTTGTTCTGCTAAAGACTGAAGTCTTTAATTTTTGCATTCTTCAATGTATCCTTGAGTGTAGAAATAAGAAACATCAGACAAATAAAAGAAAAATATTTCAAGGAAGACAGCTGGGGGCGGGGGAAAGAATTTAGTTCAAATATAACTGTTATATGGCTTTTATCGCATCTAGAGCTGGAAAAAAATGCTTTCAGCAGAACTATATTTCATTGTATCTGTATCAGTTAATAAATGGTACACTAATGGTAGAAGCTGCTTTTAAAAAATGATACTGTTTTATGGAAGGTGCTAAATAAACATCTCTGTGTTAAATTCTGACTCTGTAATTCCAGTCTCACTGACTTATTTGGTTTGAGACCCACTGTGTCATTTGGATATATGGGAAAAAATTTTAAAAATCCCCAAACTCTAAGCTTTTGAAAAGAGAACCTTTTACACCTTTTGAAAAATATCTCATGGCCGTTTTGAGCAGTGGTGATCTGTAAAGAAAACAGATTAGAAAGTTTGATAATAGAGGAAGGAAATATTATTATCACAGCTTGAAATCTGTTAACAGGGCCTTCCAAATGGGGCAAACATTAAAGTCAAATAGAAACTCAATTACAGGAAGATTTTCAACTTGTCAAAAATAATTGCATTAATGTCAGCAATGCTGAAGGTCTAAAACAAGGAAACTATTGTACAGTGTCTCTAGAAATAAAGATTAAAGGAATGCATAGCGTAGTTTTAGCAAAAGGTCCAAAATGCTCACATTTATTTGGGTTTTGTTCTGAGGCCAAAGACCACAGTAATGAATAAAACTGAAACATCAGGCTATAACTTTCTGACAGATGTTGCATCACACGAAGACTGTGGAATACTCTGTAAGAAGAATCAATTATCTGCTTTGCTGTGAACCAAAACTTGTAGTAAATACATCTAAAGGACAGAGATTCATCAGTTTGGAGGAGCTGGACCTTTGAGACATGAACTCGTTTGTGCTAGAATGTTTAGCTAGTGTTGCAGCAGGAAGTTCTTTGCATTTGCAACTAAAGCTCCTGCAAAATAAACTTTATTTAAGAAAATCTATTGAACTATTATAGGAGACGTATATCCACTACTAATTTAAATGGGATTTAAAAAATTTTTCACAGAAAGACTCTGTGTCTTTGTTCCCTGATATCCTAGCCCAGGCTGAGATATTTACAGTACAGCTGTCTTCATAAAAAGTTCCTGCGTTCATTCTGCGCAGGAACTGCAAAGACACAACAGTGCAAACTAGAAAAACAAAGTAACAGCATCAGAAGTGTTCTTTACTTTATCTCTGTGTTGTATTGTAAAAGTCCATACATGAAGTCCTGCAATGCACAAAATCATTTATCTACTGATTTTTTTCTTTTTCTTCTTCTACTTCCTCCAGGTGTAATTCCAATAACCAATTGTGGCTTGGACCTCTACCTGTTCAGTGTCTAAATTCTTTTGAAATTAATGGGAGTTAGAACTGTATAAACAGGGACCTGGTGAGCTTTTCAGAAGTACTTGGGCAGGTTAGTCCTTTTTCAAAAATCTCACTACAGTCCTTTTTTATTTCTTTGTATTTTAAGCCTACTGATCTCTTTCAGGACATAAAGGGGACTTAAAAGAAGAGAGGGCATGACTTTTTACGCAGGCAGGTAGTGATAGGACAAGTGGGAATGGTTTTAAACTAAGAGAGGAGAGATTTACATTATATGCTAGGAAGAAATTCTTTACTCAGTGGATAGTGAGACCCTTCCAAAGGTTGCCAAGAGAAATGGTGAATGCCCCATCAGTGGAAGTGTTCAAGGGCATGTTGGATGTGACTCTGAGCAGCCTGGTTTAGTGAAAGGTGTCCCTGCCCATGGTAGGGAGATTGAAACTGGTGATCTGCAAAGTCCTGTCCAACCCAAACAATTTTATGATTCTGTGTCTTTGATCTTATCCTAAATATGGAAGTCATTTAAGCACAGCATTACATGATATGAAATTTATTGCTTTGAGAAACTGATGTTTTCTTTACTTAATTAATCTGCTGAAATATCTCACCTCAGGTTTTTTTCTGGCTTTACAAAACCAGGAGCTGATTATGTCATATGAGTGGAATGGCTTCTCATGAAAGCCTGATCCATGGAAGTGCCACTAATGTTAATTTTCCTTTAATCTTCTCAAGCTATTGAAGTTGCACAGCATTAGCACTCAATAGTTCATACCAATATTTTAATAGGTAAAGTGACACCCACACTCTAAGAGCCAGTATTCTGCTAACAGGCAGGGTCAGTAACACTTTTACAGGGCCAGACCAAATACTTCCCCAATCAGTACATTTCCTAAAATTATTTCATGGACCAGTGATGAGAAAGAAATGTTTGACCTCTGGTATTGTTTGTTGAAGAGTTATAACAGGTCCTCTTCTAGCATCCCTTCACCTTTGGAAATATGTTCTCATTTCATTACACCACATCTGCTTCCAAACTCTGTGCTTTGTTACAAGAGCACAGGATTTTTAATAAACAAAGCAAATGTACACAGCAGAAACACTCTGAGTTTGTGCTAGCTATTTATTATGTTCACATCACAAAGAGATTTACAGATCACCTTTTCAAACCTGCATGCAGCTGTATTTCTACACCAGGGACGTAGAAACCAGGCTGAGTAAGTGCTGAGCTAGGATTCAAGAAACCCTGGCTTAGCTTGTACCACAATTCCTTGGGCTCTCCTATTTCAAGAACAGGGTGCTATGGCAGCTTTGCATCAGAAGCAGCACATGACCCTGATAACACAATCCACTCTGCACTTGAAGTGCAAGGATTGCTTTCCAGGCAGGATACCAGGGCAGAGTGTGTCATGGCTCCCTCCACCTCATGCCTGTGAATTTTTTTTCCTTAGAAACTAGGGCATGGCAGAAAGGGGAATGGACTGTGCCTCATATTTCTCTGGCATGACAACACAGTGCGGTGAGGAGGTGCACCAAGATGAAGGAGGTTAAGAGCAATCACAGTTCCAGGAACTCGGTGCCTCTGGGACAAATAAACTTATTATTCCACTCATTTCACACTCAAGCACTGCTTTAATGATGTGGATCCACTGAGTATTGGGCTCTGAAGTCTCGGGAAGTTTTTACTTGCAATGGTGTCTAGCCAGCAGGGAGAGGCTAAGGGGAGTTCCTCAGGACACATCCAGGTCACAGTATTCGAAAATAAGCTTAGGAAAGCTAGACTTCATTCCCTCCTTCCCACCCTGACTAGTTATACTGCTTCACATGTTTGCAGTTTAGGGGAACAATGTGGAGATTTGTTTATCCCACCCTATGGAAGACAGTTACCTGAGGCAGCTTCAAGGAGGGAAATTCTTTGCCCCGAGATGTATTTCCAGATAGTAATCAAGAAAACTAAGACCAAAATCACTTTCTGAGGGTGCCTGTTTCTCATCAATAACTGTGGACACTGAGCAGAACAACCCAGGGAAGTGTCCAACATTGTGTGAGAGGAACCCATCCCACATTTTCTCCCTCATACTCTGGTCTCAATGAGAGAAAAACCTCACTTGCTTCTTATGTTTGCATACATCAGATGAAAGCCCGCATGAGTGTGAAAACCTCAGCGTGTATGAAACAGGACTTTACCTCTTGGTGGGTAATGACACACTTGAAGATTTTACCTCACACGAGTCAGATGGGACTTTTCTGGCCCAAGGAAGCCTACCTTTGTAGGGCAGTACACACTTTTGGCATATACATGTTTACTCTTTCATTTCTTGTCATCCAACTGTCAGAAATCTCAGATGTGCAAGGGAAGCCTAAGCAAGCAGGAAGTTCACGAAGGTCTTCAGACTGTATTTGAAACCTCAAACCTTTTAGGGAAGACTTTGGCCACTTATTTGCTCCTTCAGTCTTGTAACAGATACTTAGCTCTTCTGCTCACTGGGAATTGCCTTTCTGACCATTATTATTATTTGAACAGATCATAGACAATATAATCAGTGAGGTTTTAATCTGTTATCAGTACATGATTGTAACATATTAACATGATTGTAACATATTAACATGATTGTGAGATATAATTTTGTCTTATTTCAAAATGTTCAAGTGAGTGAGTTACATATAAAACTGTGTGTAAGACATTTTTCTCTCTTCCCTTAGCCTAAGAGACACATTCCAGCACATTACCAGAGTGCAATTTAGGAAGGACTCATTCAAAATGTTGATAATGGATTAAATAGTTTCGAGCAGAACAGCATAAAGAATCTCCTCCTGCTGACTAAAATTTATAGCTGTGGCTTACATAGTAGCTTAGCAGTTCACATATGGCTTATGTCAATGGCAGAAACCATGTTATTTTCTAAATCATGTTGATTTGTTATGTGGTACTGAAAGATCTAAAACAGAATCATTGGCTATAAATTACAGAATCTAGTCTTCTACATTCTTATCTGTGTTTCAGATCCGTCAAAATGAGCGCAAGAGTCGAGTCTTCTATGTACACAATGCTACTAGTCAAAGAGTAAGAACTAAGACGATTCAATTTCCTCCTTTTTTGGAGCCAAGCCAGATTGACATTTTCTTTTCTGTTAGTTTTGGCAAAGAGGAAAGAGAGGGAAAACTTTACTGCTCTGTTACTGATGTTTTTTTTATTTTGTTTTTATTAAAAATGTTGAAACATGGGCTCTCTGTCAAAATTATTTTATTATTGAAAGCTGGGTGGGGTGAATGAACTGGCAACAGTTCAGAAAGCCATTAATGGTACTGATAAAGGGGAATCCTATCCAGCCTCCACTGCACTGCAATACTTAATTGTAATAAATTTTACTGAAATCAGGTGACTGATGTGCACAGTTAATGAATCGGTAAAGATTCAAAGGTTAATCTGCTGGGAGGTAACAAGCTCTGCCCATCTGATATTGTAACCAAAATATGATATTTGTTAGTTACATGATGATATTTTTTGGGCATACAACAGAAAAAAATGAGTTTTTATTGGCTGCAGCTTTGTTAGGTCTCCAAGACCAAAATGCAGAAAAAGCAACAACTAATGGTGATTCTTGAACCACAGACAAAACTTAAATATATTAGAGGTGAAATGTGACTCCCTGAATAAAATATATTGTCAAACATCAAAGGAATTGCCCAAGAAGCAGAGTGTTCCCTGAAGCAGAGTTGCTCGTGTGCCCAGGAGCGCCCCCGCCCCAACTCTCAGCCCTTTTCCAGGCAGCCCACCCCCTCTCCCGAAGGACCTGGGAGACATGACAGCCATGTGGAATTTGGGAGGGGTGGGGGAAAGTGTGCAGACAAACCTCTTAAGAACTTCTCTAACAATAAACCAGCTTTCTAGAAACAAAGGAGCGAGGTCCAAGCAGACTCAAAATTTAAGTGAAAACAGGAATGGAGAGGAAGTAAAAGATAATTCAGCTAACAGCAAGAGGGGTGGGTGAGGTTAAGAAAGTCGATGATTAACGCTCTTGCTTCGCCCTCAGGAGACTCCAGATCTTGTTCTGCCACACCTATTTTGTGGTGCTGGACATGCTGTTTACACTCTGGCCCAAAGCCTCCCTCTTCTCCCCCACCCCTTTATATAAGGATAGTGGCAGCTACCGCACAGTGAGCATGAAAATGCTGAAGCCTCTGAGAGGTGCAGATCTTGCAGATATTTGTGATTGATAGAAGCCTTGCCATGAAAGATAGATAAAAACATTGCCGTGCTCCTGGCGTCTTTAACAACCCCTGGCTTAAAAGTTAGCGCTGCATTCTAGATTCTCGATTGCCAGCTCACAGCAGGGACACAGTCGAAGTAAGGCTGCTAGGGAGTGAAATGTGGTGATTCCTCCGGTATATTCATTTTTCTGTCCAGTTGCCCATGGGATGGCAAAGCCTGGGAACTGCCCCTGCACACAGGAACCTGTGCAGCACAAGCCCTGGGCTTAGTGCCTCACTTATTCACATCTCTTGACACAGGGTAAGAGTTCATGAATACAGATCTTGCTATATATCCACATCAACTCAGTTTTAGGATTTCTGCCTTTTCCTTCTTTCTTTCTGTGCACAGCCCAAAGGTTCGGGTGTTGTATTAAAAATACATTAGTATTTTATTCCCTGCTTGGATAGACCTCTCTAGCATTGGGGATATAATAAAATAACTATAAATTAAATGTGGTCTAATTTGTTTAACAATGAAACAGGGATGACGAATATCACATTGCTTTTCTACACACTTCTACAAATAAATCTTAAATCACTTTCTGAGCAGGGTTCTCTAGACATCATTACAAGACTTAGCTGAAAGACAAGAAACTGATGAGCATAGCAGCAAAGTGCCTTGCCCATGGTCACTCAACAAATCAGAGGCAAGGCTGCTTTGTGTTTCTCCAAGGTCTTCCTAAGGCCAGAAGACCTCCTCTAAAGACTTACGCTATTCTTTGCCATTGATTTGTCAGCAGGTTACACCAGAGCCAAGCTGTACACATTCTGGCTCAAGCTAGCAGGATAAAGCAGGATGTCTGTGTGCCAGGTTGAAGTCTTCTACTTTGGGATAAATCAACACTTCCTTTCTTTTGCAGGATTTGCCAGGAAACAGAACTAGCATATTTCAGTCCAACTCAGAAGCATGTCACCTGAGACCCAACTTGAACATGTCCTAGAGCTCCAGTCTGGAATTTAATACAAGCCTGGGATGATTCCCAACAGATAGACCTAACAACCTCCAGACCCTTTGTGCTGAAAAACAAGTAGCAACCAAAGGAGGGACAGCTGATGCATTTGGAACTTACTTCCAGTTTATTTTGAGTTCTGAATTTCCTGTGTCTGGAAACATCATTCCCTCTGTGACCACATTGGTGACAAAGAACTGTCAGCTACAGTGCTGATGGAGGGTTGAAAGAGGAAGGAAGGAATCCACTAGTGTGGCAGAAATCTGACTGTGTCCTCCTCCATGGGCTCTCATTCCTTTGCTAGGCTTCAAAGTGGTTTGTTATAATGTAGTTATTGGTTATAGTGTGATGCTATTTTGTAATAACCTAACTACAGGTAAATCTGCAGGTAAAATATACCTGTAACAGGAGAATTCTGGTTCCAGTAAAGCTTAATACTAATGCAATCAGCTGTCTCTTTCAGTATCTATGGATGCCAATTGAAGACTTCTGGGATCTGGACCAGGATCTAATTATATCTAACTACAGCTTCAGATTGTGGGTCACAGCAACATTTTCACTAAAGTTCAGAGTGAAACCTCGTGGAAGCCAGTCATTGGCATAGGATGATAGTGAAGACTATGATAATCTCACACTAAAGCACTTTTCT
Organism: Origma solitaria; assembly: GCA_013397895.1. Taxonomy (NCBI): domain Eukaryota; kingdom Metazoa; phylum Chordata; class Aves; order Passeriformes; family Acanthizidae; genus Origma; species Origma solitaria. Next base: position 101,352 of record VZRL01005458.1, read on the forward strand.
TGTTTTCAGATAGCTGTTTGCATAGATATTTCAGATCAGGCTTTTAAAATTGGTAATGATAGAGATTTGATTACATTTTCAGGTCTTTTTAGGATAATATGAGAAGGCATTAATGGCATTAATGGTGTTAAACAGATTATGTGTTATCTTCTAAGTACAAGACAGACACCTAGAAAAACTTAGAACCATACTAGGTAATGGGTCTGTTAGCCAGGATATAAAATTGTGTTGAAAGGAGATGAGATGGGGAAGAACAATTTTTACTGAAAGACAAACAGGAAACTAGGATGCTGAATTTTAAAGGTACTTTGTTTCTTTAATCTTCTATCTTAATATACATTGAATGCATAGGGCCAGAAGGTAGTCAGCAGGAGTTCAGCATAAGGGCTTGAAACAGCAAAAATATTTCTTTATAATTAAGCTACTTTCTTAGTGCTGAAGGAGGATTTATAATGTGAGAAAGAGAATTTGAAACTTTAGCATGATAATTCAGAACATTTTGGGGAGAGGTAAGATAGTATTTTTGTTTATATTTTATTGTATATTATGTGCTTATATTGAGATGTAATTAATATAAAATTAAAGATTACTAACAGAGTAATGAAATGTTGTTGCTATGGCAGTACATTTTAGAAGAAAATATTAATTTATTGAGAATAAAATAGCTTTATATTTTTGTATAAATAGATTATGTGCATCAGGCAGATCAGTTATGAAAGGTATGAAGGGGTCACTGCAGAAATCTAGGCTAAAGGTTATAAAAATATTAAAATTGTAAAATAGTAAGTGCCATGGTGACCAGAGCAAGATCCAAAGCATATTAAAGTAGCATGAGAAGGACTTAGTATACTGGAGGGTAAGAGGTCAAAATTCAGAATTGCAATTCAGCACAATATTCTTGAATAAAAATAAATATTCCTGAAATACCCCCTAAATATATTTTTGTTGTAACTACCTAGTGATCAAGTTTTGGATACTACCATCTGTTGACTGACTCCCTGAACAAACCTCTTGTGGACTGTCCCTGAGCTATCTTTGAGTAATTTAATGTCTATGGTGTGTCCAGATAATATCATGGTGGACAGCAGGAATACATGGCAGACGATGTATGGTCAGAGTCTGTATCCTGAACATGGTCACACACAGATCAGCTTTGTTCATCTACAGCAAAGTGTCAGAGAAATGCAATAAACTGATCCCAAACAGTGTTTGGCTTGTGTGATCTTTGAGGGAATGTGAGGAAAAATAGGTCACTCTCTCTCAGGGCAAAACACAGAGTTAGCAGGTTGATGGAGCGAATATGCACTGCAACTCAGGATTTGTCAAGGTGCTGATGGAATGACAAAAGGGTAATTGGGGTTATCCTTGACAAGTAAGGACAAGAGAGAAAAGTGTTCAAAGAAATTCTTCATGTATTTCTTTTCTGCCCATCCAAAATCTTCACCAAACATTAAAAAGAGAATCTACTCTGAAAATGTTAATACACAGGATTTTGCAATCAGACAGTTTCTGTTGTATATAAAGTTGTCACTGATACATCATACAATTCACAACTCAATCATTCGCTTTACCATTAGTGAGATATGCTCCGAACACCATTTTTCTAGCTCAATCTGATTCTGATCGTCAGCAGTAATTGGTGCCTCTGAGTATCAAATATGAGGGACCAGACTTACAGTAAATCATCACTTTCTAATGTGTCTTATAAAACAAATTATTATTCACTGGTTGATTTTTAAGGGTTGGGCAGGTTTGGTTTTAAACAAATTGTCCTGCACTGTTTTATGGTACCAATGACAGAGCTGGGCTTTGATATCCCACTTTAATTCAGTCTGTTCCTGTGAAATTTGACGGTGCCATATGCCAAAAATTCAAACATTAGGAGCAAAAAGAACAGATCAGGTAGTAAAAGAAACATATTTTTTAAATAAGAAGTACGTAAGACTTTGTGTCATTTTAGATATTATGTGAAAGTCTGTCACTGACCTACCTTTGCTGAAAGACCTGTAAGTTTTCAGTTGTTAGGGATGTTTCCTAAAGAAAATACCACACTGTCTAGTCTAATTTTATCTACCATCAAGATGCAAAACAAAAACAAAACTGAGGCTTTTTCTGTCGCATGAAACAGGTGGAACATTTCTTCTTTGTCTTTGTCCAACATGAAAGATTGTTGCATCTCTGAAGTTTAAGGCATGTGTCCTTTGGAGTAATGCCCCTTCCGTTGGATCTCCTCAAATACTGGCAGCTGGTCAACTTCTTTCCTTAGCTTTGCCAATGACAATATTTTGTGCTTCAGTGTTTCCTTTGCGTGTCTGTGTCTGACATGATTTTCCTTGCATGCAGAAAGAAGCATACAATATTTTGGTTTGAATACTGTAAGTAAAGCAAGTTGACTGCAGACTTTACACAAACAAATTTTGCAATGGGCAATAGTGAAAGAAGTCCACAAATGAGTTTAAATATATAATTTGTTCTGAAATAGGCAGATAAAAATATGGGCTTTTCCTTATGCTGGAACTTTTGGTTCTGTGGGAAGAAGGGAGGAAGGGGACTGAGATGCTTCCTTCTGTCAAAATCACATGTGCATCATTAACCACAATACAAATCTCTTCAAACACTCATGCTTCCCAGTTTGTCCCACTTTATCTGCCTGTGTCTCCCCTTCTCACCAAGCACCAGTTTCTCCCCAGACAAGGTGAGGTATATACACATTGAAACTGAATGCCCTTCTTTTCTTCTTAATCTTGTGTCTCATGAACAAGTTACTAACGACTAGTAGTACAATCTCTCTGGAAAGAAAAAACAAACATACCTTTAGGCCTTTAAAAGGTGAATGCCCACAGTGGCATATTTTTATCATGAGCAGTGTCCTATTAGCAGAGCTAAGCTTAGCAAAAATCATGTGGGTTTGGGTCCCCTGTAATTTTGTCTCTCGTTGTGACAATGCTCTAGTTGCCATCCTGCTTGGATTATATATTAGGTAACATTTAAGATAAGGGGTCCAGGATACTTTCATGTTTGCAGGGCTCTTTATTTTATTTTTTTTTTCAGTAAACCTGATGTTAAAATATACTTCAGACTTTACTTCTCTTTTCTTTTTTCTTAATTTTTAATATATAACAGTGGTCTAGACTGGAACAGATGGAAAAAATATTTAAAGTGCACCCAGGAACACGCTTTCATTTTCACCTGCAGAAGGAGTGGTGACAGTGAGTATCTCTGTATTTAATTGTAGGTTTATTTTTCATTACATTTAAAATGTTTATAGTGTTGGCTTCAAGATTAGAAAAATTTTGCACAGGAAATCAAAGCGTTAAATACACACCTCTCAATTTAACATCAAATGTACATCAAAGTTTTCTGATCTCAGCTTACCATAAATTCAGATGATAATATCAAAACAGGACAAGAAAGGGGAAATAAAGAAAATATAGTATTATCAAATTGCAGCTCTGGACCAGGATTCGCCTGTCCAGCACAATAAAGTTCTTACTGTCTATGGGACTTCAGAGAAATCAGTCTCTTTACTTGGCCTTTGAAGTCACCAAGACACCAATGCCTGTGATAAAAGAGTTTATTTATAACTTGGTCAGCTTATGTCTTTTCCCACTGAACCAGCAGGCTTTCCAAGCTTTGGGGATATAATTTCAAGGGCTGTTAAACCTCTGTCAAAATTTTTGTGGCCCCCTAAGGAGCCTGACTATCCAGAGTTCTGTTTGCTATGACAAGACTTCATGTGGAAGCATTCACAAAACTGACAACTTCAACCGCTGTAGTTTTTGTAACAGAAAGTGGCATTTAATCTGAAAAATAACATTAGCAAATCAGCATATAATTGGCTTTTTATTTCCTGCCTTTTCTCGCTTTCTTTTTGCTGCCCTAAGAGATAAGACAAAGCACAGTACTGTAAGTTCCTGATCTCTATGGAAAGATGCTATTTATATATAACCTGGCAAATTGCAAGAGGCAGGAATCAGGGGTTTCTGTGTGATGAAAGACGTTAGAGCAAATCCTTAAAAGAGATTATAGCATAGAATGTGGCAGCGGTTTAGGATAATATTGTAATCCTTCTGCCAATTGTTAAGAGCAAATATAAAGACAGGCTTAAATATCTAAAGTGGTAATTCTCAAAGTATCCAGTTTGTCATGTCACACTGAACACATCTACTGTCAAGAATTTCATTGAAAACTCCTCATGAAGTGTTACAAAGAGCTAACACTGAATCTGTGGTCTCACAAGCCTCTACCTTTTGGGAAGCATTGATCCAGAGGTCCACCCAAAATGAGCAAGTACCAACTGTGTGAATGAAAATCTGTCATCTGGAGCTCCAGACAGTGTTTTGGTCTTTCTCTATTTAAAATCAGTCCAAAGAATGAGACTGTCAGAATCATAAGACTGGTTTTAAAACCCAGTAAAATTTGAAAATACTGAGAAATTCAGGTTTTTCTTGTGACTTGACTTCCATTTTTGATCCCTGGGGATCCCTACTTTCAAAATTTTCTTCATAGTCTTGGGAGCAAGAAGAATTTCTTTTAAATTCAGGCCAAAAGTCTCACATAATCTGACTCAAGATATTTGCCTTAATGTAAGCTCCACATTTTATGAGACTGAAGAGAAAGTCATGGAAGTTGTCCACACTTCCCTGAAAATAGTTGTACGTATATTTATCCTCAGATAGTAAATAACAGAGATAGGCACAGTAATTTAAGCAGACTGCCATCTCAGTAGTAGAACAATTATTAAAAATGGTTATTTGGGGATAGAACAAAGGCCCATCCCCATCCCACTTCTGACAGCTGTCAAGGGCAGAAACATTAGGAAGAATGTATGGGCAGGACAGCTGTGTTGTGCTGCTTTCCTGGCATATTCCTGCAGCTGTCAGGTTTTTGGGACTTCCTAGGCCTGAGCTAGTTAATTCAATGGATGTTTCATAAAAGTAAAAGCAAAAATAAAGCAAGGACAAGGAAAGAGAAAGACTGACAAGAAGATATTGGGGACAATAAATTGCATGTATTAGACTCAGTAAGGAATACTGATGGAAAGATAAGTGCTGCTTTAGTCAAAGTACCACAATTCTGATAAAACTGGTGCTCACACTGTAATTGCAAATACAAAAATATTTTATCAATAAATGTATTCAAATACATTTGCCCCGACAATCACAGCCTTTGCACTTTACATATCCAATTACTTCTGTGAACTTTAAACAGGGTCTTTGTGGATATCATAGTGCAAGAAAGTTTTCATAATTCTCTCTTGTTGGTATTCTATACCTACTCAGCAGGTAGCATCACACTGTTGCAGGAGATAATGTTGTAGAGCTGCTCTAGCATATTTGTCTTTTCCTCCCTTTATATGGAGAAGATCCTAAGAGACAGGAAAAAACCATTGCCCTTCTATGTGTATAAGACATTTTATGCTCATATATATTGTGCGTTAAGTGCCTTGTGTTCACTGAACATGAGGTATCAAAAATGGCAAAGTATTTTTATTATTGTTAAGCAAAAAAATCTACATATGTCTCCAAAAGGTTGGGCTGGTGTAAAGAAATTTTCACAGTGTAAAGGCAACTCAACAAAAGATGCATTAACACTTCTTTGCTTTGATGTCAGAGATCTTGAAAAATATTATGATGGAAAATAAATACTTTGTCCCTATAGCTGTATCTGTTTCCACTGTGAATCTATTAAAATGAGGAGTTTCTCTTACAGATTAGTGGCACCCAGAGCTGAGTTATGCAATGACAACTTTTGAAGTAAATTTTTATTTGAATCAGGAAATGACTCAGTATTTTCTGAAGTATTACTTCAAAGCTCACTCTTTTATAGTTAGGTAAAAATGATATCACATCTCCAGAATGTTAAATTAAACAATTGCACAGAGGCCAGGATTTATTTCTGATGGTTCTTTAAGCTGTTTCTTCATATGTGTATATATCTATATATATATCTATCTATATTTATCTGTATCTATATATCTCCCAGGATGGCTTTTGTCATATCTGGACAATTAGTGAATAGTGCCGTATGCACATTCACCAGTCCTATGACACCTTTTGTAATACTACATGTCACTCTGTTTTATGTTGCCATGCATATAACTTGTCTACAATGTGTTAGAATTAGTGGTCTAGTATACAGTATATATTTTCTAGTGGAAATTATATTCCATTATTATGTTAGTTGAAATGCGACCTTCATGTGAAGGTGATAGCAAAAAAAGATGGTAGCCAATAAGAAGTATTTCTACAAATGGTCAAATGACAGTGGAAAAGGAAACATTTTAACAATCCAATGCTAATACAGCCCAGAATCAACTCAAATGAAATCCCTGAGGAAGACTATCTGAGGAAACATACCATACTTTTGGCAACGTGTACTTTACTGCATGCCCGACACATTTTCCACAAAGCTCTTGTATATTTTCTGTATGAAAATCTAAAACATAAAGTCTTACATTTAGCAGTTGAAAAAATACAGGAGATTTAAACCAGGTTCTGCTGTATGCCTACAGATTTTTGTTGGCAATTAGATCTGAAGGAAATGATGTATCTCAAAAAAAAAAAAAAAAAGGGAGGAGGGGTAAGGCTGATGAATGTGGTCATATAATATGATTGAGGTCTTTCTTTCTCTAACAAGTAGAATGTTTGTGTGAACTATAGAAACACAAATAAATAACTACTGTTGTTATGATTACTAAGGGTATTTTCAATATGATCAGCTTCAGTCTTGGCACCTATTGAATTAAGGAAGTGCTGCTCACTCATGCCATGGACCCTTATGTGAAAGACACTGAAATTTTCTCCAAGCTGGTGCTCCAGTCTACTCTGCATTATTCTTGAAATATTCATGCCAGAAAAATCATCATTGAACCTCAGAAGCATCATCATAATGGAGATAGGCTAGTGGGCTAAGGTTGAGTTGGAGGTTTCAGCATTGTGAACAGCCCAGTGAAGAGGACACAAAATGAGGCTGTTTGGAGCAGCAATGTAGAGTGTCACTCCAAATATTAGCTTGATGAGCCACTGTTATTAAGAAACCAAATGTAGTTTATGGAGAAAAATTTGATCCACTATGATTAAAATGAAAAAACAAACTAGATGACATTCAGACATTTTGAAAGATGAAATGTTAACAAGTGTCCACATAGCTTTCCTAAGTTTGTGTCTTGAAAGTCAGATGTCATAGGGGAATGCCAATAGCCAGTTTATTTATTTCTTCCCACAGCAACTCCCTGTTGAGGTGCCACCATTATGATTTCTTTTTATTTATGTTCTTATGGGATCAGATTCTTTCACAGGAACCCCAGCAATTACCAATATCCACAGGTATCATATTTTAGGTAATGTTCCTGTGTTGCAGGTCTCAGACATTCCTATTTTTTTCAATCAAAATTAGTCCTGTTTTGGTACAGATTTAGATTTATTATTTTCCAATATGATTTAGAAACCCTGCTTATCTGCTGTTTCAGTAGATCTATGGCTATAGATTGATGTCCAGATGAGTACTGAATTCCAGACAGTTGTTGTAAGATAGGAGAATAGAGTACATGACCATCAAAAGTACCTTTAAACTGTTTTCTGCAGTTGTCTTCACTGGATTTCACCCCAGCAGAATTTCTAAAGGAGAAATGGTCTTAAGATTTCCATTGGAATTCAAAGTGTATTTTACCGCTATACCCACAACCAAGAGCTTAGAGGTCTTGTAACAAGGTTTAGATCACTTGGATACATGAGGGAATTGCAAAACAACCAACTGAATCTTCTTCAGAAAGTCCCCTGGCCTGAAAACTGTTTGTTGTCTGGAGGAGTTTCTCCTCCCTCTGTGTATGGCTGCTGATAGATGCCCAGTTGTAACTTAGCAGAAATAAAGAAATTGCAATTCTACTCTCGTTCAAGAACTTGTACTTTGCAGAAGCAAAACACACAAAAATTTGCACTTCCACTTGTAAAATCTATGGGCTGTGGAATTACCCATAACAATTTATTTCCTATGATCCCTGGGTCATTTCTAGAGTTCTGACTTTCTAAAGAGGTGCGTGAGAGGGTGTCCTGGTTCAGGTCAGGACAGGGATCATTGGTGGTTATACTATACCACCTCACTCCCTCTGTGCAGTAGGGATTCCTTCTGGTTGAGAAAATGTGGCGAAGATATAGTCTGGTATTGTTTGTTGTCATGGGCTTTCTGTGTGAGTGCTTTCCTTTCTTATACTTTTTGTCATTAATGTTGTTGCTGTCACTATGTGTTTCTTTATCACATTGCTGTTTCCAGCATATTGTTCTTTTCTCAATAGATGATCTTCACCTTTTGTGCCTCCAGCTGGAGGAGGGTGGAGTGGCAGTGGCTCGTGGTTTTAGCAGAAATGGGGAACACCATTCTGACACCACAACAGAGAGAACAAGTGCAAAATGAATGAATGCAACTCAATTGTTGAGCCTCAAACAATGAAGGTGTAACTGGGCACAGGGTCAAGAATGGTGCAGCACAACCACTCTGAATGCTGCAGATTAAATAAAAAAACCAAAATCTTGCTGCAGTGTGGAAAGAACACACAATTATTCCATCCTTTCTGGAATGAGGATTGGAAAAAAGACTTGCACTGCTCCTTGTGTCTGCTCAGTGGACTTTTGGTTCAGAGATACCTATGCTTGAGTAAGACTGGTCAGATTTTTGACCATACTGAAACAGTTTTGCATAAATGGCCTAAAATACATCTCGACCCACCAGAAGACCCATTTGTGCCCCCTAAAAACCTCCAGCCACAAACAAACAGAACAAAACAAAACCACAGCCTCCACCCCAAAACTGATGGAGAGTTTGGGGAGAAGAATGTTAAATCTAGGAGCTCATGTCTGCGACTTGGAGCCATCCTTGGTGTCAGGTGAACTCCTGAGAGAGTTGAGAGCCACCCACCACAGCTCCAGCCAGAGCACTCCAGACTCAGACTGGTGTGGTCTGCACCATGGAACTGCATGCGTGCTGAGCTCCAGGAGGAGCTCACTACCCCTAGAGCCCTTTCACAACTCTTCTATTTGATGTGAAATAACTGCTCCTGCATAGACGCTCTGGATTTGAGTCTTCACACTTAATTTTAAGCAATTGTTCAGCGTGCATTTTTTAATAATGAATGACTATACCAAAAATTAAACGCAGGGGAATTGCCTCTTGGCATTTACGCTACCAGCAGTTCCAGGAAAGACTATCCACTGCTGCATCAAGAAATCATTATTCCAAATGAGGACTCCAGATGTTAAATTTGTACATTATCTTCCTGATTTCTTCTCCTATGCATAGTTCAGCTTTTCAAATATTTTATCTCTTATCCAGATATTCAAAACTTTCTGCTTTATGGGGAAGACCATGACATCACCATGTCTGCAGTCTAAAGAACTTAAGAGAATAGTTGCTCTTTCAGTCAGTTTTAAGTCCTTAACTCATGACATAAGAATATAAGCTATTATCCCTAAACCATTTTGAGCAAAGTACTTCATAAATAGTCTGGCCGACATAAAGATGGTATCATTTAAACAGCAGAGTAAATGCATAAGTAATATTAGCTCAAGCTGTAAGCTTTGCCTAAGTACATGGAGTACTTTTAAAAGCTGCCAATAAATCATAACATATAGCTTAACACTCTGAAACAATGGAAAAGACAATTAAAAATACCTTGGAGCTGCAATTGAAAATTCTGTGAGCCAGTTGGTCAAAACTTCCTTACAGAAATAATTCTCATCTTACTAATTTTACCATCAACAGTCAATCAAAAATACAGCAATTAACTGGAGTATCCTCATTTTATTTTGGATTAATGCTAGAGTCATAAGCAAGGATACTCAAACCAAAGCCATTCCTTTGACGTGAATGTCAGCCCAGAACTTTAGTCATCAGAGAAAAAGAGGGAGCTAATCATGTAATGTTTTCATAAATGCATTCATTTCCTTTTCTTCATAACATCTCTTTTAAACTATGGATTACAAGCTAGCTGGAGCTTGCAACAGGGGGATCTCCCTTTTAAGTGCACATGTATGGAGCAGTGGCATCCCAGCTTAGGGCTGGAATTATGCAGTGCTAAAATGATATAAGTGATAATTCACAACATCTGTGTTGTCTTTTGGGAAGTATTTGTTATATTCCAAAATATAACCTTAGCATATTTAGGGTTCTCAAGTGAGAGATTTTGGCTGTCTCATATTCCTGATGGGTGAGTTGTTAACTGCCACTTTTTACGTGCTGCTAAGTCAACGAACCATCTTTCAATGCATTTTCCTGGAAGTCATACCTTAAGGCTCCCTGTTCTCTGTCACAATTTCTCATAGTCCATAAAATCAATTCTGTTCAAGGTGCTGTCTTCAGAGCTGCAGGTAGCAAAATCAGTAAATATCAAGCAGTGCTAGCTGCAGGGTTTGGTGCTAAGCCTGCACATGTCATTTTTCTGACCAGTCAGATCTGTGAAAGACCCATCAGTCACAGCCCCTTTTGTGTTAAATTGGAAGATCTCACCTCTCCCTCTGTTCACAATATTTCATTAGTGAAGCTTCTTTTACTTCACATGCCCCAGTGCAGCGGAATGTTGCACCTGCTGTTTTTCTCTGCTTTATTCCCCTAAAGGTATGGAGGTGATAAACTGGTAGAGAGACATCTGTAGTAGAGCTTTCTCTGTCTTTCACCTCAAAAGTTAGCAGTGTGCTCCCAAAGTAGATCCTTGTCAATCTCTGAGAGAAAGTATTAAATAAGCATGGTAACAACCCTTCCATTTATATCCTATGCAGAGGCAGAATTTGACATGTGTTTTGACATGAATTAATAAATTAAAACTGACATATTTTGAATTTATTTTTTAATATCTAGAAAAAATATTGATAAAATAGTATGGACACGCAATGTAGGGAAATACAGGAGAGTCAGGCTATTAATATACAGGCTATTAATTCCTCTAACTTGATAAAAGGCAGTCTTAAATAGGACTTGTAGGAATACTGACACTGTATATTGTGTTCACTCACACTGTCAGCATATTTTCTGAACAAATTAAAAACTGAAACATCATTTTGCATTATCGTCTTCTATTAGCATGCAGACTCATCTAAAAAATGCATACTCATGGTGAAATATCAAAGTAGACAGCAGATTAAAAGTGTAGACAAGCACATGGATCTCAGAGAGAACTTCAAACAATTTGAGTGATTTGGTTCAGCTAAAGTTCCCCAAGGAAAACAACACTTCTTACGTGAAACTTGACCCTTGAAAAATGTTAAAATATTTTTAACATGATCACCACACTTCGTGTTGTTTTAAAGCACTTTTAGAAGTCTAACTCATCATTTCAATAAAGAGTGACTTCCTGTCTTCAGTCAATTGCTTAAGAAGAATGAAGCATGCCAGCTGATAGATATGGGTGTATTAGAGTAGCAAAGGAAGAAACATTAAGAAATAGGAGAAAATCTGCACCAAGGGACATGTTACAAAACAGTGGTGATTTTTTGTGGTTCATTTTTAAGAACTACTCTCAAAATCTAGAAAGAAAAATTCCTATTTTAAATCCCTTATCCTTAGCATTTGTAGTGTTATAGGTTGCTCCAGGCAGGGAAAAAAATTTTGAAAATTCAATCATGACAACTGGACAAATACTGCCAACCCCCAGATTTTCATATTTTCATTTGAAATAAAACAGCAACTCTTTTCTTTGATAGGATCTACAATATCAATCTACAATTTCAGTTAGGTTTGGTATGAATGTTCAAATGAGTGCTCTTTCCTCCAAAAGGAAGCTCCCAAATGAGAACTCAACAAGGCACAGGATTTACTAACGGCTTCAAAAAAACCCTTTTCCACCTAACCTCTCAGAGTCCATATTTAGAACCAAAATGAGCATTTTTTTCTCAAGGAAAACTCTGATTCCCCAATTTAGAGCAGTTTCCACTAGACATGGACTGTGCACCACAAATTGCAAGCTATGTTTTGTGCCAAGACTATGAAGTATGTAACTAATGCATTTCCCATGTCGTGAGGATATTCAGCGACTACAAGTAAGACTATTACATCTCTAATGATCATAGTTTAAAACAGAGCTACAGCCATATTTTGGATGAAATCCTAGCTTCAGAGAAGCCAGTGTCTTTTTGCATTAGCTTTTGATGGACAAAATTTCACCCTTTGTTTTCTCTGACAGAGAATACATATTTATTTTCTGGAAGCTCATTGCCCTGGGTATGAAACGCAAGTTCTGATCCACCAGCTGCAAATTATTTTGTATTATAAATAGGCTTTTTGAACCTCTAGCGGAATGAATGAAGGTAAATGGGGAAAGAACATAATCCACTTTCATTTGGGCTTTGTTTTTTCAGATTAGCAATAAGTGCTGATTTCCATCAGTAAGTAACATGTCTGTCAGGCAGCATTTGGTAATGCTTTTCAGAGATGAATGAAAGTCAAAGTAGCATAAGCATCATTATAGACCTGAAACTGAAATTTCAGCTAACAATTATGCTTTGGCCCTATATTCTAACGTCATCATGAAGTTGCATCTCCTCAGGTGTTTTCATTTTGTGAGTACAGCAGGAAGCTAAGACTTCAGTAAAACATTACACACAGCATAAAAGACTAAACTGGAAATTTGCAATGTGTCATTAATTTCTTGCCTTGTGTGCTCTGGCACATTTCTAAAGGAATTAGCAGTGCAATATTTACTAGTTTTCTTGGAGAGTTTCAGCTGTGATTGCCCAGATGCCATCTGCTGAAGTCCTCACAGGTTAGAGTTCTAGAGTCAGGACTGTATTTCAGTAAAGCAAAATTCTTGTACCATTAGGGTCTGAGGACATTTGGCACCTCATGATTTCTCACCATGCTACACAAATTTGCATTATTCGTTCTCCTGGAAAGGACACTTCCTGTGTGACCAAAAAGAAAAATAGTGAAAAAGCCCTTATAAACGTTTAACTATTGTTATCAATACATTTTGTTGCACTTTACGATCACATCATGACTATTCTACAGGGAGGCAAAGAGGCAATAAATAGGCCACGCCATCGCTGGTGATGTCTCAGGCTTCCTTAGTCCTGCATGTCTGCACTGACCCTACAGCTCATGGCCTCCTGGTTTGGGGATCTCCTGCCTGTCCAGGCAAGGAGCAGTGCTGGGCAGGGCCACCTGCAGGGCAGGCAGATGACTGATGAGAAAGGAAAGCAGCGCAGCAAAGAAACCTTGCCACTGTAGGGAGAAAGAGTGGCCCTATTTTGTTCCATTTTTCTGCGGAAGCTGTCACTCATGCTGCAGCACGTCAAGCCCAGGCAAACACAGTTTGCTGCTCACAGTGACAGGCTCACAGCAGGGCTGGGGCTAGCTGGCATCTCTGGAGATGGCCCCATCCAGCTCCCTGCACAGAGCAAGGCCAGCCTCAGCAGCTCGCATGGGGCTGTGCCTGTTGTGTTTTGAATCTTCCCAAGTGCAGAGCTCCACAGCCTCTCCCAACAGCCTGTTGTTAACCTGTAAGTTTTACCTGCAAAACTCGAGTCCCTTTGCCTTGCAGAAATGCCAAAAGGCACCTTTCAGTAGCTTCTGCAGGACAATGCTGCCTTTCAGCTCCTGGGTAACTGTAGATGGCTCCAGGGGACGCGGATCCCTGCGGGACTAACCCAGGAACAGGCTCCAGCCTTTAGCCAAAGGCAGGGTGCTCTGACAAGATGACCAGAGCCTCACCACCTACTTTACCTCAGCCAGAGTTCAGGCAGCTTGTCCAAGAGCTGCTGGAAGCCTTGGCAGGGTCACATCTCCTCATTTCCCATCTCTTGTCTCTGTCTTTATTCAGTGCCACAGCAGAAAATGGTCTGCCTTAAGGGAAGAAAGTCTATCTTTTGAGAACCTTTGGGCTTTGGGTCTATTGTTTTAAAACCTAGAGAGAGAAAAACAATCTCTGCATGACCAAAATGCCAGTTCAATGCATAATCTGTATTTATGATTTACTGCAAAATTAGTTTAACTAGTTTCACCCTCAAGAGAAATATCATATTAAGCCCACTCGTTTTGTCAACATTTAACAGCACAAATTATATTTCTTGAGACAGGAAAAAAATAAAAAGAGCGAATAAAACAACCTTCAAACACCTGCAGAGTTGCCTTCCTACTGATTTTTTCTTCTAAGACCTGATACTGCAAGCTTCCCACACTTGTGAGCCTTCCTGGAAGAGCTTAGAGGATGTGGATCTCTGTTCGTCTTGTAATTCAGTAGCAAGCTAAAGTACAAATACAACAATATTTCAACTCTGATTTCCTTTGATATATAGCATCAATATATACAGCATAAATGGCAGCCAATTCCAATTACTGAGTTATCACAGCACCGAGGAGGTCCAGGGATTTTGAAAGACATTAGAGAAAAGCTCTAGGCGGACAACACATGCTGGGAATTTTGGGCCCATTCCTCAACAGTTCCCAGATTTTTTTTTATTCCTACCCAATAAATGAACAAAAAGATGATGCTTGACCCCCTCCTTGACTCCTAACCTTTTCTTTCTCTCCTACTCTTCAAACTTCTTTTGAGAAACCTGGGTGGAAATACTTTTATTTTTCCAAATGCTGTGAGAATAGCTGGTCCTGTAACACTTCCAGAGCAGCTTTACTTCAAATGCTGCCACAGCAGCAAACGGGCCTGATGAGGATTAACACCTCCCTGTAATTGGTGGATTTTGATCATTTACAGAAGTGACGTTACTCCCACTGCTCTCATTGATTTTGTTTCATAAATCCCAAGTGTGATGTTATCCCCCTGCAGTTTAACTGCTTTTTTGGTGGTGGGAAGGATGGCGAAGGGGAAGAAAATGGGGGCAAGTTGCACAGTTCATGCTATGTTTAATACTCTAATCCATATGTTTTATTTCAACATTCTCTGGTTTAGGCTGCCTTATTTTAGTCTTTAGCCCTCTTTGTTTCACTTCTCATTACTTCCTTCATCTTCCTTCGGTTTGCAATGTGTTACCCTGCTTTCTACCGTCTAAATTTGCTACATATTTAGAGGTGCTTAGATTCAGTCGTAAAGAAGGTCACACAGAGTTCAGAAATGTTTGGAAAGGAAAAAAAAACCTCTGAGAAAGATCCCCTATTTTTCTTTTGTTGATGGAGGGTGCTGATGGTTTTGTGATTTGCATGGTAAGGGTTACTGGGGACTAGCTCTGGTACAGCTTGTCCAGGACAGTGCAGGGCTGCGATGCTGTTTCCTCACATGAGATCATATCTGCAAACGAGCAGTGGGAGTTCTGTTGGGGGAGGCTGGGGGGATGGAAGGGAAGAGACAGACTGCAGTCCCATTTGAAATAATTAATCTAATCTCTCTGTTACTGCTCTGACCAATTCATATCATCCTTCTGCTCAAAACAAACTGCTGGATGTCGCATTCTCTTTTTTATAGACTTCCTGTAGCCATTAGCCCTACGTCAGCTTATGTGATATATCACGTATCCTTTAAAATTCTACATTCATTTGAATGAGTTCTTGAGTTATTAGTTCCTCCATCCACCCACCGATCCCTCCCTTCCCTGCTCTGCTCCAGGTAATCAGCAATTCAGCAGGACACTCAAAGCACCTACTTACAAAATTATCTACCCAGGAAGATGTTAGAGGTTTTATGTATATACAGAGGAGGACCAAAAACAATTGGCTGGGTAAAACATTTACACATAACTTCTGGCTTTCTCTCAGGCAGAGCTTTTGCAAGGGATTTATAGGTCAGATTGGCTCAGCAGTTTCAGCCAATTGCCCACCCTACCTTAACAAAGCTTGCGTGTGTTTGTACAGCTGTGCTCATAGCTGTGGGAGTCCCAGGGATCCCACAAGCCTTCAGTTCCTCTACCTCCCCTTCATCATTTACCAGCACACAAATGTGCACAGAATGAAACTGTAGAAAACTGTCTGACTAGCAGGTTAAAGGCCCGGGATTCAAACCCTGTTTATTTTCTTTGCTTGATTTCCTGCTGCTACAGTGAGTAAATGGTATTTTTCTCCTTGCCTTTTTACCTGTTTGTCTATCACTGTTTGGCCGAGAATGAAAGAAACCATCCCTTTCAGGCTCCTTTAGAGGACTTCAAGGGACACAAAATGTTTATGTGCTGCTCTGGATCCTCAGTGTTTTTTTCTGCTTCAGCGGGGGTGTTGGTATAAAATGGGATATAAAGTCAAACAGAAGTAAACCCACCTGCATCTCCTGAAACTTCATGTTAAGGAAGGGACGTATTTTAATTAATATTAAGCCAATTCACAATTAAGTGCAGTAAATGCTTGATGCTGAGCAGCTTAGAGGCAGTTAATATACCTTTTTGAACTGGTGCCACAAATTACAAAGCCTGCCATCTGGGGACGTATTACATTTGAAATTAAATAAAAAAAAGTCAAGATGTTTCTGAAAATTAGCTAGCAAATTCCAGCCAATCTCACATTCATTAGAATTTTTTTTTTTTTTTTGGACAGCAAAAGAAAACATGGAGGAAAAAAGTTCTTTAATTATATCTATTAACCTAATAAAGTATAGAAACTAAGAGTTTCAATAAAATGTTAGCTTAGCTAGTGATTTCAAAAGAGACTCTATTTGTATTTGAAGTATTATTGTCATTCCTAAAGTCTGATGCCAGTTTGATAAAAGCTCTAATTCAGAAAAGTATAAACTCTACTAACAAAAGAAATTAAAAACTGTCACATTTTCAAAGGATCCTATTACTGAGTTCTTGCAGACATTTTTAATTAGAGAGCTGTATTCATTAACACTTGATATGTTAGCAATCTGCCAAGATTTCTGCTTTCTCTTTCAGTCATTTGGGCCTCTGCTCTGCAATGAGCTAAGCGAAGACTCACGTCCACATCCAGCATGACTCTGAGGGTAGAAACTCAGAGCGAGTGAGAGCAGGACGCAGAGAGGCTCCAACAAGGAGCTTGCAGGGGCAAAGGGACATTTTAGTTCCTTGCTATTCTGACCCCTCCTTTTTTTCATTTTACCATTATGTAGACATAAATAGGAACAAGGAAAACCTCAGCTGGTGCCTCCATTGACATCTGTTTTTTAAAGTCAGTTCACAGAACTTTTTAAAGAAGTCAGTCACTGAGGATTAAAGATGGCATCCATGTTTGAAAAATCACATTGACGTTTCTGACTAGAAATAAAAAAAACAAGTCAGTCTGCAGTTTCTGTTGCAGCACTCAGAATTGTATCTGACACATTTGAAAACGGGAAATAAAAATCCCAATTCCTTTGATTTTTCCAGGCTGCTCTAAACTAGTTCTGGTTTACTTACTGTTCTAGCTATTCTCAGATTAACCCCACTTTGCACATCAGGTAAGATGCTTGCTAGATGAAATGAAGTGAAAAGAGAAGGAGGAAGTATATGGATATGCAAGTAGCATTCATTTACCAAATGACCATGTTAAAGCTTTTCATGGAGAGTCTCAATGAGGTGCTCCAGGGAAGTATTGTAAAGGAACACTGAACAAAATAATGCAATTAAGTGCAAGGAACCACCAAATACACTATTCTTTTGTACAATTACTCATACTATTGCTATATCAAAGTTTTGCAAAAATATTGAGATTGACTTTTTTCAGGGGCAGTGGGGAGGAAGGAGAGGAATTGCTTTTTGGCTTTTGACACTTTTTCTGGTTCATATTTCCATGATTTCTGTCCAAGTCTAATGGTTGTTTTTTTTTTTTAATTTTTTTTTTTAAATTAGAAGCAGAAATTATTTTCTCATCACACAGAGTCCTCACTTTAGGACAAAGGGGAACCGGAAGGAAGAGTTTCTTGCCATACTGAACCAAAGATCCTACTAAGCATGTGACCACACACTCTGTTTCTTTCCACAGACATGCACAAGAGAACTCTGATTGTCCCAGTACTGCCTCTTGGCTCAGGGGAGTTTCCTCTGCATCCTGGAAACAATTTCAGAGGCATTGCATGGATAAGACAATAGGACTCCCATAGTCAAATCTCAGGATGAAGTCAGGAGGACAATAGTTTTTAAATACCAGTGCATATTGTCAAAGTCCGTGCACTTTCATTTAGGAAGTAAGAAATATTATTCACTGCTGAAAGTATGACTAGCTGAAGAAGCAGCTAATCTTCTTTTCCAGTTTATGAAGAAAGTTAGATTATAAGCAGACAGTACCGGAAGGGGGTGAAGGACTGGAAAACTCAAGCCCTTCCCTTGAGATACATTTGGAAAAAATCTGTGGGAGAGCTGAAGGAGTTTTTGTTTGACTTTCCGTTTGTTTGGTTTATTATACTCCGAAACAGAAAAAGAACATGGATATAATACAAATCTCTCCAGTGTTACGGAAGATCCACCTCCTATATTAATCAAAACATGCAAAGATAGACATTTAACTGAAGGAATTTGCACAGTATGGCAAGAAAGAGAGATTATTGCAAAAATCTGTAATGGAACAACTCAGTGAACAGGAATAAAACACAAACTTATGTGGATGTAAATGAACATGTTTGAACCTCCCATTTGACATGCATGCAAAACTCATGATGTGTTTTGCATCCAAGTGAGACAAGGTATCCTCAAGGCTATTAGCCTAAAATCTACACTTATTTCTTAAGAACTCTAGGCGATTAGTCTATAAGTTAGGCTAGGAGACTTTTTTTTCCTTTTTTTAGTTTTCCAAGTACTGATGATTTTTAGACCTGCTTCACTTATCCAAATAAAAAAGATAAAACCATAGTTAAAAAAGGAATTAGGAGAAAATAAATATGCAGCCTGCCTATTCCCTACCTCTTTTGTCATCACTGAGATTAAAATAGAGGAAAATAAAAATATGCAATATTTTTTCAAAACTCTGTGCCACAGGTTTATTCAAACTGATAGGGAGCACATCTCTTCAAGAAGCAAGTCTTGACGACACACAACAAGTACAGCTATATACAACATGTTAATAGCTTTCAGACCACAATGGAAAACCTTAATTACAATCTGCATGTTTTCCTCACACTTGTAAGGTGCTACACATGTAATCCTGACAGCATGTATCATCTGCATTTATATGCTTCTAGTATGATCAGAGATTTACAATTTCCAAAGTGAAAATCTAATGCGACGTAATGACAATCCTTCAGTCATGTTATCCTGGGAATAAAACTTCTAAACAGTAGATAATATATTAAAGTAGATTTTGCCTTTAAGTGACCCAAGCAGAGGAATTTATCAGTTGGTAGAATTGTACAGTGCCAGGTAATATAAGCCCCCATTTTTGTAAGGAGAGGGGAACATTACAGAGAACACATAATGATTGTTGTCAATACTCACAGAAAAAACAAGGACCAACAGTTTCCAGGCTTATACCTGGAATTTGTGAGGTCTTGAAATATTTAGAACACTCTGGAAGAATTTTATAATTAGCAAGTAATACCATTCTCATGTTGGCAGCATTTAGATTAAGACTGTTCTTAATCTTTCTTCTTTATTTTCAAGAAGGATACTGCTTCACTGAGAGCTCATTCATCCTGTATCTTTCTGTGGTTCTCACTGACATTTGGCATTTAAGCCTACTCTTGTTAACTTATTGCTTTTCAAACCTTGACCTGGAAACACCGCAGAACAGATAGCATATGGGGACTACAACTGGGCGATTGGAAGGAAGGATTTAGGAATACTGAAAAACCTAATCAAAGAGAAGCAAGAGAAACAGAGAAAGAAGAACCCAGAACTGGAAAACACTGGAGCAAATTCTTACAGGAGACTGTAGAATGTTATAGAAATTCCCTCTGGGAGACCAGAGGTTTCTCCCTATAGTTCCAGGAAATACATTTACCAGAAACAGCTATTGGTCTTCAGATGAACAGATGACAGAAAGAGGAGAAGAGGATAAGAATTTAATAGAAAACTGGAGAGAGGAAAAGGACAGAAAAGAAATTAAATGCACCATCGAGTTCCAGTTTTGGTTTTAATGGCTCAAGGTCTCAGCAAGTCTTACTTGGCTCTGCAGAGCTGCCACTGCTGGATTGGGCATCTCCACAGCACCCAGCAAGGAGGCTTGTTTAAGAGAAAGTTTCTCTGCTCTATGTGGGAGATAAACTGAATATTGTTCCCTGTGTTTGGGTCTTCTGAGAGAGTTTTTCATGCCTGCTCTCTGCCTATGAACATACTTGTGAAATGCTATAAACAAAAAAGGTAAAAATAAGTGTCAGTTTGAGTACAATAATTTAAGAGAAAATGCTGAAATTGTATGTGCACAGTTGACTCCCTTCCTCCTCATCATCCTCACCCTTGAAAGCAGTACTGCTGTTATCCTAAGCGGTCTGTTTCCAGTCTAGCCTTCTTTAATCATGATGAAAAGCCTAAAATCTAGAAGATGATCCAATGTAATGACATTTTTTAAACACAGAAACACTTGGCAAGCATTTATGATGATTTGCCTAATTATAGCAGTGAGAGAGACATGTCAATATGCCCATTACAGTTTTCTTACTCACTGCAACATCTCACTGGAAAAAGTGAATTTTCAGCTCTAATTAATGGTGGCAGAACAGATTACTTTTCTTATGGCATATAATATCCAAAGTCTCTGTTTGTTTATTTGGGTCTCATTCAGACTGGTTCTGAAAATTGAAATTATTCCTGCATTGTTTTTATTTTGGGGTGAAGAAGATCCTTAACAGTTATGAATTACACAATGAAATTAACTTCTTCCCACCAGACTCTTTTCTACATTTACTATATGGAGGGGTTAAATCCTGAAATAGTTGTTAAAACCAGTTGTTGAAAAATAACTGTTCAGGTACTGTAAGAATTGTTCTGAGTTTTACCAAAATTGAGAGTGGACTCACTGCATTCTCAGGCAAATTTCACAATGAGTAAGGGTGCACTGAAGAGGAAAAGTGACGTCGTCTTTCTTAACAGAAGGAACCAAGAGGAGCACATCAATGAAAAACTTGAACGGAGAACTCATGATCATGTTGGCTCTTCACACAAAGATTCTTCCCTTTTCCTACAAGATTGCTTTTTAGGGTAGTAACCATTTTTCTGATTGCATTTCATTCACACTACTGCACAACAAAGAACAGGGCTCGCCAAAACTGAGGAATGGTGTTGCATCCTCCAAAAGGGCTGAGCATCCTGCAGTAATGAGAAATCTTGAGTGATAAGCAGAATATGATGTCATTCTCCAGGTCCAGCAAGATAATTGTCTTCCTGAAAGCCAATTATACCAATAATTTTCAAGCTAGGAACAAGCATCTACTCAGCCAATGTGAATATCTGTTGCTCAATACCAAGGAGCACATTTAAAGTGGCTGTTCAGGTGGTCTTAACTCTAGTTTCTTCTTTTGACATTTTCATGCTGAGGAAATAAGCTTGTTGCAATCATGGACACAATAAACATTTTAAATTTCATTTTCTTTTAACAAATTTCAGCTGCTTACTGGAATGTATTTATATGCAACAGAGTTATAAATTCAACTGGATATTTAAAGACCTGTAAGCATATCCACTCTCTAATTCTTAGGTCCCAGGGTAACATCATACTTTTATCTATAGACAGCATGAGAAATACAATGCTATCTGTCTCCTTTATGTTTCAAAAGCAGAAATAAACAGCAAGACTGAATCTCTTTATGGCTTCAAACTAAGCTCCTTTCATTCTCTTGCATCTAATTCATATTCTGTTCTCTCTAGTCAATTTGTGACAAAAGTGTCTTTATCATCCTCATTTGTCAGTCCGTTTAAGTAATGCAGTAGGGAACAGTAGCTTAGCAGTGAGAGACTGCTCCACACTTCCTGTTTTCCAGGAGCAAAAGGGAGATTTCATGTATCCTTGCTATGCTTTATGGACCTAAGATCCTTTTTATCATCCCAGCTAAACCTTTGTAATTATGAAAAATACAGGGCTGATCTTTTGGGTACTTGGAACTTCCTGGGAACTCTCATGCAATTTAGTGCTGTTGCCTTTATTTAAAAAATAACTACTTCTGTGATAGACACTTCCATTTCATATAAATTGCTATTTCTAACTAAGGCTCCCAAAGTTTTAGCTTATTATACTGGATGATTTAAAACACAAGAAATACATTGCTATACTTTCTGTGTCTTTATTAATAATTTTTTAAAAATTTATTTTAGAAATGCACATATGAAGTTGAGGCAATTATTGTTGTTTGAGTTGCTAGATTACCGTTGATTGGTTTTCACCTGAAATCACAGAACTTAGTTTATCTAGGATATCATAACTCTGGCCCCTATTATGTGATTTTCAACCTCTTCATAATTTTTATAGGAAATAACTGTGAGGATATAGCAGTCACCACTTTCTTCTCACCAGGCATATGCATGTATTAATTTATATGCACAATAAGCAACAGGAAAAGATTAGTTCCAAAGGGAGAATCCTATATCGCTCAAATATGCTATTGCACATTCGCTACGTGTGAACATTTACATGCCCAGCTAAACTGCATAATCAGTAAGATTGTAGGTGCAAATTATGTAATTGTATCCCCTAGTAATTGCCATAACTCCTTCCCCATGAAGTCACCTCATTTGCATGTGTGACAGTGGCATCTGCATTTTCAAATTAGGGAATTTGCTGTGGAGCAAAACGTTTAAGAAAATAGAGCCCTAAAGGGAAAGTCTCACTTCCTTACAGAGGCTTCCAACCCCGAAAAAAACTGGGAGAGGTATATGGAAAAGAAACAAAATCATGTCTTGCAAGAATGTTACTGGAAGATTTTCACATGGTATCACAACATTTTAAAACAGCAATTGCCAAATGTCAGTGCTGCAGGAATGAGGATGAAAGAGCCCTTGCAGGAAAGTCTGTTAAAACAGCACAGATATGAAAGAGTAGTCATGCAAATGTCAGTTCCAGTTTGCAGCTATTAATCTAAGCTTCAGTCTAACAAGAATTTGTATCACCTGGCCTTCTTCAAGGGCAAGTCAAACTGCCCCAAAAAAAGACTTGAGAATGGGCCTGTTTAGCTGACTGACTGTGCTATCAAAATCTCTGGCACAAGTTCCTTTTTCCTCTTACTCTCCCACAAAGCAATATTAAACTTTTATGCTATGGGAGAAGGTCACTTGTTTCCTTAATAATTAGCAACCTACTACTGACTTCTGGAATTTTAGAGAGAACAAATCCTTCATAAAACACATTGTTTCATGAACTGGATTGGTGCCTATCCAAAATTGTGATCTAATTTATAACCTCTTGCTTGGAAGTGGTGAATGATATTAACGTAGCCTTGGAAGAAGAGCTTTAAGAGCATGTCTATTCCATCCGGTGCAGTCTGAGGGAGAGCTTCCCAAGGCAGGGCCACACAAACGAGTTAAGCTATAGACACACTGCAATATAGACCCAAACAAGGAATGCAGCACTGCTGCTCCCAAGCTAATTGCGGGATTCAACCCCTGAGATGTTTTTCTGACTTGCAACTCCTCAGCAGGGTGGATTTCCAAAGTCGGAGTGCAGCACTAATAATCTTCCTTGAACTTATCAAATGAGCTATTCATCACTTTTACTTGGATCTTTAACTTCTGTATTCCTCTGTCTTTGACAAGCACTTTGATCATAAGCACTACTTCAATAGTTTAGTGAATTGGTTCTTCTCGTGACTGTGCAACATTAATCTTACACATTTCAATAGGTGTGATAAAACCACTGCCAGTCATGCCCACTTGTTAGCTTGCAAGGTGGATCTTCTCTCTACATAAAACCTGGCCAGGAAGACAGAGCAATCCTGCCTGTTGTTTTTTATTTCAAGTCTGTGATGGAAAGTATGACAACTTTGTCTGTATCCAGTGGCTATGCGAACAGCCCTCTTTGTCCATTTCTTTCCAAACCAAGCTATTTTCTGTTCTCAGACTCTACCTCTACATACCTTCTTTTTGGCAATCCAAAGGCCTCAGAAAATGATAAACAAAAATTGGCACTTGTATCCTAACAGCACTTCCAACCATCCGCCTTTGGCAGCTTCCAAGTCAATCTCAAGTACAAAGTCAGACCTATAGGCTGTGTCAGCTTTTTGGAGAGATGAAACAAGTGGGAGGGTTCAGAGTAGGAAATGTATGGAAATTCTATCACAAAAGACTAGTGTTGCCAGAGGTAGCTACAAAAGCCCATCTGCTCTGGTGAGCAGATATGTGGGCATGATCCCCTCTTTTTTATTTATGTGGGGCTTATATTTGTAATGTGGAGTGAGAACAATACCCCTGTTCAACACCAGCTGTATGATTTTAGATAGCACTCAATAGCCAATTACACAAGACCAATTCCAATCTGTCAGTGTAGTGTGGTCTGTCCTGTCACAGGAAGTGTTGTTTTTGGAACAGTTTGAGCAGCCATTGCCATTTTACTGTCTACTGACAGAAATTAATAGTGAAGGCCTTGTAAAGCAATTTATCAACAGCTGCTTGAATTCACACTTTTTTCACCCCTCCTATCTCCAGACCAGAAAGACTGCCTGCCTATTTATGTCGAAATGTCAGTGGAAGGTAGAAACTGAGCAGGGTTGACTCCTGGGAGTCAGTGATCTCAATGACACAGGGTTTCATTAAACTCCACTAGGGCTGGTTTTGGAGGGGCTGAAAGGCTCCAGTCCAGGGCTATGAGCAGCCACAGGAGAGATGTAAACACAGATGCACCCAGAGAGCTCAGCCCTGCAAATGCAGGTCCCAGACAGCGCAATCAGCATCGCACGAGACAGAGCGACAGCACAAAACCTCTGAGAGGAGCAGTCATTTTTCCTTCAATTCAACCATGTAACATAAAGTAAAAAATACAGACATGTTAACTGACATAAGAAGGAAATTTATTTTGAGTCTTTTCATCCATTTAAAAAAAAAACCAAAAATCCCCCACATTCCCACTCTGAGAGAAATTCTGAACTACGGATATTTTAAAGTCTTGTATAAATTCACTTTCTTCTTCTGAAAATGCCAGGCTGAAGTTATTGTTCTTTTATAGCCACAGACTGTACTTGTGTCACAAATTGTTCTGACATCCACCTTAAATGTCAGTGTAATTCTGCTAGAATACAACAGCACTCATAGATGTACCTTATTAGTATTGACAGGGTGTATACAAAGAGTTCTAGGATGGCAGTGCAATTTCAGTATTCATAAAGGAATAAATTAACATCAGAATAAAATTCAAGGACCATACAAAAGATCTAAAACAAAGAAGTGAACGGAATACTGGCACTCTAGTAAAACAAATTTTTACAGTTTGTTTTTAAGGAAGTAAAAAAAAAATATTTGCTAATGAGAAAATGATTTGAAAATATGTTTGGGTGTGTATATGCATAAATATGTTTAAATTGCAATCTTCATTGAAAAAAACACCACTCTGAGATACACAATGATTCTAAAAGGATTACCTTTTTAAGCATGAATGACATTTACGTAAAAATATGTTTGTATGCAAGAACTTTGAAAAAGATTAATCTCTAGACAGGTTTGTCCGCACAGTTTTTCTCACAAGCTTGCATCACTGGAGAAATAAACTTTAAAACCTTTCAGAAACTTTGAAAGGACATTTTCCAGTAGCAAGCTTTATTTTCAACAGTTTATCTTCTGCTGCTTCCTTTCTTTGAATGCTACTTTTGATGCTGTTTTGTGTGAAGGATAACAGCAAACGGTCTGTAAGAACCTCAAAGGGGTGTAAGACAGGGAAAAAAAAGGGCTGCCTTCCTTGATGAATAAAAATATGCTTTACCATTCTCTCACGCAAAAAGCTGATTTTTTCCAGCATAAGGGAGAAAAAAAGGGTGTTCTTAAATTTCTGGCAGCACCTAACATAACCTTCATTATTTGCTATCCTAACCACATCATCAAAGCCTTAAAAATTCAGTGAGGAAAAATTGGGGTTTTTTTTCTTCAAAGGAACTCATTGTATATTTCACCATGAATGCAGAGAGGAGCGATTTTCTTTCCTCTAAAAGGTGTGATTTTTATTGCAAATCAGAAAGACTGTGGAGGTCCAGACTATGTTTTACACCAAAAGACTGGCACACAAGGAAGCCTTCATGACATATTGCAATGTCAGGAGCTGTAAAAATTAATGCAGAGAGCATACCCCAGTTAATAAACAGTTTTACAGAATCTGATCAGCCCAGGAATGACTGGAATATACTTTTTTCTTAATATAGTATTTGTCTGTGGTTCGTAACTCCTTGGAATACTGGCTTGGTTACGTACATATTCTTTTTTCGGACTTGAGATGAAGTGCAAAGGTAGGAGCATGAGAGAAACATGGATAGAAACCATCAGAACAGGGTGAAGGGTGAAGAAAGATTGTTCTCACTGAAGGACAAATAGGAATTTGAAATAGCTTTATACACCAACTCACCTTAGTAGAAACCAATTTGACTGTGAAATGTAATTAGGTCTTACCTTCATTTCACCAACTAAAATGCGTGTCCTGAATGCTGCAGGATGTCAATATTGAATTGCTGTTCTGCAAGGGACACAGGACAATCCTCCTGCCAGGACCCCCTTACCAGAGCTAGTGAGTTCCAGTTGTGGGTAAGTACAGCCATACAAGTGGTTGAATATTTTGAGATAATATGTTATCTATGGCATCGATCTAGCAGAATCTGGGACATACTGCTCACACAGAAGAAATTTTTTATTCTTTCTTCCAAGCTGTAGGTGTTTTTATAAAGTCTGCAGGCAGCACCCACAAAGTTCAGAGAAGAAATGTAAGTAAAACCTGGATATAAGTGTATGGACTTAGTTAGAAATATGAAACTGAAAATGCGCTTGTGAATTGGCTGTGGCTCTAGTGTCCATGTTATGGATTGAAGACTAGAACAAAATACCGGGGATTCTCAGGAACAATGTGAGATCACAGTTAAACCTGGGTGCTCAGACTCTCCTGAAAACTGTCAGATCATCCTAGTGTTTGTATTTATCTGTTTATTAACTTTGTTTCACCTCTGTATACTTTCAGAAGTGCTTTTCTTCAATAGACTTCCTCTTTCAGTACTTCTTGTTTATCATTGCATAGAATTTTTATCAGGTGATACTGAGCCCAGGAGAGAACAATCATTTCTCCCAGCTTCTCAAAATTTGCCATCTCTGTCTGATGAATATTACTATTCGGTCCAAGATATTTCTTCTCTCATCCACCAATGTATCTTGCCATTTTATGAGAGATCGTACTTCTGTGGTAGTACAGGACAGCTGCTGGGTGGACACAATTAGATTTCTGCTGCACCACTTTGGTGCAGTGTCTGAGAGTAACTGCAGCTTCACTGACATTTAAGATTGAGGAGGTATGAACAGCCCAGGCACAGTTATATGTGTGTACTTTTAGAGATATTGATTGCGACTGTGTTGGACAGTGGGAAAAAGTGGCATCTTAAACTGGGACAATTAAACCAGAGCCCTAAATCAGAGAAAAGTCTAATGTAATTTTCCTTTTTCTAAAATCACCTTTTTTCAGCCAATAAGACAACAGAAAAAATGGAACAAGTAAGGTTACTGTTATATTATTCCTTCTCAGTATGGCAACAAAATGAGATAATAAAAGTAAATAATGATAAATTTAGGTAACCAGAATGTGTTTGTGGGGAAAATTACAGCTGTCTTCCTGACCTGTGCATGCAATGAGGATGCTGAACCAGCATTGCTGCTGAAAAAGGCCAGACCAAAAATGGTTATCATAAAATGAACAAGGTTTCCGGGAAAGAGACAAATGTGAAAACAGGTAAAAATATGGTTGTTTACATTTTTCAATAGTGATTTTTTTTTCCCAAAATGTTTTCTTAATCCATGAAAAATCATCATAATTTCACACTATTAATCGGTTTTGATGGTTTAATTTTTCTACTTAGTGTTGAACAAGTGTTCTGTGATTGTGAGACCTGATGAGATCATTGTGAAAGAGCTTGTACTTACACCTGTTTTACTTTCAAGACAGTGCACTCAACAGACATGGAAATAAGAGGGTCAAATAAATCTTGATCAGAGCCTTGCCCACAACAGATCACAGTGGTTTAGCCATAAGGCGGTGAGAGATAATGTTTCAAAGGTAAGACTGTGAAAAAACTGCTTTTGTCTTGCCAAGAGACTAATCTGATTAGCAGGCAATTCTTTCATGTTTTGGGTGTAACATCTTAGAAATGAGGCTTTTGGTCTTTTTTTTCGCTGAATTTCTACCAGTGGGAAGAGATGAACAGGTTGGTTTGTGTGTTTTCCACTGGGATATATAAGCACAAGTAGAGCTGGTTCGTAGGTTATTTCAGCTGGTAGAGCCTCTCTGTGCTTTTTGTATAGAAAATAGGTGTTTATTACTTGGAAAGCCAGTAGAGAGTTGTCCTTTAATCATCTAACTGTGGGATCTGACATGTTATAAAATGCACCTGTTAGAGGCTGCGCTGGAATTCAATTAGTTCTCATGTGACTTTTGCAGCTGAACTAATGGGCTGAAAGGTTATACTGGGTAAATACAAGATCCCAGATTGATTCACAGGGAAGTCTGGAGAAATGTCATGATTTCACTTTGTAAATTTTGGCCATACCAAAATAATCACGTTGTTATTTTGCTTTAAAAAGCCCTAACTGGGGTGATACTGCTTACTTATTTTGAAATTTCAAAACAAAAGTATTTTAGCTAATACTTCTCTATTAAATGTCAGCTGCTTCCGAGTAAGAAAGAAAAATTGCTGTGCTACAACAGCTACAGTTTGATAAATGGTGACCATTCATTTCCACTCATTGTTTATGTTGTCATGTTTGACTAGTATAGCTACTCATAGAGCAAATTCATTAAGGTTATTATGACTTGTTATAAGAAAACAGGGATTTTAATTGATCTGTCTAATACTAACCTGTAATTGTATTATAAAAATGCAATAATAAGAGGCAGTTTTCTTTTAGGCATATCTGCTATAGAAAAGATTTTTTGGTGTGTGTGTGTCCAAGGATTTGGTAGATTTATTTCCCTTCACATTTTCATTTGAGGTTGTGTGGCATGGTCTGGTATCAACTGCACTAATTTTACATTGAACAAACAGAACTTTTACTGATTTACTAATATGAATGATCAAAAAAGCTGTATCTTGGATCAGTTTAATGTAATCTTTTAGTGTCTTTCACATTTTGCACATTTTAGATTTTGCATCTTGTAAGCACCAAATTAGAAATACTTGGTGCTTACATAGATCTACATAGCAAATATGTAAAACCAGAACATGAACAAGATAAAGCAAAAAGAAATCTATGTTAATATCTACATAATTTTTGTTATCCTTTCAGATTTTTTTCAATCCTTCATCTGTCAAGATTGAAGCTAACAGACTTTTGGTCTCTTGGTCTAACCCTGCTGCCTTCACAGTCCCTATAAGTGCATATTTTCATGAACTACTGCTTTCTTAATGCTGAAACCTGAGATACATTATGCTTTCCATAAAGCCCATGAACAGACGTTATTCTAAAATGACCATAGCAGTTGATTTTGTTTTCAAGTATATTTTGTTATAAACTAATATCTGGATGCATAGATGTGTACTTTATGATGTATTATCTTGATGGTCACCTTGTTTTTCCCCTTTTGAGAGGAAAAGTGGAGCATCCTGGGGATGCTGCCCCCCATCCTGGGGAAGCTGCAGGCCAAAGCCCTCCCACCAGCTCCTGCTCCCCATTCATCAGCCTCTGAAAGCAAGGATAGGAAGGAGTTGGATCATTACTTTGAATCCTGACTAAGTTATACTTTCAATAAACTTGCTCAAGCAAACCACCAACCCATTTTGGCTGAAACTTTCAAAATTGCCTCAACCTGAGACAGAGTCCTGGCAGAGAGAATTTAAGCCTAATGCACTTGTTTTAAGTGACATCTGAGAGAAACATTCGGTGGCCTTCTAAATGGGACCTTAAACCTAGAGGAATACAAGAAAATGTTCAAGTAGTCTGTTTTGTTGCTGTGAACATCCAATAGTGCCTGAATAGATAGGTCTTCTTGTCCTCCCTATGCTCTCTTGGTTTTAGAGTTGAATTTATTTTGACTTTTTTTTTAACATTTATTTATTAGCAAAGTACAAAGCTAAGCTGAGGAAATAACCTTAGCAATCCTTTGAACAGATATTGCTCACCATTTCTTTCTCAGACTTTTGCTCATGTTTTTTTATTTATTCAAGTAGAAGATGCAGCAGATTTTGACAGCTAAATGACTGTAAACTGTGGTTTAGTAGAATGAATGCATCCTTTATGAAGTTTTCTAGTTTTTGAGCAAATAAATCTAGCATTGCTTCTGTGTACTTAAGGTGCCTCTAGTCAGTGCTTGGAGAATTGCCATTCCCTACTGGTTTCTGCTGTGGTTAGAAGCCTAAGTGAGAGTAAAGTCATCAGACAGCTGGATGTAATGTTAATTAATATATCTTGAAAATGTCTTAACCCACAGCCTTAGAAGAACCAAACCTACTTTTCTATTTGCAGTTTTCATAGAAAAATGTGCATTTATAAGTTTAAGAACTTTTATTTTTTAAAAATTAAATTTAGTGTTAAAATTAATTGATGATGTTTTTCTAATAGATAATTAATTTTATTATTTAATACATGATGTTCTCTGGGGTTTCCTGTCTAGAACTTGTTATGATACGAATATCTTGTATGTCTTGAGACTGTTACTGCACCATCGCAGGCCATGGATTGCCCTTAAACAATTCAGATTATCAAGAGTAAGACTGTCTGACCCCATAATGGCTAATCAAAATGCTTTTGCTGAACTTGAATCAAATGTCTTCCTAGAAACTATGTTAATTATTAGTAAAATACAGAAGTTAAAAAGAAAATGGAGAATTAAAAAAGATTAGACAAGCAGCCATGGAATCACTGTGATCACTCTTGCTATGATGGAAAAATTTGTAGTGCAAGAATTCATAATAGAAGAAAGTTCAGGATGTTCACGTTCATAATAAAATGAGCATAATATTGACACTGCAAGCCAGATATGCCCCATTGAAAATATAAAACAATTATTATATTTTTAATAACAGATGTTATTGAATAATGACTGCTGAATTACAAAATTAAAATAGGCATCTTTCAATACCTAGGAAATACATTGATTAAAACTGAAAAATGTGTGCCTTGTATTTCTGTTGGGAAAATGTTGTCACATCAGTTTCAACATTCAAAATAATCTCCCCTCCATGGTCAGTGAAGACCTGGGAGATTTCCTTCTCCTCATTTATTCTTTTTCTTTCTTCATGGTTGAGTTTAATTTGCACTGAGCTCCTATGAAGAGAAAGAAGCAGAAGCAGCCTCTCCTATTTACTCCAGTTTTAGCCTAAAGCAGTAAAAAGTTGCCCTCCAAAGCAGAGGGCCCAAGGCCAGGCTGACCCGAAGCTGGGGCACAGCCCAGCCCTGTGCCTCGCTGCAAACCGCACCTGATGCGTGCATGGCTGCGAGGCGCAGAGAGGAGGACACCAGCAAGGGAAGTGGCAGCGAGCACTTCATTGGAAAAAAAGTCAAGAAAGTCAAGAGAAAGTTCTTCTTTTGTGCACTGTATTTGTCGTCAAGTCAGAGGTAGATTTCTGGGTGAGAAAGTTGGTTGCTCCTGTTAGTTTCTGTGGAGTGCAAAGAATGGTTTGTCCATTTTCTGTGGCAGGAAGGAAAGGCACCAAATAAATCCTTGGCTCACCTCATAGCTTTTTTTCTCTAAACAAACACAGCAAGACCCTGAATGGTCTGAAGTCACTTGAGCCAAAAAGGCAGCAGCCCCTCCCTGAGTTGCAGGAGGGCTGAAAACTGGGGACATGACACTGAACCTTGCCCCTACTTTGCAGAGCAGCCTGTGCCCAGTGTGAGCCAGACTGCTGTGCTGGCAGCTGGAGGGTGTCCCTCATCTCTCAGAAGCTCAGCTCCCCAGCTTCCTTCCTCCCTTCCTGGGCACAGGGGTCTTCTTCCCCCAGCCCTCACTGTGTGCTCGTGGAGCTTTGCTGCTGGTGGGTTCAAGATTTCCTTATCTGCTCTCAGGCAGTAGCGTAGGAAGGCAGCAAGGGCACTGTCAGCCAGCAAGGGCAGACCTCTCCCAGCAGCTGAGGTTTTCCAGAGTATGTTCTTGGCTGTGCCTTTGGAGGCTCCAGGGCAATGCTCATCTGGTGTGCATTGCCAGCCTTGCCCCAGTGAGCAGAGAGCTGTCAGATTGGCACTGCCTGAGAAGCTGTTCCTCCAGCGACAGCCCTGCGTGGCTGGGCCTGCTTTGTGTTAGGAGGTGACTGACTCAGCCCCAGGGAGACCTCTGAGCACAGAGTTTGGGAAAATTTAGTTTTGGGAAAATTTCCTTGAGGTTCATTTTAATGCTACAACCAGAATAAACTCTGACTTCAGAATAGGAACACATGTTCACCTTTTAAGTCCTCATCAGGGTTTCTAAGACAGCAGAAAAGTGGCAGGATCTTTTAATATTCAGCAGAGAGGATGGCTTAGCAGCTGCCAAGTAGAAGCAGTTGACATTGCTTGGGAACAGGAGCAAGCATTGCTCTTGCTCACTCCTCCTACCTCCCTCAGCAGCCTGAACATAATAAATATAGTGGTAAGAAACAAACGGTCTCCCCCGCTGCTTTACTAGAAACTGGAGTGTCAAGTCTTCCTCTGCTGGATAAAAAATAGAGTGGGCAGGATGTGACAGGATTTCTAAAATAAGCTTTGCAGAAAGTAGACAACACAACCAGGACATGAGCAAGAGGGTGGATGTGATCTGAGGGGGCACGACTGTGTGATGGAAAGCCTTGAGGAGGAGTGGGAAGAGAAAAACCATAAGTGCTTGGTACGTAGTAAAGCATTTACAGTACCACATCACGGGACGTTTGTGGTTTATGAGGTATGCTGAGGCAGCTGCTGGATGTGTATTAATGTATTATCACAGTAATGGATTATGTTTTAATTCCCTGTAACGTGCCCAATCCCGAGTAATGCAAAGAAGCAAATTTGGCTTCTGTGCCAAGCAGCAAGTTGTGTCACAGATTTAAGACATGCTCAGAAGGCTGTGATGACGCCTCACCACACATTGTGCTGGACACAAGTCCTGTGCGCAGCCCTGTGCAGCTCCTGTCCCAGATCTTTCTACAAGAGGGATGATGTCTCCCAGGGAGGAGAAACATTCTGTCTCCTGTCCCTAGCAAATCTTTGTAATTGACAGAAAAATGTTTCCTGGTTTTAACCTATTAGTTTAGAAACAGTTAGGGAAAGGGGCTGGAGCAGCCTCACAAGCAAGGTCAGCTCCTCAGCTGGTGCGAGTAGACAAACTCTCACTGATTCCAGAGAGGCTGAAGTAATTTACCCAACAATGATAAAAATAGAGTCATAGAGTCATAACACATGTCCCCAAGGGAAGAATCTCACTCTTATTTTCCACATGTATACCTCAAACAGAGCCACCAATCTTTGGCAGCAATTATTGAACAGGAGAACGACTCTGTCTTCAGTTTTGGCATACAGGAACCAGGAGTGATGGCAGAGGTGATGCTGGTGACCCCAGAGCAGGCTTAAAGGGAAGCAAGAAAGGAAAGCATGCATTTGCTGTACCAACAGCGCTGTGACAATGTTTGGGTTGAGACTGCGATGAGCAAGCTCAGGGTGGATAGCCTGCTGCTAACACTGCAGCCCTGATTGGGACTTTATTTGCTGTAAATGTATTAAAAGACAATCTCTGAGGAAAAAGGAACTGATCTGGAATGCTTAATCAGTGATGTAGTATGCACCCCTACCAAGAGTTTTCAGTAAAATCAGAGCTACCAAATAACAGTACAGTTTTGACTGAGTAGCTGGACTTCAGTGTGTTACCAATGACACCAAAATCAACGGGCAGAGAGTTTCTATGGTTGCAATATCAAAGGGATCTAAGAAAATACTGTCAAATCTCATAGAGGAAACAGGCTGTTTGGGACCTGATGCCAACATCTGAATGAATTCAAATGTCTAAAACCAATTAAGAGAGGCAGTGCTAAACAGCAATCCTAATTCAAGCATGGCTCTGGCAAAAAAAAGGGTTTTCCCTCTGGGTGTGGTCCTAGAAATGATCCCTAGAGCTGTCAGACATACCCCAGGCATGAGTCAAGAAGCAGTTATATAAGTGGCTCTGCACTCTGTGCTCTTCAGTCAAGGACAGGAGATTTCATTCAGGTAGCAAAGGGTACCTGCCTAGCTGGGTGAAAAATTTTTTTCTCTCTTCAGCAGAGCAAAGTACCGGAATAGCTACTCTGGTGGAAATATTGTCCAAAAGCTCTATATTGGTGTCCAGTGGGCATTTAGGGTTATCAAAAAGAAACACTCTCCACATATATTTTAAGGCTTTCTGTACTGAATCAGTAAATGGGAAGGTGTCAGATGATGTGATAATGTACAGCTAAAATATTTTCTTTAAACAGCCTTATTGTTTGTTGCTGGGGTGAGTGAGTTGTGTAAGATGATCCTCTGGACACATATTTTGGAAACTTTTTGGTCAACTGCCATGCAGCCAGCAGATTTAGGGCCAGTGATTAAGTTACTGAGGCTTTTGTTTTTTAAGTATGTACTCCTCAATATATCTTTCAGGGCTAGCCATGTGCCAAGGGGCTTGTAACCAAGCTGTGATACTCTTTCATGCTTTCAGAGGTCTCATTACAGGCTGCTGGCACCCACAGCCTCCTTCCTGCTCATTTCAGATGACCACAGCACACAGCAGAGGCTGAACAGAGCAGACAAGTCAGTCAATGAGTGGGGCACATGGAAACAAAATGTGCATTTCTTCCTGGAAGGCAGAGGGTTTTGTTTGTTTCAAAATGGTGGTTGTTCTGATCCCAGAGACCAATTGGAGCTCAAGCAATTCTTTGCATAGATACTTTTTCACGGCAGCCAAAGTCAGGCTTTGGAAAGTAGTGGGGCATTATGCAGAGTTTTTGTAGTTTTTTCTGAGATACAGGCTGCAGGAAGAGTCATGGCTTCAGATTCTTGGTCAAAGTGATTTGTTTAGCTGTCTTGGCTTCCTTGCAGTTTAGCCAGTAGATTTTTGGGCTAGGGATTTAATTGTGGAGAACTTTTCTTTTGCATCCATATTGTGGTTTATTCATGTAATTAGGTTGCCATCCTGCTTTGACTACGCTAAGAAAACCATTGTGGGTTCTTTTTTCTTTTTCTTTTTTCCCCTCCTTCAATAATTTCTTCAATAATTTTTCCTTCTGAAAACATTAATATGTACTTGCTAAATGTGATATTCAGTTCCTCAAGTCAAAGGACAAGCTGAGATCAGCGTAGTTTGCACCAAATGAGGATCTGGCCCATGACTTAAAAACAGACAAAAGGAAATACCGTCCAAAGCTGACTTCTCTATTACAGTGTTTAAGCCTAAATGAAATGCTTTGAGGACATGATATTGGGATTTTTTTTCAAGAGGATCAAATGCAAGAAATAAATAGGCATGCAAAGTCTGCTTCCCAGGTTATTCGGGTTTCGGAGCTCTGTTGTGTCCTGCTGCAGAGTCTTTCCTTTTGCTTTGGTAAAACATCAGAGTGTAGAGGGTGACCCTGTGCACTTGTTTCAGATGAGTGTAAACAGAAGATGATATTACTTGTCTGAGTGAAGTGGACTATCCCATGGAGGAGAATAATAGCTGTCTCCTAGGGCTGTTTTTCTCAAAAAGACTAGTGAGAACTTAAAAGTCAAAAGACCCAAGAAAAGGGTGAAAGTTGATTACTTTAAGGATTAAACTGTTACCCTGGTGAAGTCAGCAAATACTGTTTCTAAGCAATGATTTCAGTGTCTCTTGAGCGCTGTGAATCTGAACTGTGGAATTGGAATGTATTTCTTAAAGATGTAAATATAATGTTATTAATTTTTTACAATGTTATTTGGTGTTTTGACTTCAATAAAATACATTCTGGAGTAGTGTATAAAAATCAACTTGCACAGAGAATTTAATTTGGATATGTGTTTTTAAGACATGTAAAAAACTAGAAGTATGTAATTAAAGAATTATACAGCTCTTTAATTCACATTGAATTGTGTTCTGTTAAAAATGTACTTGCACTTGGTGTAGATTTTTAGCCACTTTTTCTTCCTTGTAATTCCTTGGAAGAGGCAAATGAGAGTACTATTGCTCTGGTAACATTCTGTTAGGTAGGGAGTGATTTTTCACAAAGTCTTGATTATTATTTCATCAAGAAAGTAGGTAGATATTAAAGGTTACCCAGATGGTTTATATATTACTATAATAATCTTGTTCATAGAAACTCTCACAAAGAAAATAATTAATCATAAACATACTGTGATCCCCCTAAAGCAGCGACTGTTTTAAGTTGAAATCCCATAATGGCTATGACCTCTAACCCTGATGTAACTGTTTCTATCCTGGCTACTAAAGTGGCTGCTCATGAAAGGCCATCAAATACAGAAGTAAATGCAAAGGTTAACAAAGTTAGTGGACCAAACAAACTTGATACTGAGAATGAACTTTCACATGTAGCAAGAAAATAAACACCACTCTTCCAGACTGATCTACACAGGAGGTTTGAGATGCCAAAATATTAAATGTTATTAAGCACATAATCTCTATTTTACAGATAAGTGTTTACTCTGGGGGTTACCATCCTTTTATATTGATAAAAAGTCTTTGCTCAAATTAAAAAAGAAAAAAAGTTCATGCACTAGTGTGTTTTCAGTGAGATGGAGTTTGCTCTAGACTCCAAGAGAGCATTGGTAATTGGTTTGGGAAAAAGAAGAGATTGCACTGAAATATGTAAATCTTAAGCATTTTTTGTATGTGGCCCAGATATTAACACGTCATTTGATTTTTCAACCCCTCCCCAAGTGTAATCTTCGCATGATATTATGGTCCAGGTTGTTATTTTCAAAATTTTTTTTATTGCATTCTTTCCCGTCTCTCCAGCCACCTTCATAGATGGGGAGAATGAAATTTGCCTCTCTAATTCAGTGTCTGTTGTGAGGGTTTTTTTGCTTCAGAAGTAGAAACTGCCAATTGATGTTTTACTGGTTGAGTTCAGCAGGACAGGACTTTGAAGCTGTTAAGCTCCAAGAAAGCTTGCAAAGGAGTAGAGCGTGGGCAGGTTTGCCTGTGGGATGTACAGTTATGCACTGGTAGCTAGAAAAGGCACCTTTCCTATATGGATACAGTGATTTCAGCAGTCCTTGAAGAGCATCGTGGGATTCAGTAGTCTGAAATTTATAGCTGTCCCCCATGCTGATGGAGGAGACACCACCATCGCCAGGGTGTCAGTGACTCCTGCTCCCACTTCCAGCTGCCTCTGGTGTCCTTTGGTGGGATCCAGCTGCCTCTGCTGACCTCAGCTGCACCTCATGCCTTGAAAAGCACAAATTCTGCCTCCTTACTCAGAAGTGGTCAACAGCATTAGGAAGAAAGTTTCTTTTTCACCATTATGATCCTGTGAACATGTATAGGACTGCCAGGAAGCTAATCCCAAATGGGGGAATAAAAAAGATAAGGTATTTTTATGAGTTTTGAAAAGAAAAACAAAAGCTTTCCTATTAAGTTAATCAACTTGATATCCTAAGCCCCAGTCAGAAATTTTTAGGCTGCTATGGAATAGGCAATTCAATGATAAAAAGGGAAAGAAGTGTTGGTTACATATGAAACTTGACAGTTGGAGAAACTTGTTCCCTGGCCTACAAAGTAGTTTTTCAGGTAGATCAAAAAGAGTTGTTTAGCTCTACACAATTTCCAGTTTTAACAACATTAAATACCCTTTCTTCAGTTAGATATCAGTCTTTGAAGATTTTGAAATTGTTATTCCTGTGGGGAGGAGGATATTGAATAATTCCTACCAGTTATGAAACTCAATATTCTCCAGATGGTTATTGAGACAAGCTTTTATACACCATTGTAAAATGGGTTTAAAATATCCTGTGCTGTGATTGACTAAACAAATCACATGGCTACTGCATACAAGTTTGAACTCCTTTTTCAACTAAATGACCTTATTAAAACCATAAACAAAATGGTACTTAAAGGCTGGCTTTAAAGCAGCAGCTATAAATCCTAGATTTATTGTAGTACTGTTCTGCTATTTGTGCTAAAAAGGACAAAAAACTAGGAAGGCCATTCTGCACATGAAATTATGCCTTTAGTGATCAATTGGTTTAAAAATATACAGTTCCATGTGCTTTAGTAGTCCTCTAACATTTTCTTTAAATGACTTAACAAAATGACATGTATTCACAACCAAAGCAATGTCAAATGGCTAAGGACTTGAGCTGGCAAATTTGAAGGAGAAAAAGCCTATGGTATGGAGTGTTACTTGAGCAACACTTTGCCTTCTCTTTCAGGACTAAATTTGTGCGTAAAGAGACCCTAAGCACTGTTCTTCATAAAATCTTCACTCTCACTTGTGGTCTAATGCTGAGTTGTGCTGCAGCGGCAAACAGCTCCAGCAAAGGCTCTGCAAATCATGTAATATAAAAAAATAACCCCAGGAAGGGGTGGCTGGCTGAGGTAATTGGACACAGGGGCAGCAGTCTGACTGGTGTAGGTGGCGGTGGTTGCTCAGCAGGGCTGGATTGGTGTAAATCTGGAAGGAGGATTTCTCATCTCTGCCTGTTCCTGCTGCCACGGTGCAGCCAGATGCAGCCCTCCTGGCCTGGCACCCCTTCTTCTCCAGCCACAGAGACAGAGCCTGCAGCACAAGCCAGAGCACGCACAGCAGAGACAAGGGAATTCCACAGCAGAAGAAAAATTTTACTGAAGACCTCTGTTCCCTGAGCAGTGCTTGCACTGCAGAGTTTGCTGCACTTTGGTGGAATAACAGCAGGCATCTTTCACTGTTGATCTCCTCCACCATAAAACCATGCCTACCAATATGCATTTTTCTTTTTAATTTGTCATTAAGATGCTGGTCCTGTAAGCTTTCTACCAGAAATGGTTATATTTCCAAATTACTAAACTGTCACCTTGGAGTTTATGGGTTGTTTAGGAGTCTCAGTTTACAAAATTAATTATCACTATTCAAATAAGCCCACGATGCAGTTCAGGGATTCTTTGTTGCTGTTTATGGATCGCCTTTTTTTCAGTTGGAGAGTTTAAAAAGGTAAGTTGTAAGGGGAAAAGCTATGTAAGTGGAATGGTTTTAACTTGGAGAATAATTCCATGGCATATTCCTAAAGTGAAAAAAACCTGGCATTTCTTTTCCAGGAACCAGCATTTTTCCTGCTTATTTTTGCATTGCATATGGCTTATGACAATGAAAATATTAGATACTATCATTAATGGAAAGAGATTTAATCATAAAACGCAGCAATGAGAAAAATGCTTAGGGATTTATGTTTCTTTAGGAAATGTGTTTACATGAAAGGGAAACAGGAAAATCCATAAAGTGGTTGAATCTGGTACTACACTTAAAATTGTGCTGCTGAGATTTTTTAAAGCAATTTTACTTTTTCCTCTTCTGTAAATATTCCAGTTGTAATATAACTCAACTCGCTTATCGACACTGTTTTTTTTTTAGTTTATTTAGTGTGTCTTGGTTTCAGGGTTTCAGTTTAATATTGCTAACAGTCTTAGTAAAAACCCCAGGATTAGCAGTGTATTTGAACACCTGCAAAGTTCATTTAACAACTGGAATGGCAAATGTTGCAAAATTCAAAATATATTTAACATATTTGTAGTTTGAATGTTAACCACAGCTGTTTAGTGCTGTTCAAGAGGCTTGGAATGTACATATTTTATACATCTCAAGGAATAGCTGTGATTGATGGCCTTTCATGTCAACTGCTTGATTTGCTGAAAGACAGAACCAAAAACAGTGGAAGGAGGAAAGTCTGGGAAGAGCTGCCAGACCAGCAAAGTTGTTTATTAAACCAAAAAAAATCTATCCAGGTTTGGCATGTTTCTGAATCTTAGATGAATTCAATAGAAAAAGGGGGCAGAGAGAAACAAAACAAAACAAAACCAACCAA
>VZRL01005458.1:146534-250163 GCA_013397895.1 Origma solitaria
CTTCCTTCCTTCATCATTCATCCTCTCTTTCTCTTTTCCTTACTTTCTCTCTTCTTTCTTTCTTCTTTCCTTCCTTTCTCCCCCTTCCCCTTCTAAAGGGAATGATTAAGATTTTTTTCTAGTTATATATTCAAGGGGAAAGGCAGGTTAAGATTTTACCACTTTTCCTGAGAGCAATAAAAAGTTTACTCGTATATATGGCCTGAAGGTCTGGAACGGTTTGTATTTACTCATGATTTCATTTCTACCATCAGCCCTATTTTTTCATTAAATATTTTCAGCTTACTTTTCCATGTATGCTGTCTCATTACTCCTGTGCTCTTCTTTCCTTGGGAATACCAATGGACTTGTGTAATGTCTAACCACTGCAAGATTTCTCATTTTTTCCATGGTGGGCTGGGATGTATTGAAACATCTTGATAAGACTATCAAAATGCAAACTCTCTTATGATTTTCAGTCTAACTATTATTCTTAAGGTGCTTTTCCACATTACCGAGCAAGGTACATAGCTTCATGGGCCATGCAGGCAATATTCTTTGAGGCTTCACAACTGTGTGCTGGGCTCCCACATCTCAGCTCTGGTGTCCAGGGGTACTCTGCAGCACAGGCAATTTTTTTTTTTTTTGAGCTTACAGTCATTATCTGTGCCATTTATTGAGACTCTGTATGATGATCTTAGGTGGTGGACACCAAGTTTGCTTTACCAGCACATTTTTTCAGAGACCAGATATGGTACAGACCAGGGTATGACAGATGATCAATAGTCTCTAGCAGGATTCATTTCTAAAAAGATTTACGTAAGTTAATCCTAACTGTCTGACAAACAAGAAAA
The DNA here is from genome assembly GCA_013397895.1 of Origma solitaria. Classification (NCBI taxonomy): domain Eukaryota; kingdom Metazoa; phylum Chordata; class Aves; order Passeriformes; family Acanthizidae; genus Origma; species Origma solitaria. Next base: position 147,368 of record VZRL01005458.1, read on the forward strand.
CATTAACACAGTTTCAAGTTCAAATTCCAGAAACATTAATCAAAAGTTGCTGAAATCCTGGAAAAGTAAACCAAATTTAAAATTGCCTCTTCTGTCGTGCTTCGTTACTTACAAAATCACCAATGGCTTTGTTCATTATGCCACAAAGGTTCATTATTTTTGCAGTGCAGTGGGCATGCATTCTCTTACCAAATAACTTATTTTTTAGTCTCAACCTTTCCATTTTGACATTAGAAAAATATACAACCAAAATCTATAAGACTTTGATTAAATGTTGATACAGCTGATTCCAGCACAGCCAAAGCCAGTGACCATACATGGAATCTAAACAACAGCTAGTAATTACAGTGTCAAAGGCATGTATACACTGTGTGTTATGTTTCATTGTCTGGCATGCAAATATAGACTTGGTTTCCTTTGCACTATTTCCAAAGTATAAAGAAAGTTAACCAGAGAGTTCTGTTTCGTTTACACAAAAGAACAAGGTTCAATCATGTTTGATAAGTTGCAAATTACTGGTAATACCACAAGTGTTGTTACAGCTGCTAAGAGTGGTCAGGAGGATGTACAAAATACAGAAACGGCATGAATCAAAAGAAAAAGTCTAAACAATTTGAATGATAGTGTATAATACTTCCAACTTTAACTTGGTGCAAGTGCTTGTCAGCAGCATCTGAGGCAGTGGTGAGATATGCGGAGCGAGTTGCCACATAAGTATTTGATATTCTGTGCTTTGGCAGACTCCCCACTAACTTTTTTCCTAGGAGGACCGGAGGGTGCAAAGGGGAATGAAAGAAAGGAAAGGAAAGGAAAGGAAAGGAAAGGAAAGGAAAGGAAAGGAAAGGAAAGGAAAGGAAAGGAAAGGAAAGGAAAGGAAAGGAAAGGAAAGGATTTCTGAAAATTAGGGCTGTGAAAAGGCTTTTTTTGCATTAAAATGAGCATAGAGTTCCTTTGGGCACTGCTGATTAGGATCAAGAGAATACAAGAAAATAATTGCTTTTTATGAGGAAAAGAATGACAAGCTTTCCTTATAACAGAAATAAAATTGGAAGACTGAAAAACATAACTAGGGAATGAATAGCTGAAAAGCAACCTAAAGCTACTTTTATTAGTAATATCTCATGATTTGTAAAGATATATGAATTTTGGAAAACAGGGAGAGAATGATGCTTGATTCCAAATGTGAAAGGTTGGCAACGCTATGAATGCATCCCAGGAGCACTAATTATTGTTTGTATATCAGGTGACTGTGATGCTCCTAAACCTTTAAGTAATTACATTACACAGGACTCTGCATTTTTAAGCAAACTTGTTCTTCTGTAGCCATGCCTCTTCAGTCAGTATATGCTCCACAACTGGAACAGCTTGAGACGGGTTAGCCCCCTGGGAAAGTTCTAATTTACAAAACCCTGTTTAGAAAAATCAAATCTATTTAAAGGCATTATATTATAAACATAAACTCCCTAATGAGCTGTAGTGAAATGGCTCTAGGCAATAACTTGTGAGGTTCAAATGATTTAGCTATTTTCTGCCATGTATTATTTTCATTTAATCTGCATCACAAGGACTGTAAAGAGTCCAGCTGTTCAAAGTTGAGTCTTAAAGAGTCCTGCCAAATGCAAAGGCTTGTCCATTTGTTTCCTTTTTTTACCGTGTTTGGTTAAAGACTTATTAATTGATAGATCAAATCATTCCTAAGTTTAAAAAAGAATTAAAAGAAGAATGCAAGGGGAGTCAACATTTCTATATAGCAATACAGATGCTAAGAAATACTACATTTTTAAAAACAGGCAATTAGATGCAACTGGGAAGGAAGGAAGGAAGGAAGGAAGGAAGGAAGGAAGGAAAAAGAAATCTGTGGGACAACCTTGGTGTAGTGTGATAAGTCTGTCTGATTCACTTCGCCATCTGCTAGCTGCAGGGCAGCTTTTTTTCAGCTATACCTACAAGAAAGGCAGTACAGTGCCTTTGTATGGCAATTAGCTTCTACTGTGTTGAGATCTTACCAGGAAATTTTTTCAGAAATCCTATCATTTTTTGCTTAGAAGCAGGGCTAGAGCAAGTGACGGACGATACATGGGTTCTTCGAGAAGAAATGCAGTGTCAGATGCAGAGTGCACTGGTGACTAACAGGCATTTCTTACCATTCCTTCAGAGACCATTGTACTGTTAAATGTGGGCCATGGTTTGCCTCAGGTTAGATTTAAGTAATGGAAATATACATTTTTTGGAGAGATTTATTACATAATTCTAATAAAAAGTTAGATTATAACATCAGTAGTTTTTACCACTGAGTACTTGCTCTTTTCAAGACTTATTTTCAACACCCAGAAAATGCAAATCTGTATCTGTTACAGGATTTGGTATTTTGGTCTGGTCAAAATCACTTGACAAATTTAAACATTAAAAAGTAGTATTCTGAAATGTGTAAATGTTAAAACCATAACTTCCATGTAGTAATGGTGAATAAACATAGCAAACCTGGTCTATTTAATAAATGAAATGGAGCAATGTTAACTGGAAGAGGTGGATTACATCTATTTAACTGCTTCCTATTTTAAGCAATTATTGCAAAAACATTGTATGCTTGTGGGAATGCCCAAATCAAAAACAAGTATAAGGGAACAATTTTGACTTTTAATTTTAACTGCTTATTAACAGAAAGATTTGGTTTGTGTAAATATTCCCTCCTTTTACAATGGGATATTGCACTGAAACAGATAACACAAATTTGGAAGAACATGGGTCAATTAAAGCAGTGATATAGTAAAAATTTTGGTTCAGGTTTTCAGCTCAGTTGAAAATGTTATAACAGAGTCCCTTGCTGAAGACAAATACAACTGTACTGGCACTTAAACTGCATAATAATTGTTTTATCTTCCTAGGCTGGTGTAAAAGGATGAGCCATGGATGAGGATCCAGTCCAAGATATACTGCAATATGTATTCTTTACAAAAGAAATTAACTCATTTTTCTGATCTTCACCTATTTTCTTTGGTTATTTGCCCACAGTTTCATCATGCAACAAGCATATGTGAAAGCTATTTGACCTTGATGACACAAAGCCCAGTCCTGAAAACACTACAAATATAACTGAGTTTGGTAGTCCTATCACAGTCCTGGAAGGGTTAAAAAAAAAGAGGATATTCACCATAAAGCCAATATACACCTCAAGAACAATGCTCAGGTCTGGTTTTGAGACTCTTAGGCATATTACATATCAGTAGTGATTTGAGGGCCAGATCATTGGATACAGTTCAGGAGCACACGGGGCCATTGCAGCTGAAGGACACAAAGACAGCTTTAGGCCAAGTTTGCACTCTCCCTTCACCAGCGCTAAGAAGACCACCCTCCAAATTCCCCTCTTGGCATAATTTAAAATACCCTGAGGGATTAACAGTTCTAGGAAGACAAGCCAGATCCCTATGATAAGTTGTGCATGAGAAAACTCAAGACACACTCCGTCCTTCAGTTTAAAGAGACTGCTTTAAACCCACTCCATTACATCATGAAAACAGTAGCACTGCAGCACTTGGAATAAGTTCTTCTGTTCTTCTGTAAAGATTAAAAATGTGAGAATTCCTCCACCTGCTTCTCTAGTGATTTACCAAGCAGAAATTAGCATAGGCCTGCAAGGACGGAGAAGCACAAAGGTACCTCAATGTACTTGAGATTCAGACTGGAGGAGTAGAGAGGTTGAGTATTGCATGGTCCCCCTGCCAGTGAGATTAACTTCATGCCCTCAAGAGCCCTATATTCTCATTCATCAAAGCAAAACTGGACTGAACACTTCACTGCAGGGTTGTACCAAAACACAGAAGCTCAATTTTAATGACCTTTCTAGAGTACACAAACAGAACTTCTTGCCCCTTTTCTTATCAGACCGGTTTTTTCTTGCAGCATACTAGCCCATACAATGTTCTGCTGCTACTAGCGCCTGAGCCAGCTCTGGTGTAATGGAATATAAGTCTTAAATTATAAGAGCTTCCATGATCAGCTTCTAGCTGATGGATATCAATACAGTTACACTAAGGTAAATTAATAATTGAGACTTTTGGCTTCTGAGTTGAGTTATGGTGTTTTGACCACACAATCAATCTTTACTTCTATTTATTTGGTTAGAATCATGTAGTGCTAATGAGATTATAGCTTGGGAATTAGGAAATGCCTTTCCAGAAAGGTAGGCTGAGCTGTAGAGAGATGACTGACATGCTAAGCATACGCAATGTCCATGGAACATGCTGACTAATCTCATCAGAGTAATGAACTGCGGCCCACTCAACGTGTCGTCCAGATAATATCGGAAAAGAGCTGTGGCCATAGAGAGCACAGTACATCAAAAATAAGGAGTTGTTGTCTAATTTGTGGTGGTGGGCAGTTATGGACATGTTCAGAGTTTACTCAAATGCACACACATGAACAAATGTTAATCACAATTTTTTTGTTATCTCTTCATGTAAATACATTCTCTGTTGTTTCTTTTTCTGTAACTGGAGAAATTTCGCTTCATTCTCCTGGGAAAAAGATGTCTGTTATGTTGTTTTTCATTTCCCATCTGGTCTCTTATTTTGAATACAACTGCTTGGACTGTGGAAGAGTGTTTTTTGCTTCACTCATCACTGGACATGAGATGCAGTTATAGAATCCATCCTCTGGATATTTATACAGTTACACATATTAGAAGTGGCTAATAATTATGAGATAAGAGAACTCAAGTTTTCATGTCCTCTTATCTAGTGCTAATGGTTTAGGAACTAATGAGGATGAAGATTTTCATCATTTAATTAAAAACTGGAGGTAGAGAATTGGGATCAAAGTCAAAGGATCTCTTAGTGAGTTATATCAGCTTATAGCAGCTGAGAAGTTTGCTTCTGAGTTCCTATTGTCCCAGAGTCTTAGGTAGAAATGAGTATGTACTTTCAGTACTTTATGGAAAGGATAGCAAACTCCATAGTTAGCATGACAAAGGTATGAAAAAACTCCTAAGAAGGAACACACCACGATAATGAGGACTGATGCAATGTTTCCCTTAGGGAAAATATGCAGTTCAAACAAGATGATATTACATGAGGAAACCAAGCAAAACTAAAGACAAACTAATTTCTTTCTCACCCTAACATTAGGTCTCATTGAGGTGAAATGTATTTGAATTATTACAATGGTCATCATGACTGTCATCCTCTCTGTAGCGTGATGGGAGAGAATTCACTGCAGCTCCATTTGGCCACAACAGAAGCGCTGTGGCTGGCAGAGTTATTTCTCTGATTATCCTTTAACTGTGACTCAGTTAAATAATCTAGTGGGTCTGTCCTGTTGGCCTCCTCAGTTTAGGCTATCATTGCATGTCCAGCAGTTCCCACGCAACCTGTGCTTGTCATCATCTGCAGTGACTCCTTCCCTGCTCCAAGGCGCTTCCTGCAGGTACTAATGCATGCCAGGCATTCTGGCAGCTACCCTTGTGATTTGTTCACTCACTTATCATCACCACCAGGACAGCCTAAGGCTTTGGACAAAGTTCATGCAATTGCACTTAGCTGCAACCTAGTTGTAACTCACTCAGTAAACTTAATAAGTATGTGGATACTTATGTATTTAAGATACTTAAGGGGTATCTTAAAAGTCTCTTCAGGGGTTCTAGCCCTGTTTAGGATGGATAAACACTGCCATTTACCCTGTTAAAACACTTGTGTTTTGAATTTCTTGAATCTTGTGACCAGAATTTCATTCTTACTATAAATATTCCCTGAAACACAAATGATGGGAATAATTTTCTAGTGTGGCAGAATAAAGACTATAAACTGTAAGAGGAAACACATCAACTGTTAAACAAAACATTTTGGTTTTGAAGGGCTAGGTTTAGGTGGGATTTCTAAATGCGTCCACCAAGCTCATCTATACCCATCCAGTAGATGATGTGCATCAGAGTTGTTTGGCAAGGAGGACCGATACCCTTAAATATCCTTGAATAAATCCTACAGATCATGCTCACCTGTGGAGTGGAAGGCTTCAAGTCTCCATCCATCCATCCCAGCTACTCCTGAGGTGCCAATACTGGGGCAAATACAACTTCAGGCTTCCTTCTGGCCAGAGTTGCTCAGGAGCGCAATCTGTGTTTGCCTCTCCACACACAGAGCAGAGGCTGCTAGCTGTGTGTCTCTGCCCCAGGGGAAAGCCAGGGTTTTATGGCAAGCACTGTCTGGTACATGGAAGTGTAGCTTTCTCCATCAAGGTTTCTTTGCAATAACATTGCCAGGGCAGAGTATCCTACAAGAATTGGCACTGTCTCTATACCAGTTCTGAGGTTCTCTGCATTCTACCAGGCAGTGTAAAGAGGCCATAGCTCAAACTGATGAGAAACCTCTTAGTCTTGCATGCGTCCTGAAAATTTGGTGCTCTCTATGTTCATCCAAAGTGAACTGAGCATCCAAAATGAACAAAACTGAAGCTGCTGGTATTGCATGCTGTCTAAGCCATATGAGACACCCTTTTGCAGGTCTTGCTCCTGGAAGGTATACGCTGTAGGAAAGGGATGGAAAGAGGCAGGCAACAGAGCACATGAAGACTAAATCAAGATTTTGGGTGGGCTTACTCCAGGAAAGGGGATTTAGTGCTGTGTGCCAGGATGCTTGTAGCAGGGAACTGATTCCAAAAAGACTGCCTCTATTCTTCAAAAAGACCTACTCAAAGGAGTTTTGAAAATTAATTAGAAACATGATACAGCAGTATGCAGAACTGGAGTAAAATTCCAGTGTCAGCTGATTTTTTTGAATGCACAGTGAAAGGAAAAAGAAAAAAGGAATTGATAGTTAACATCTACAGAAAAATAAATCTTTGACAAGTAATTTGAGCCAGTGTAACTGTACTCAGCAGGAAAACAGGAAAAGTTATTATTTGCCAAAACAAATCTTTCAAAATCTGATAATATTTAGGAAATAAACAGCTCAATCAACAGACTCAAAAAAGTTCAGGCGATTTCCTTTCCTAAGATGATGTTGGGCAATGTCAAGCAGAACCACACAAGGTGCTGTGGTTGTGAAAAGAGATCCCCTACGACGTTGCTGTGCTCTGCTACAGAGAAACACATCTCACAGAGACCATGAACAGGTCTGTGCAGTGCATGTCTGCTCCTCACACAGTTGGCTTTTTGGCATCGGCACCATTGAAGCAAAGTCTTTGACTTCACCTTTGCATTTTTAAATTCATTGTTTCTCCTGTTGTGAAGTTCATGCTGTAATTCATTACTTTTAGTGAGCTAAGTCAATTGTAAATTGCATTATATAAATGATGATTGCAGTTAATTGAAGGCAGTATCCTTTACTACTGTATGAATCAGCAGCGGAGGGCTCAGAAGGAATTCTGGTTCTGATTAAACTCTAATTTTGGCCAAAGGCTTTCAGCAATTTTTGTCTTTCTTCCTTCTTTTTTTTTTTTTAAATTTTGAATTCTAGCCAGTACCTGTTAGATAACAAAAAAGACTAAAACCACATTCAAAATCTCTTTAATCAGTGGATAAACTAGCAAAAAAAGACATGAAGTCCTAAAATCACTCTCCAATCAGAATATCTGTTACTAGCAAAGCAAAAGTATTTACTCTTGCCTTGGGCTTGAGAGGAAGAACAAACCTTCTGGTCTTGTCTTTTTCCTGGGCATGGCTGTGATCAAAGAAAGAAGATATTAGTCATTTTTCTGAAGTCCTTCTGAAAGAATAAAGAAGTCTGATTTTCAAAGTATGGCATGAAGTTCTTATCTTATATATCAGCCAGAGTAGATCATAATTTAGGACTGCAAATTTTCAGGAAAGGAAATGTCACGAAGCAGAACAAGGAGACCATGGTAAAGGACCACTGTTCTCTTCTCTTGTACCATTTAATGTTTTGAATTTTTTCACATCCTCATTTTATCTGGTTTGCTTTTTGTCTGGAGTAAAAAAGCATTCAAAACGCTGAAGTTAATAATATTTTTTTCTAGGTTTTATTTGGCGAATCCTGGTGCCATCATTACAGAAATTAAAAGGTTACTGGAAGCTAAAATTCTAAGTCCTATTTGACCTGTTAGATAAAGGTGAAGGGTTGGCTATCAGGAAAACAACCTCTCTGTTATGTTGTAGCAAATAACTCCTAAAACAAATTATAACTTTTGTGCATATGAAAAATAAATGACAGCTTTAAGATTGCATTTCTTTAGATAGAAGTATGTTTCTGACTTAAAAATCCTTATATACAGATTCTGAGGCTTATCAGATGACAAAGAATAATATGATCTCCATTACTCTATGCTCCATGCGTGCAGGAGAAATTTCAAAGCCAGAATCATATAAGATTATATATGGTAAGCTATTAAACAAGGCCTTTTGGCATACCATTTTGGATGAACTAATTGCACCCAATAGCCAGAGGAGAAGGAAAATAGATACCAAAGGATTCATGCCAGTAAAGCATGCTACAGAGACATTTGTTACTCCACTGGGTCTAGTGAAAGCCTGCAGCATATCGCTGCACAATTGTTCTCAGGACCTTTAGCTATTTTGTTTTATAAATCCTGGGTGCTGTTCAGATGCAGAGGATTTGGAGTAGGGAGACTGCAAGCAGATAGATAATCACAAGACAAATTCAGCTTTTTTTCACGTATATTGTGCTCCATGGTATTTACAATAGCAGCAATCTGTTTTCATGACAGCATGGTTTTGTAAATCCAAAGAGATAAACTTTCTCAGCTATTTATAAATCAGATGCTTACATTATGATCTCCTGCCAGTAACTCTGGTCGCTCTTGAACTTTGCTGTGTTCAGTTTAACAAATCTGTTTGTTACTGTAGTGCCAAAGGTGAGAAAAATACACTGGAATCCTGTGGAGAAGATGCAATAGCTCTTTGTGGCTGGGACAGTGATGTCCTGCCACTGTTAGGGTAAAGGGAAGTCACACACCTTAGTCCCAACACAGCTAGGAGCCAACAATCACAGATTCTGTCTTAGATCTGCCATTAACTTGTTGTGTGGTCTTGGAAGAGGGTTTTGCCTTGATAAAATGAAATCAATATTATCTCTCCAATTCTTCAGTATTCTGGTGTTCTATTAGATAATGCATGCAATTAAGCTAATGATAGCTACTATTTTTCCACTGTCCTCAATTTATTTTTGCTATTCATTGTACAATTATTAGAACTGTTAACAAGCAAGATGGAATTCATAGCCTCCAGGAAACATACAATAAAAGAGAAACAACTTTGTTCTTTACTGTGTCCTTTGTTTTGAAGGAGCTCAACAATTTGCTGTACTCTTCTCAAGGCAGAAAATGCATACTTAGCATAAGTGAATAATTTATAATGAATCACTTCTACATTGAATAACACTTTAATTTCCATGACTTGTCTGTGTGAACAGATCACAGATATCCTAATGGAGCTGTTGGGATCTTTTTGTTGGGCAATTTATGAAATTCTTGGACTTTTTCAAACCGTTTATACAACTTCAAGCTCCTTTAACATGTAAATATAGGACCAACCATATGTGATCAGGCCACAGGTCTATTTAGTTTAGTTTAGTTTAGTTTAGTTTAGTTTGGTTTAGTTTAACTGCAGCCAAAAGTATTTAGTAAAGCATGTAAGAGGAGAGAAAGCATATGCACCAGGATCTGCTCACAGTTTCTAACAGCTTGTGGCTCAGGTATATATCTTTATGGATAACAGCTACATGAGGAATCATAAAAAGCATACTTAGCATTTTTATCCAGCCCATCCAGCAGTTATCACGTATGGAAGCGTAAAGCATGAGAAGGATATATGCAGCGTTAAGTCGTAAGTGCAATGCATAGCCACAACTTAGTACAAAATTGTTGCATTAACCCTTTTCAAGGTTAACTAACTGCAAACTTAACTCATCCTCCCTATCCGAATATACTCTCCTACACACAAATAGCAACCTTTTAGATCTCTCTCTCCCTCAGAATAACAGAAAAAGATGTTGAAGTCTGAAAGCCTAAGAGAAATAAATGTCAAAAACCCCTACCGAAATACATGCTATTGCCATCACAATGGAAGTGTGACAGCCACGCCAAAGAAAGCAGTTCTGCATCTTGTATAGCATAGGCAGGGATAGTAGAAACACATGAACTAACTACTATTCATAAGTCAGTACCTCAGACTTCACACTAAGTTTGCTCTAAAAGCAGGAGAGTCATAGCTGGATCAGTAATAAATGGTCATAGGAAGGATATGGCCAATTTTTAAAGTATTCCCATGTTTCAGTAACTTACAGCTGGTCTTTGAAACTTGGTAGCTGAGCCTGGGGCTGGGGCCTGCCTTTTGCTAGTGCTCAAATTACAAGATGCTGGCCTGAGCTGAGTTGTGATCACTGGAAATCTCCAATGTCCTTGTGCTATGCACAAATAGCTCAACATTACCTGCAAGCCCAACAGTCTTCTCAAAATCTTCTATCGACAACTCACACCTATCATCCCTTCACTTCAGATGCAGGAAAAAAGGATCCCTTCTTCCCTCCAAAATACCCTTACAGGTTCTAAAAGATTGAACTGCTGCAGTTTTGTACTTACCTTCAATCTGCTGCTTCACTTCCCACTTTAACTATATGAAAGTTTATACATATCTGTATATTTGCAAATATCTATACTAATCATAAGCCCAGGGCTTGTTTCCTGGATGTTGTTCATCTTCTGAAGCTCAAAAAGCACGGTGGCAAAGAAAAGGGAATGATTTTGTCTCAGCGACAGAGAGGACAAAGGGCAAAGAGTTAAGGTACTGACATTCCTCTCTTTCTGAGGGCCAAGCTCTTTGATATCTGTATCAATAAGGGTAGGTTAGCTCTTGATGTAATCAGAGGATGCAAACACTGACTCCCTTAACTCTGGTTCAGGACAGAGCATATGCCCTGTCTTTGGGCACGTACAGCCTGACTCCTCACAGGCCAGGGCAAAACAAGGAGCTGGGCTTTATTTGACAAATGGGAGGAAGGATTTGTTAACAAAATCCTACTTGTGTTTGGGTCTCCCTTTAGCCATGTGCTGCATAGGAATGCATATGGGAGGACAGAGTTTTTCTGGTGTTCTGACTTTGATGGGATGAAATGAAGGATGCCTGAAGCCCAGTCCTAGTTCAGCCCACAACCTGATTGGTGCCTCTAAAAAAATCATGTCATTTCTCATTGACTCAGTTTTCCCATTCCTAACGTGAGGAGAATAACATATCAGTTCAAAAGTTCCTTATACATACCCATAAGAGAAGAAGGTCCTCTGGAAGCCACATACTCATATTTTGTTTTAATGAACAAAATAATGCAAGAAAGGATGGACCTCTGTGTCTTTGAGTAATAAGAGGATTAATTGATGGACTGCTTAAATGCATAACAAAGATGCAAATAAACTCTACGCTCAAACAGAAAATTCCATATAATTTAAGCAATAATTTCTCTAAATCTTAAAGTTTTTTACTGATGTGTTCCATTAACATTGACATAATGAATGTTACCCAAATATTCTGATTGGAACATTTAATAAATTATGAACTATGAAGCAGGAAACACATTTTAGGGACAATCCATATGTTAACATTTCTAATTAAGATACCAGAGCCTGCCAGAAACAATTGGAAAATTATTGTAATCATATCCTTCAAAAATATGTTAGACTTTTTAATGAACAGTTTAACATGATACGAAATTACATAAAGTCTGAAGAGTGTTGAGAGGCAAATGGAAAGCACAGGATTACTTTAGCTCAATTAAACAGTGATGAGACATTTTAAAGACTTTTCCTCTTAACTGAAATATCACGATTATGAACATGTAATTATGAAATCTTAAACAATTATTCTGTGTCATAATACTGATATTTTTATTGAAAATAACATTTAGTTGTTCATAAATATTTTGTAGAATCATAAGCAATTAGTAAAATTTGACCTTAGTCCACTATAATTTCTCTACAGTTGCCAAACTCATGCTGCAAGCCTGTCTTAGCCTCACCCAAAGTGGTGTAAATGTTCTTCAAACTACAGGTTTTAGTTTTATCCAGAGTGCCCAGGAAACCAGACTTTACAGCTGTTCTAGTGCCTTATGTAGCATGAGGGATACCCTCCTGAGGACACGTGGCCGAGCCTTTTAGTTACTACTTTCTACACAGGGAACATACAGTATTTCTCATTATCTAGGAGATCAGGAGAACTTCTCTGTGAGGATACATGCATGTGCACGAGCACTTCTTCAAACATAAATGGCTGCTGCATTTCTGAGAATTCTGAATATTCCTGCTTCATATGTATATGCTTGCCTTCCTCTTCAATCTGATTTAATGAAGCCAACAAACCTTGAACTTCTTTAGCCTTCCAGTATGAAGTGGATAAGCATGTGTGTGTATTGTCATGAGACTGTCAAAGATTTAATTTTATTTGACCATGTTTTATTTTCCAAAAGAGAAGAGAGTGTATTGGATTCCATCGATACTGCTCTGGGTGCTGTCTAAGGAAAAATGAAATATTTAAAAACAGAAACATCAAAAGACTTTGAAACAAAAACAGTTTCTCCTAATCTTGCGTCCAGGGTATGTACTGACTTCGCAGAATCACCACAATTAATTCTAAATGATGTATGAAATGAGTAATCCCTGCCTAGAGACTACAACTCGTGCATACATTCACTGGTTGGTTGTGAAATGTGCTGTAATATTATGTTCAGACATGTCCAGAAGAAAAGTTCATACCACTCCCAGTATTTCTAGACTTTTTTATTCACTCTTTTTTCCACTTCTGCTTCTTCAACTGCTACTTCACTCCTCTGCCTGTTGTCACACTGCAGGGCTGGTCAATTCTTCCATTTCTCCCTTTCTTCAAGATGCAGGCAAGAGGGTCAGCTACCACACACAGGGGGTCCCAATGGGCTGGCAGTGGCAAAGGTTTGTTGTGAAAAGATCATAAAAATACAGACAGGAATAGTATTCCTTCATTCAAAGGCCCTACAAGTATTTTCATGCAAGTGTCTAGGTTGCATTAATCTTTGCTTTGCATCCCAACTACTTAGGAATTACATTCCCCATGCACCACAAACTATAGCAATGAGTGTGCAAAGAATTCTGTACTCTACTAACTTCATACAAATCAACTGATGTTAACCTCATTGGGATTATTCACCCACATAAACCTTCGAAGAAGTAGGATTTGAAGTATGTACTTCAAGACAGATGAAGGGACATGGGGCCATGTGAATGACTATGTAAAATTAATCTCATATTAAAAGTCTTAATAGTTGGCTGACTCTGGGCATGGGTGGAAAGATATGAATTCTAGGTTATCCATCAATTTTGAGAAAAAATAAGGAGCAAGTTTGTATATCGTATCAGAAAATAGATATTACTGTAGTTTAACTCTGTAAACACTGAATTAAACATCAGTATTCACTCATAAAAACCCTTTCTGTTAATTATTCTGTTCAAAACCAAGTTGATGTGAAAGTGTTGTGCAGTAAAATATTAAATCATACTTTTCACACACCAGATTAGCAAAATTTGGACTCATTCACTTTATGTAATTCCTGTATTTGAAATCAGAGATTCCAAAGAAAGATTAGTCCAGTCCTTACACGGACCCCCCCATACACTGTCTAATCAGAGAAATCCTGGAGCAGACCCTGTAAGATGGTCATCACTTCTTTAGAATGGCAAATAAGAGCAATCAGTCTAGCTGTGATGAAATCTAGCTTTGGCAAAATACTTTTAGTAGAAATCAACTTTTTTTACAAAAATATTTTGTGTTCGAAGAGAGTCTGTGTCAGAAGTGATAAGACAAAACAAACCAAAATTAAATAAAACAATCCAGCCATCATAATTTATAGAAATTATTTGTTTGTCCATGCCACCCAAATGCCCTCCTATATCACTACCAACCTTCAGTAGTGCTCAAGGATTGCCGGCATAGATTCCACCTACATATAAGTATTAGATTTTGAGTTGTTTTGTTGGTAAGATGCCATTTGTGAAGTTTGTAAATGCATGTGTTGATTGACCACATGATTTTGTACTGGAGCTCCAGACCCCTAAATGAGTTCTTAAAATAACAACCAGCAGTACAGCAAGGGACCATGCTTAATGAAAATATGAATATATCCACAGAGATTTCTCTTTAATTCTGCCTTGAAAATGAATTTTTAAATGATTTTCTAAGTCAAATTTTCAAATTTCACTCCAGTGACTCTTTAGTTCTTAAAAAAAGGGCTTCAGTTTTAGTCATGAGGAAAATACTGTGATGATTGTAGAAAATATTGACAATAGTTTTATATGTAAAGTAAACCTTAAACAATCCTTGTGAAAAATTGTAAAAAAATTTTGTAAACAAATGTTTGTAAAAAATAAGTGGTTACAGAAACGTATTCCCTTTTGTCATGTACAGAAATCATCCCCAAAGCTATGCTTCCTCTTACTCAATGTCAGAGAGCTGAGTGCCTGTAACAGGGTTGGTCTAAGAACAGCACATGAGACACAGAGAAACACAAGCCAAGAAAAAATAAACAAAATTCAGATTTGCCAAAACCAAATCCACCTTCCACCTAGCAAAGTCACAACTGCTGTTTTGCTTCTTTTCATCCACACCTAATGAATCAAACAATCTTCCAGAAGGTGACGGTTAATTAGGAGGTCACAGAGCAAAATTACGTGCATGGTGAAGAAAGCAGAGATTTTCTAGGGCCATGAGCAATGAGGAAAGACTGGTTTGTGTGGGACATGCTTGCAGCATGGGCATTCTAGTGACACTTTCTGAGATTCAGAGGCGGGAAGTAGTAGCCTGCAGTGCACCAACAAAACACCTGCAGGAGCATCTTCCCTATGCCAAAATCAGATGTTGCACACCTACAAGGTGGTACGGCTCAGACAAGTAGCAAATTAATTATCTTACATCTTCAGTATAGCCACAGAACATACAGCTCAGCCTGCCATGTTCCTGGTGCTTTGGGAAGGAGAGCTCCCAAAAAAAGACAGAGCAATACATTAAGTATATCAATGCCAATAGCAAAGACCAAGTGCGTGTTGACATGCCTGGCCATAATCATCTATGTAAGAATGAAGAAGGATGCCCCAGAAAAAAAGAGCACCACCCAATTCGAGTGCCATATAGAGAAAAAGATGTTCTTGCAAAGCCCCAGGGAGGTGAATCTGAGAGACCTCAATCTCTTCCTGGATGAGCCTCTCTTCCTTACTGACTACCATGATATTCTCAAGAACTACCAAGACCTGTGAATCGATGATAAATTGGACAATTTTATTTATTTCTGCATATAAAGCTAGAAAAAATTAACTCACTTGGAGAAAAATTGTTTAAGAATTTTAAGAAACATTTCCTTAAAAAAAATAATCAACTCAGCTATCTCTTGCTTTCTGTTCTATTTCTAAGCCTTGTGCCTATTTCTGCTCTTGCAATACGTTAAATTTCTCTTTACTCCCTTGTTTTCCCCTTTTTTGGCAGCCATCCCAGTCTAGGGCTGCTCCTCTGGCATGTGTAGAGGTTGCTGTGAGTGTCCATTTGTGCTGGCAGTGAAGTCACACAGAACCCCTGAGACAGCTCTGTTTGTGAGACAGCTGTAGCTTCTTATCAGCAAGCACTTGATAAAGTACTTCACTTTAAAAAAAAAAAGCAAAAAAAAAAGCCATGGACAGTTACTTTTTTGTGCTTGGTAGACATACAGAGCTGAAAGAATTCTCCCAGGGGCATCTAAGGAAACTAATGTGGGAAGTGGGAGACGGCATCTTAGCTTAAGGCATGGAAGTACGTCCTGCTGAAGAGCAAAACTGTTCTTTGAGGCTGTCACATGCAGAATAAAGCTTTTAACTAAATGTCTAGCCCTTTTTAATAAAAAATTCTCTAAAGGTTTTTTAGGATGAGAGCACCCTGTGTGATTTAAAGCTGTCAAATAGGAATGGATTAACTTTAGCAACAGTTATTTAGGTACAACCTCACTAAAAAAATCTGCATCTCAGCCCACCACCTTCTTTTGGACCTTAGAGTATTTCTCTATGGTATGGAAAGAAATCTTGTCCTGGAAATTATATTTCTACCAGAGTGTAAACATTACCTACCTTAGGTAGGTAGTGTGTGCCTTTAGCCTGTGGTTTGCAGACAGCCTGTGGTCAGACAGCTACATCTGAGGAGGTGAAGAGAAGTAACATTGAAAAGAAAGACTTTTGTCAGTAAGCTTGAAGTTTCTACACTGGTATCTGCACCTCTACTGCAATATTGCCCAGTGGAGACGTGTCAAGAAAGGTTGGGAGACACAGCCCTCTGTCTTTCTACTTTCATGAGTATTGAATCCTTGAAATCTAAGCACTATATTTTACATTTGACATGTAGATAGTGGCAAGAGTTTAAACCAAATGTAAAGGGGCCACTGGATTCCAATAAAAACATACTTCACTTTTTCAAAAGCAGACAAGCAAAGACTTCCCATATCTAGCCATTCTGACTGGAAACAGGACCCAGCTTTCACATTTTTGTGCTCTTATGTCTGGCATGTACTTCCAAAGTCTGTAACTTTTTTATCCTTGGGATTGAAATGTATCAGTCCCCAGAGGTGATTCAAACCAGGGCTCTCTTGGTAAGGAACTACAGGTTATTCCAAATTTTGACAGAGACATACTTTAGCCACAATATTCAAAATAATAATTAGTTTTACAAAATACAGTTTTCCCTTTTGAAAGCTGAATTGTCTTGGCCAGACTTATATGCTAAAATGAGGGTCTAAGGTGCCTTTCTTGGCTCTGCCATTGACTCAATCTTTGCCTTTTAGCAAGCCGTTTAATTTTTCTGTGCTTTCATCTTCTCCATCTGTGAATTCCAAATATTAAATATTTATAGTATTTTCTTGGTAAGTCACAAGCAAAACTGGTCTAAAGATTGTGGTCTAAATTTCCTCGTGTCAAAAAAAAGGGGCTGGCATTTAAACTAGTCACAATGGAACCGCAGCAGCAAGAATAGTAATAACAACAGCTTGGATGAGATCCTCATATTCCCAAAAATATTTAAGATCAAAGATGAAATTTCCCACAAAAAGATTATGTAGTTCCTTTCCTCCTGTGAGATGACCACTTGGATGCAGAAAGGCCAAATACCTGCTGTATTTGATTCAAGCTTCAGCAACTCATATCCCAAATCATTGTTACTATGGGCTAATTTTCTCCATTGAAGTTTGCAGAAAATCTTTTTGTTCTCCTCAATATAGTATGAAATCAAATGGTGTTTCAGTTTTTTTTTTTATATGCATGCTTTTATCACATACTCTGTGTTTTATTTTTTTAGCTTCAAGCTGGCATAACTCCCAACCACAGGTACAGAATGGCACATATCCATTTCAAAGGGTTTCTAAGGCACCAGGTTTTCAGCCAGAGAATATGGGAGTGAAAAAAAAAAGACAAATACTATAAAAGAAATCAAAAGTCAAATTCAAAAACATAGAAAGCAACGCATAAACAAAAACAGAGTCAGATACCACAAAGCCAAAAGGAATCTAAACAACATCCTTCAAAACATTTGCATGTTTATGAATTTGCAAGGTGTGAAATAGCTGAAACCAAAATCTGAATAACATTAAACAGAGCTAGCTCTAAAAGCAACATCTTAATTTAACTTTGAGAAGAAATATAAATGGTGAAAGATATGATAAGGTGTATTTTTCTTTGTACAAATATTAGGAGAGCTGCTTTAGAGTGTGCTGGGTGATGAAGGGGCTGTTGCTGTATCCTGAATCCGGCCATGTCCCTGACTACACAGAGCACTGACCAGTTTAAACTGAAGCATTTCCATGCTATCAGCCGTAACTTGGGACAGTTTATTTTAGCACAGCTATTAAAGAATAGTTGGACTAGGATAACTGATTTCACAGGGAATTACACTGAGCTAGGCCTACACACGTAGATAAATCAGGTACTTTATATTTGCATAACATATGTGGAGCCTATATGGATTTTTTTTTTGCAAGAAAACTATTTATTTGGCAAACAAAATTGGTTCTAGGTTGATCAAAACAATTCACAATTTTTTGCCAAATGCTGTGAATAGCTTTGGCCAAAAAGAGGTGGAAAAGTTTCCTTTTTATGTTACAGTACTTCAGTTTATTTCAAAACAGAATGTTTTGTTTCAAAACAGTGATTTGAGATCAAAGTTGCCTAAATTGAATAAAAAAATACAATAAAAACAAAATTAAATTAACAGATTCCAAACTGAAGCATTTTTGGAGACTAAATGGAAAGGTTCATTTGACTTCAGATAAAGTTCTGGGAGAAGGGTTTGGTTTTTCAGATCAAAAAAGAAAAGACACATCCATTAACTATTCACTCAGCCTTAGTTTGGAGTTTTGGTTCAGCTGCTTTTTGACAGAGTAACCAACTACAAAGTTCAAATCCATGCTTTGGGGAGTAGGAGGAGATAAAACAGGAGGAAGCAAAGGAAAGAGAGGAGATTGGGAAAAAAAAAGCTAAAAATGACAAAAAGTAAAAGCCAAAAATAACCAGTCTGATTTAAAGGAGAAATGTGTCAGCACAGAATTTCCTTAGCATTACCTTATATACACAGTAGAAATCACTGATAAAACACATTGTCAAACACAGAATTTCAAATACAAAATCATCATGCAATGACTTAAAAACTGCATAGGAGGGAATGATTTTTAATTAAAAATAAAATAAATTAATTCAGTATAGCTACAGAACAAAAAAAGTTTGGAAAAATATGTCTCAAAGAGGCATAATACAATAGTTAAGAACATTTTCATATTTTTATTTTTTCTAAACTAATATACTCAATAAAAAGCAATCTTCAGGCTTTTCAAAGGGATTTTTAATTAGTATAATAATAATAATTATAGTACTAAAATAATTATTTCCTTTAAAATATATTTTTCTGTTCTATCTCTGGTTTTTAGGACCTCTTTATTTCTGCTCCAGCAGCTGCATTCCCTATCACACTTTGTCACATCATCAGTCATACTGCTACTGAAGTCAACTCCCCCTCTGCAGAAAGGGACACTTGTGAGTTTATATTGCTGCCATAAATTTTTTGGCAGTAAATTTCTTAACAAATAATCCCATATTCTCCTGTATACAGTGCACGAACTGGCTAATAAAATGATTTCTACTTGGGGATTTGTGGAATGCCTCCATCTTCAGTCAAACTTGTAGAAAGAAGTATCTTGTAAAATGTGCTGGAAAGTTCACAAGTTTTGGGTTTTCAGGAGCACTCCACCTGGTGAGAAAAGCAGATTTAAAAAAAACCCAAAGTTTAAGGTTCTCCAAGTTCACCAGTAGCACGAGCCAAGGAAAACCTTAATTAGAGTCAATGGAGAAAGTTGAGCAGTTAAGAGCTGGCCTTTTGGGGCTAGCAGCACTGGAAGAAATCCAATTATTAAATAATAAGTTATTTGTGGTTCTGAGGTTTGCATTGTGAATATGTTACCCCACGCTTTATGCCAGCCTCCTCTGCCTGAACGTTTTATGTGGAGATACTTGAAATAAAGTACAGCACAAAGGTGTAGAACTCCTTGACGGTCTTGCTTTAAATTGGGATCAGTTCTCATCTGCACTTCAGACTCTTAATAATCATTTGGCAGTGCAAACAGACTTTGAGTGGGTATAATGAGTTTTCTAAGAATGAAAATGAGCATCATATCTTGCCCATGTGATAAATAACCCTTTATTTTTTACCACCCTTCATACATAAACTCAGTAGCCCTCAGACTTTCTCACCATCCTTGGGTAATCTCCCCATTTTTTAGGATAGAGTGAATACTGAGAAAAAATAATTTTTGTGACTTCTAAACTTAAATTGTTCATATGTTCCTGTTTCATTGAGTTTCTCATGAATACATGCAATAGCAAACTCTGGACCTCTGAGTCAAGAGTAATTTAAGTGCTGAAAGAAATGCAGTTTATAATTACATAAGTTACTTCATAGCACAAAAAAATCCCAGGTCAGCCAAAGGAGAAGCAAAACCAGTGTATGACTTAGGATGCAGTCTCATCAAATTAGATTAGTGAAATTCCTAGAGAAGTAATAACAGTAATCAGTAATGGAAGGACAAGAAGGGTATGAATACCCCTCAACAAACTTCATATTTCTAAAAGCTTCCAAATTGGGTATCTTCACCCAGTATGTGAGTCTGCTACAAAAGCCTGGTGGTTTGCCCACAAATCATTAGCAGAAACAATGAACTGAGAGCAAGGTGCTATCAGGAGCACTACAGAGCTGTGAAGAGAAGAAAGGTTCAAACTCGAGATAAGGACAAGAAGGAAACAGTTAATGAGACTTAGAAAATGGGAGTATACAAAGAGCCGAGTTTCAACAAATGTGGTAGGAGCACTTCAGATCTACTGAAAGGGATGTTTATAACATGTGAAGAATAAAAGAGGTTCATACATTTAAACATGGAAGGGTTCGTAAGTACCTCACAAAATCAGGGTTAATAAAAGCAAACATTTCTGCAGAAATGTTCCTGCATCAGAAATGGAGGGAAAAACCATGGAAGCACCTGCCCTTCAGTGAAAAAAAATTTATTGAAGAGGCCAAGCAAAGGCTGAGGAGTTCATGGTCTCCCCTGCCCAAATCTTCCCAGGCTGAAAATTATGGTGTTATTTTTTCACTCTATCAGCACCATGATGACAGAAAATATTCTGTAAACCAAGTGTATATCAGAAGAAACCTTCCCCAACTCTCAGTACCCTGAAGAGAAAAGGGAGTTTCCTTATCTCTCCATCAGCAGCTCTGGTGAGAAATTTGCCTCAGGTCTATCCTGTACTTGCCCATGTCCCAGACACTGCAGGCTTGTTGCTGTCTGGTGGTGGCCAGCTCCTGAGCATTCCCTGGTGCATCCCTGGAGGTTTTTTTTTAACCTTGGGGAACTCAGCTGTGCCAGAAAATTACAGTTTAAGGATGCCTGCCGTTTAATTGAAAAAGAAGTTGCTCATACAATATACATATTTCTGCAATGATCCTTTTTTTCTAAATAATTCTTTTTTTCAACCCTGGTCATTAGGAATTTATGTTTGTGAGTTGAGTCCTAATCTCTTTAGATTTTGGAATCTGTGGATTTCCGCTCTTTGGCTACATTCAGGATCAGTTCACACATGTATCAGCTGACATACACCATGTTAACAGCATACAGACTACCCACCTACACGAATGTGAAGAAGTTTCCCAATATTTAATTTTTCACTTCTTCAATTAAGTGATGAAATTTAACCCCCCCTCCCCACATTAATAAAGTAGGATTTTTCTTTTTCTGATTTTTTCTCTCTTTCATGTGTGAGAGCAAATGCTAAGATAAATCAAAATAGAGGCTCTTTTATTTTTGATTTTTCTTCAAGATGTGCAGATGTCCAGTGTAACTCTTAAGAGAAACTCAGAGGAAACAAAAAGCTATCAAAATAATATGGACCATCAGTAAATTTTTGTTACTCAGACTGTGATCTGTGAACCATTTGTGGTCCAAACTATATCAGATGTTTTTCTGCAAAATGACTGCAAACAAATTAGAACAGAATGAAAACAAAAATTAGGTACATTAAAGCAAACAAACAAAAAGTGGTGGGAAAAATGGTACTAAACTAACATTGAAGGGTTTGGCATCATTTCTATTTCATTGTAAATAAAAAAACATTCCAGCACAGCATGAGTAAATACAATGACCACTTTATTGCAGAGGGAAAGGGGAAAGGCTTAGAAAAATAAGAAAAGCTCTGAAACTAGAAAAACCGCACTACAGCTGCTGCTGCTTCTAGCAAAGAAATGTCGCTCCCACTCTGGAAAGTGAAGAGCAGCTATCCTTCAGGAAAGAGACTTTTGGGTCAGCTCTGAACCCTTCCCTGGGTGCCTTCCATAACATGAAGCATGATTCTGCTGGGAACAGCAGTCTCATATCCTCCTCCCTACAGAGATGCTATGGGGCTCTGGCTGCCCCTGCCCTGGGGAGAGGCATTTGGGGTGGCAGAGACCTGCTGTGTTCCACCGGGGCACGGCAAGGGGCTGCGGAATTGTCCCGGGGCTGCAGCTACACCACACCGTGCCACACGGTCTGCAGGAGTTTTTCTCTGCTTGCTTTCCTCTGCACTCCTCAGATGAGCAGCATGTAAGGAAGAGAACTCTTTCTTACTAATAATAGCTAAAATTGTCCTTCTGGGAGTAGAGCAGGCCCATTAACTCCAGCGTAACGGGATAAGGGAATGAAGGGTCAAGCTCAAAAACAAAAAGATATTTTAATATCGCATTTAATTTTTCCTTTAGTGTTGTGCTTGTGCTCTCTGGACTGTTACAAATGGACTTGATTTGTGTTTCTAATCTATCCAGTTTCACCCAGCTTTCACAAGTGAGCCCAGTGGTCACAAATGCAGAAATGGAATATTTCAATCCCATGTCAGCAAGTGTAAGTAACTATAATCTGTTTATCTGTAAGACTTTTCCTTCAGAATAATCTTGTTCTTCTGTAGTCTGTAATCAATCACCGCCACAAATCTTTTACTTAAAGTAGCTTTTTCTTCCTGAGAAAAAAATGCCAGGGTTTTATTGTTTTGAATAATTTCAGGTGATAAGAACACTAAGAGGTGAGAAAGATGGGGAAATTCTTGTTTTCTGAGATACTCTAAATGCCTGTCATAGTTTGGAACAGGAAAAAAGTGAGTATAAAGGAAAAGCAAGTAGAGAAAAAACAGATTGAGAAAGAGTTCTTTCTAAATTTTTACTGTCAGCAGCCATATGTTTGCAAAAGCATCTGGATCAGGAAAATTACAAAGTGGTGTGTGTGTTTGTGTATGGCATTTTGTTCTGCGAATGAAGTAGACCATGAGTGTAACAGTTGAAATTTGGGTTAAAAGAAATTAATATCTTTATTTTTAAGTAGTTTCTCCTCTTTGTACAGACATTTTTTGGCAACACACCTTCTGAAAAACTTGGCATGAAATATTTCAATCCCCTCCCAAAATCCTGAGACTAAAAATATTTAAGAGAAGTTTCTGGAGTGTGAAAATGCCCAAAAATCACTTTTTGGAAGGTAAGAAGTTGCAAATATCACTTGGTTCCCAGAGATAGACACCGTTCCATGCACACAGCTATACTTGATTGCTTTCTTATTGTCTGAGAATATATTTTAAGCAAATGTCTAGGCATCTTCAGGCAGCCACACTGTAGAATAAAAGAGAATGGTGCATAGTGAAAGAAAATGGCATATTTAGCACTAAGAAAGAAAGATCTATTTTGCTATTTATCTCAAGAAGGTTTGTACTATACCAGTAAACTTGGGAATAAACCCTGGTAGTGGAGCTAAAGGCTGTTAAAAGATGATGGTAGAACTTGTCCCAGAAACTCAGCGCTTTGGTAACTCAGCTTTTGTATTCCATGAGCTCTAACAGCAGCTATGGGATTTTGGTGCAGAGCATGCAAATAGCGACACATGTGCTTAACCTAAAGCCTTGTAAGCCAGAGGTCTCAAGTGTGTCAGATTTTACAGCCTTGGCCTCTGCTTTGTGATGACCAGTTCTGTTCCACTGAATGCTCCAAATTACTATTGCTCTGCTTATGAACTAACCCGAGACTCCTGCCTGTGTGCTTTAGGGTAGGATTCAGGTTATTATTAACTCTGTCTTCAACTCTCCTGTTTATAAATCTGGGAGCTTCAAAGCCTTCAGCAAAAACAGCCTCTTTGCTGAAGCCAGGAGGCTCTTCTGCATATCCACAGTTTAAACACATCTTAACGAAGAGATTCTGCAAGCCTAATGAAAAATGTAAGGTTGTTACTAGGACAGAAGCAAGATAGATGCCTTGCTATTCAGAATATTTGTGCCAACATTTGGCACAAATCCTACCTTAGCTGCAAGGGCCACTCCAATGTTACTCTACTCTTCTTTCTGGTATGCAGAAGGCAAAGGTATTGCCACCACCCTGTGTTTCCCTGCTCTGAGATGTGCTTAAGACATCAATGGAAATACATGTGTCACTTTTCTCTGTCTTACTGCTATGGCACTATAAAACACTACAAAAACTGCTGAGTTTTCACTTAGCAACAACTTCAAATCAAGAGAAAAAAGAAAACCAAAGCAAAAAGTTAGCATGGTTAACTGAGTGGTAATGTCCTTAAAATACGTTTTGTAAACGTAAAAAAGTCTAAGCAATATGTCCATCGTGGCAAGAATTCCCACAAAATGGGGACTTCTTGCCACAGAAGTCTTCTTTCTTCTTAATATTAACATTCTTACTGCTTTCTTCCTATGTTTAACATTTCCATCATTTAACTTACACTTTGGTGAAAGAGAACGTGAACTAGGGCTTGCAAAAGAATTTACACAATAAACACTATCTCAGCTATAATAAGAAACACATAGGGATGCAGTCAAGAAAGGGGAATATGAAAAATATTCTAGAGATGCCCTCAAATTCAATCAATTAATTGGGACTGAGAATGGAAGACAGAGGATCTGAAGAGAATTGTGGGGATAAAAATAAAAATTTTGACAGCCAATTGAAGTTAACAAGTAATAGGACATTTGGCAACAGCAGTCAGGTGCTTGCATTCTCCTCTTTCACCAGGACAGAAGAAATAGGAAAATCTGGCTAGTGCCATCAGCCAGAACTCAAGAGGATTGGAGAACTGTAGAGCAAAGTTTAAGGGACAAAATAATTAAACACAAGGAGATGTAGCTGGATAAATTAACCAATTGCATCAGGAACATGGCAATTACCAATATGAGAAAGGCAGATGTTGTGTTAGGATTAACCAAGTGTGGTTTTTCCAGAAGCGTGCAGCAGCCAAGTCACTGATGAGTCCTCATCCAGGAGACTGTCTACAGCTTTGGCCATGAGCATCCAGAAAAGCTGATGTCCAACTAGGGCAGATGTAGGTGAAAGCTAGAAGAAAGAAGTAGAAGCAGAAACTCTGTCTAGCAAGAGACTGGAGGGACACAGTTTGGTTTACCGCACATGCTTATCCAGAGAATGTTTCTGGACCATAAGTGTACAAAGGAAATAAATATTAATTTAAAAAAGAAGAAGAGGAATTAAAATAAACTTTTATAAAGCAGCCATGAAGGAAGGTAGATTGGAAAGGAGATTTCCTATGACTGTGAGATCCTGTAATAGCCTTTCGTTAGGAGTAGTGGGGGCAAGATCACTTGCTTATTTTCAAACTGGGCTTGATCATTTTGTAAGTGAGATTACATGGTAAGAATGCTTGAGTTTGAAGAGGACCAAAGATAGTGATCTTTTCTTCAGTGTGTTTCTAGCTGCATTTTTCTCTTCCAGCTTCATATTGGCGAGCTGGGAGGTTGGGAGGTTTGCCTTAATCATAGAAGTAACTCTACTGAAGGGAGAGAGAGGAAGAAAACTGAACTGTTCTGAACCTTTGCCAAGGCTTTGGAGACATTAAAATAGAAACCCAGGAATTTGTCCAAGATTTTATGTGACCTAGTTCAGCAGTTATGGCTCCCTCCCCCAGCACACACATCTCAAAAAAGACATAGTAGAACTGAAAAAAGTAGAGAGGGGAGTGACAGAACTGATCAAAGGTATGGAACAGCTTCCAGGTGAACAATAAGTAACTGCACTATGACTCTTTATCCTCTAGAGGCTTGTCTGAGGACAGACACTTTACTGAGATCTACAAAATCATGCACAGGGCAGGGTTACTGCACAGGCAATGTGTGGTCTCCGTGACTGGAACTGGAGGATGTCAAAAGGAAGCATCCAGTGGCAGTTTTGAAAAGCAGAAGGCTGGTGCGGTGGAGCTCCCTTCTGCAGGGCGATGTGGGCATGACAGGATAAATCCTTTCAATGAAAAGATATCACATCTGGCTAAGTTGCTGAAGCATAAACTGCTGCAGGATGTGAAAGTATTTCTGGGAAGAAGTATTATGCTCTCCACTACCAACTTCTATTTGCCTCTGCCAACAGCAAGATGCCAGGGCTAGATGGAGTTTTGGCCTGATTTGACACAACTGAACAGTTCAGAACTGCTCAGTGCTTAACTAGCATGCCATGGGCACAACAGAGATCATGTTTGGGATCAGCCCTGTGCGCCAGGCAGTGAGCAAACACAGTCCTGGCAGGGCCACATAGCACAGACATCTTGGGCCACACCTGCCTCACTACACTCCTGTCTCAGGCCAAGCCTGCCCAGGCCAGCTGGCAGTGGAGACAGGGCAGGCGGGAGCTGTCAAATTCAGTGCTTTTTAGCAATATAGACACAGCTGCCGAATGCAAGATACATTCAACAGCTCTTGGCAAATTGTGCTGCTGGAGCACAGCTGAGAACATTTGGAGCGCATGTGGAAGAACATTTGCTGAAACACACCTGGGTCCTACTGTGTTTGAAATGGTGACCCCTTAAAAAGGCTGTGGGCCTTAGCTTCTAGTAGCTAGCCCACGTAAGGACAGTTGAGGCTTGTCAGGTATCCATGGCTTTAGGGTTACTCAATTAGCAGGGAGGAGTATGGTAAGATTTATATTACTTTCTTACCATTCTCAGGGGAGTTAAACAGTTCTGGAGTAAGGTAGCATTAAACCAAATGTTAAGGTTATGCAAATTGACGGCATTGTAATCTCCTCTCCAAATCTTTCATCCCTCCTTTGCTCCCCCTCACCTGATTTGCTCTACTACATTACCTTTCAGGGCACTATCCAACGTGAGTAACAGGCAAGAGAAAAATAGGTCTCTTGGACCACACTGTAGTACCAGGAGTGCTTCCAAATTCCTGTGTGAGGTACACAAGCTGGCCACAGCCCAGTTGCATGAGAGTGAGAGTGTGCACATGTCAGGCTTCCCTACACCTCAGCTTTTGCCAGGTACCACCCCAACACATTCTCCGAACAAAAGGTCTCCCCACCCACCCTGTGCCCACCACCAGGGCAGTACCCAGGGGTGTAGATGGAGCCAAAACACCAAAGCTTAAGCGACCTGATGCCTGTAGGCTTTAAAGCTGTTAAACTTTTAATATTTGAATAGCTCAGCTAAAGCTATTAGTTACTCAATGCTTAAATTTAAGCACATGCTTAATTAATTTGCTGGCTTGGGGCCTAAAAGCGCAGTAGCAGTTACTTAAATGCCTCACCTACTGCTGCTCTGTGAACTCCCTGCTCTTTTTTGTGGTCTGTGTCTTCTCTTCCCACATGCACAAAACCAAAACATCTACCCCTGCAGCCAGGGTAACCCAGGCTGCCATAACTCTTCTAACAGCTTCCAAGGGGCTGGCTGCTGGGAGTGCATTTAGCCATGCGTGACCTTACAACTGTCCCTGGACATTGAAAGGCTCTCCTTTTTTTAGCTGGAGAAATGATAAATTTCATTGACACTTCTCCTCATTCCTACGCCCAACTGGGAGCACTTCAGAATTCAAGCTAATGTTTTTGTTTCAAGGATTTTTCCCTTCTTCTTTTTCTTTAATGGACTGCTTTGCTGCAGTAGAAGTTCCTTTACTCTCAGATCCACTATCTCCAACAAGGAAAAAGAGTTCCCTCTAGCCACCAGCTTTTGTAACAACATCCAGCTGCCTCCATCCACACTTTAAATGTGGGTTTCTGTTTGCCTAGCAGTAAAACTGTAATCTGAACATCAGTGACAAGTCTACTGAAAAGTTATTTAACTCCTAAATTATTATACTGGTTTTTCAGAGGGAAGGAAAAACAAATTTATCTCAGGGCAGACAGAATGCCAAACTGAGACAAAAAATATTGGCCATAATAATAAACTGAAAATGTTTGGAATAACTTAGAATAAAATGTTCATTCAAAAATGTTTTCCAGTTTTTGGAGAAAAGCCAGTATAGTCAAATAGGTCTGGGAAAAAAATACCCTGAGATTAGATCAAGAAATAATTAGCTTGCAATAGAATTCAAAGAATCCTCATTTTAGTTCTTCCAACAGACTCAGGAACATAAGATATTTTTATTTCATTTCTATTTATTTTATATGTGTCCCAATGTACTAACTTCTGGTGTTAAATCTTCCTTAAAATCAACTTCTCAAACTTATTTGGTGATAAATGAACTCTTTAGTTCACTTTGAGCATTAGGAACAAGCCAGAAAGAGCAGATCAACATTCCATGTAAAAATGATGCTGAAATATGTACAGGTTCCGCCAAACCAATATGGCTATAAAAAATCTCTATCAAGTGGTTGAAGCAGACATGGTGTAGACACCTCACAAACAAACCAGTGACCATGCTCAAACACCACTCAGCTGAAGACTCTATCCATAAGCTGTCCAGGAATATTGAGGAAATAAGAGTGGAAGAAGTGAAATCAATATGGGAGTGTGGGAGGTAGAACAGAGAAGAAAAATCAATTTAATATAATATTGAAACAATCATTCCAAAGTGAAGTGAAAACTAGAACAATATACAAAGCAAATGATCACAAAAACTAATACTTTGAGAGCCTGAGAAAAGACCAAAGAGAGGAAAAGCAGTAATGATTGTTAAAATAAGGATGGAAAAGCACAAGACACATCAAATCTGACATTAATTGTAGGATTGCATAGGACTTATTGTAACTACAGAAAGATATACTGTGCTGTGGGTTGCATATTGCTTTCAATATTTACATGATGTTTTTGAAAGTTAACTACTCTTTTATTATATCATATAAATAAACCAAAGAAGAGAATGTGAGAAAGGAGAATTAGCTCTCAGGACAGTGGAAAATCTGCATCAGCATTTGTCGTCATATTGGTCTAATACTCATTTTCCATAGTAACTAGATTGTCATTAAAGAATAATAAAAATTCCACATGAGATTTTGATCTCTGCTAGAAACTTTATGCTGCTCAAAGGTGCATCAAAACTCTCTATCAGCTGTCCTGCTGGATTCCAGTGCTCTCCCCAGGCTTCGATGCCCAGCTTATGAGGCCCTGACAACTCTAATAGAGAACATGGAGTTGATATTTTTTCATTAGCTTAATTTCTTTTAGACATTTGGGTAATATGTAACAGTGATTTTGTTAGACAAAGGGGGAGCTGACACCGTCAGTGCTGAGCACACCATCCCCACTGGTTACTGCACTGCCAGGTCCCTCAGGCACAATGGGGCAGAAATCCCTTCTCCTGAAGGTGAGACACAGCCGATTTTCAATTTTGGGGTGTGGTACAACTGTGTGTGTCAAACAGCACACAACAGGTCCTCACAGCCACCATGCATTACTGTATCTACTGGCAAAGAGACCAGGAGTGATAAGTACAATTACAGCTTGAATTCTCTTTAAAATTTCCTTTGTCTGTGCTCACAAAACCTGTTTCCTTTGCTGAAGGAAACCCTAAACTGATAGATGCTGGGTGATACACCCATTCCATGCTGTATTTGATTTCTTTCAACCTATAGGGCTATCTCACTCTTCAGTCTGACGTAATAAGGTGGTTTTTTTACTCTTAAGCTTTTTGAACATATTTGTTCAACTAGGACAAGTATTTTCCACTGGGTATTAAAACAACTTGCCTTAAAATGGATTTTTATATCTCAGTCATGCATGTCCTTCAGAAACAACCAGATAACAATTCACTGGTAACTGATTTCAACTGGATTCATATTTCCTGTGGCCTATGAACAGATGATAAAATTTAGCTATTTATAAAAATGAGATTTGAAAAAGCTGACAAGTATTTGCACATTGTGAGGATGAAAAAATGCTCATGAAGAGAAACCATTCACTTAATGCAAATTATTAATGCAATCTATTTATAGATCATGGATTGTTACTAAAATGTGTATCAGGCAGTGGAGTTAATACTACTGTCTTCTCAAAAAAACCCACTTGGTAGATGTAAATGAAATATTCACTAAATCTCCTTGTGACATAGGCTTGCTATAAATGAGAGACCGATTCCACTTTATCCATGGATGTGGATTTCTTTTTGGATGACTTTCCTTCTTTGAAATACATAGCAGATCATTCATTTTGTGAGACTTGGCAAGATCAGGGCAGAAGTCTGAAAGACTGACAGCAAAAATAAATGAGAAGAAAGTAGTTCATGGGAAAAAATACCTGACTTGTCTGTTTGAACCAGCAATCAATCTAAAAATTACATTTGATTTGAGTACAGACCATTTCTGTGACACTTATTTTAAATATTTTTATAAAATGCATTTTAAACAGATTGTATAGATTGTAAATGAAATCAGATTAATGTTTCATTACAAGAAAGAGAAAACTGCAAAAACCAATAATGCATGATGTTAAATTGTTAAAATTTTAAAAAAAGCACCTCTACATCTATTTGGAAAACAGAAAACAAAAATCAGTCCTGCTATTCCTAGCACAATAATATTTCTCAAGCCTCATAAATGCTGGATAAAGGTTCAGTTGATATCTGTAACATAAAAATCTTAGGTATTAGTCCTTTGATATTCTTATAAGTTAGGTTCTGTCCAGGACAGAAACATGTCCTTTGAAGACTGCCATAGTGTTGGTCTCACTGCAGGAACACCTAACTTTTATGACCTTTACTACCAAAATTGGACAAGACTGCTGGACTAGCTCACAAGAGACAGCTCCAGTGTTCATTATTTTATGAAGTGAAATACAAACGATACCTTCAGATGAGCAGCAAAGTTTCAGTCATAGCAGATTCCAAAAAATACTTCCCCCTTTCATGTGCAAGGTTCAAAGCTTTGCAAGTCTGGAAAGTTCTATAGTGGATGGAGAGCTGGCCAGATTCAATTCATTAGAGCATGTCTTAACTGTCAGCTTGTAAAATAAACCTTCTCCCCCACCTCTTCCACCTCCTTCAAAAAACATAATGCAACCCTGACAGAAAGCTGATAACTTCACCATGAGAAAGGAAACCTGAAATCTGCAGACAAGGATTTTACTATGTGCTGAGCCTGGAAAGTGGAAGGAAAATAATGTAGCATTGTCTCCTACACACAGAATTTCAGGTAGAAATCTTCCAACAGTGTAGGAAATGTGTTCATGATGTACAGATTCCCACTAAAGCAGGGCTAGATGGTGGCTTATCTGTCATGGATTGGCTTGCAGAGAGCTATACTGTAGAGAAAGGAAGGATTCCTTATTATATATAGCTCTCTACATCTATATCTCCCCAAACACACACTGGAGTGTGAACACACACATACTCCTGAGATATTTTTCTTTTATGCATTTCAGACTATTTAGAAGCAAACCCCTGTTTTTTAGCCTGTGGACCTGCATCTGCTATCTAGTTAGTGGTGCTCTTCCAGAGTGAATGGACAGTTAAACTATATGAAATATTGTGTCTTAAATAAATGTTGTCCTAGGCAAACCTGTTCTCTTAACATGCAGTGGGGGAATCTCAGAAGGGATCTCTGCAGGGTATTGGTGTTCCTTTAATCATTTTCTTGATCAAGTCCAACCCAAAATAAGGTGTAACCTCTGTGCCAGCACAGTACTTCTTATTTACTGTCACACACTTACATGCATGCAGTATTTGGTGTGCAATGTGTATTTATGACACTGTGTGAATACACCTATATTAGAAACACAAAACATAATTCTCTATTGGTGAATATCGTGCTTGTAGTTCTAGCACAACATTTACAGTTGCAGATTTCCCAGATCTTACCATGATTAGGACACTTTATTCAATGTACAGTTTACTAGCAAATATTTCAACTATTGATAGTTCCCTTTGTCAGTGATTTCCCTATCATGATTGCTACAATCACAGGAATAAATCTGATGGTTTTTTCACTACTATGCTACAGGAATAAAGGACAGGAGACAGAGGTAGTTTTACTGTTTCTCTAACTGTACAGAGACTTCCAAACTTCTCAAAGTCACTTCTGCATCTGTCCTGACATTTTGTGGGTTTATGTGAGAATTTGCATTCATGTTATAAAACCTTTCTGTTGTTTTGTTTTTTCAATGTTCTATAACAACCTCAAAATGGTCTCTCTAGAAGTGATTTAGGCTTCCAGTAGCTGTATATATCTTTGGAATAATGACTTGGTACTTAAACTTCAGGATTGGATCTGCCTTGATAAAATTGTGCATTATGAGAGATTAGCACTTTGTTTCTCCATGATATCAAACCACATTTGCATGCCAGTCCCCTAATCCTGCAGAACTTGAAACATGAGCGATGCAGTGGCAGTGAGCAGGACAGAACTCAAAGACTGATAGGGAGGGAAGAGTGATCGATTCTACCTCACTAAAACAGACCTTGTACATTTAAACAACAGTACCACCTCAAAAACAGGTACAGGTTGGCCTGAGGGGAAGGGCAAGTGGAGGAGAGGAAGAATTAGATTCTCTGTTTTCTTCTGGGTATGTTCACTTTGGAGCTGAAGGAGAATTGTTCCTTGCTACAAACTACACCAGGAGGAAGAGTAGAGAAAATAGAATAGAAAGTATCAATTCCCCCTAATGATATTGATTCCCTGGTTCTAAAATTCTTGCTTGGGTCAAGACCCTGTTAACAGAGTCTGCACCTGAGTAAGAATGGAGTAACTTGGCTACTTACAGGAGCTGTTTCACTATGATAGTGTTCCCATTGCACCATTTTCCATGTGTAACAGTCCTGTCTGCCTTTGTCAGAACCTGAAACTAGAGCTGTTAAAAAAAAAAAAAAAAGAGAGAAAAGGGTGTTTTATTCTATGAAATGCCCCAGAATTACTCTCAAAAGACATGTTTTTTTGGCTGTTAGGGTGGCTGCCCATCTGGTTATACTTTTCAAGAAAAATTATGATTGAATATTCCTTCTTATGTGAAACAGAATTGCTAATTCAGAAATATCAGAGTGATCTGGTTTTTGTTCTGTCACAGCCTGGTGTTCAGGTTAGTCTATTAAACTACTTCAGCACTTTATTTCACCTACTCCAAATCTGCAATTCTTTAGCTAGACCTTGAACACAGCAGTTCTGACTCACGCTCCTTGCCATTCCCTCACATATCTGTAGCTCAACAATCCACTTAGCATTAAACATTAAACTTTAGGAATAAGCTTTAATGGTCTTGTCCTGCTGAAAGCACACTTACTGAATTTGGAAACAGTCAGGACCAAAATTGGCCAAAGCCCCTCCAGTCCATGGATCCCAGGGATCACTTCTCCTCTGAGTGTTCTGTGGTGTGGCAGAGCTTCACTGACAGTTCCATCTCTTCCTCTTCTCATTTCTTGCGCTAGACAGTTGCCTAAGTGCTCCTTTTCTTGTTTAGTCACACATGTTCCCATTCTCCCTATTTTATAAGAGGTTGCTCTGTCTTGCTTTCTGTGAGAACTTTTGGCTCTTGTTATCTTACATATATATATGAGACCTCACATATTATGTACTAAGACCAAAGGCAGGAAATTGTGCAGCATTTACTAACACCTTGCTTTGTCAGTGATGCTGCTTTGAAAATGATGTCTGGATAAAGTTACTGTTAAAAGTGACTGGGGAGCCAGACTTCACCTGTGTGTTTTGTAACAGTGGCAGCCTTCTGTTTGCCACCCAGACAATGTCTGGGAAATTCACATTATCTCACCATTTAGCATTATCTATCCGCTTTAAGGCTGATCACTGATTTATCTTTGGGTTTTATAAGTAATCTTGCACCAAGTCCTGATGTAGTGCTGAGTGTGGTTTGGATTAAAGGTGCCTGTTCATCATCATTACGGCCCGTGAACCATCTACTCTGATAGAACTGTTCCCGTGTATTCATTAATTCATGCTTGAGAAATGCTTTACAATTCTAAAGCAGTACATAAATGCTGATTTATTGTTTTTCTGAGATGTGCTGGTATTGATCATCCTGTTGAGGTTTGTTGCAGAGCTTTCTGGAGACTGCACTGACTTTACTATGTTCTTGGCAAATCCACGGGCAGGGACTTCATCGCCCAAAGGGAGCAGAAGAGAGCTGAGTAATGATGGCACAAACCTTTTGTTGCTTGGACAGAGACCTCAGCAATCTCTGTGGCCCTTGTCACTCAGAGGATCAGAGGATGAAGGAAGCAGTGTATTGCTGTGGAGGACAGCCTTTCACTCCTCCCACTCTCCTTAGGGAGACCCTAGTACACCTCCAGCCCACCCTCAGTGTACTTGGCAATGCAGGATCTCAGCAAATGCTTGGCCATCACGTTTTCTCTCCTCCCGAGTGCAACAGCAAAGCAGGTTTGGCATCTCCTCCTTACAAGCCTCACTGCTCTCACATATACATCACACAGGGACTCAGATCACAACTGAAGTAGGATTTCTTGGCATCAGATACTGCATGACTCAGTCTGGGTGGTCAATGTCTGTTTGCATCTTTAAAGAAAAGACAAAAACCCAAGTATATTTTCAAACAGAACAGTCTTCAACAGATAAAGCAAATGTCTTTTTCTTGTATAACATGGAGTTTTACTAGGCTGTTAAGCTGAGTTGCCCAGCCAAACCCCAAAAGAGGTCCTGAATGCTGTCATCTCTGCGAGATGCCAGTTTGTGCCTGTGTGGAGCACCTTTTTGCCTGTTGGAACAGCCTACCCATAATCTAGCAAAACATCTAAAAACCAGGCTACTAGAACCAGACAAACTTTAGAGACACTGCCATCAAACGGTTAAGTAATTTATTACAGCCCCATAAATAAAAATAGAAGCTAAAATCAAAGAGTCTAAAATTTTAACTTCATTCCTAGCTGCTCACACTGATCCTTACTGAGGCTGTCCCTCTCTACCTCAGAGAGAAACCAAACTTGCACTGTCAGTGTGCTGGTGTGGATAGCTGCAATGTAGAATATCTGAGCCAAAAAAATTTAAGGGATCAACTTAAGAAGCAGTACCAGTGGGGAATAGACCTGTTGGTCTGGTTTGTCTGCTATTTGTATGTTAGCTTGTTCATTGAAAGCAAACTTAGAGGAAGACTGTTTTCATTTCATTCTCTGTTCCTAGAATTATAATTTCATATAAAACAATGATACTTTAAATACACTTAAATTGAGGGGTAAAAGAGATACCAATCTCATTGGCAGGAAATAAAAGCTGTGTTCAACCTACCAACAGAGGCTCTACCTGTAGCACAAATGGAGAACGGTGCCTGAAAAGGATTCTAACTTTACATGGCTGTTACTCTTTCTTTTGGAAAATCAATTTCATCAATGGTCTGTGATACATAACTTTCTCAGCCTAACTGTGGCACACAGAAAATGGGTCCTGTTGCCATACAGACTTCAAAATAGGTTATTCAAAGATTTGTTGATAGAAGAATATAGAATTATTTATGAAAAGCTTGTCCTGCCTAACATAACCATGCTGAGCTCATTCAAACCTAGCCCAGCTATGAATGAGACTCATTCAGTTTAACATAGGAAGGGTTTGCAGGATTCAGATTCCAAGTTTGACACAATTAATAGTGTTTATAAGTTCAAGAATGTTGCTGTTAGGACAGAGTATATTCAAGACAAGTGATCATATTTCATAGCACACTTAGAGGGTGAAGAGGCACTTGACATAAAACACTCTTGTTTCCATAATTCAAATCATTTGGTTGTTTAAGAAGATTTATATTTTCTTCAGCCTCTTTCCCTCCCTTTTTCCACCAGTTTCACATGTAACATAAATTTTATTTTTCTCCTATTCCAGTTCCTTGCCTTTGGGAGGATCTAAACAAACAAAAACCCTCCCCAAATAGCTGTGACCTGAGTTCCAGCAAAACTGGCAGCAAAACTAAAGTATGCTTTTGCATTTAGTGGTTCTGCAGCTGTATGAAACAAACTGTAGCATTGTCATGAAATTGATATAATGAAATGAATAGCAATGATTCTGCCTGTTACAGGCATAAATAGAAAGAGAATATACTGAGAAAGTACATAAAACAAACATATCTTGAAATTAATCAAAAGAAAATAAAGATGTACCTTACAAATTGTATATTTATGGAGCACAAAATTTTGTCAATGCAAATTCTGCGGTCAAAATAACTGTGATATTGACTTGGTTTTGCATTCACAGCATCCTTTTTTACCAAGCTGGCAATGCAACTATACTAGGACCTCTAGTCAAATATCATACTGACTTCAGTTCCCTTCAGATCCAGAACATATTGACAAAAAAGCAGGCTTCAGGAAAGAATCTATACTTAGCTGCCCAAGTTCCACCGAAATCCACATGCTTTAGCTTTAGCTCATATAGCTGCTCCCTCATGTTAAGGGCAAAAAAACAACAAAAGGTTCAATGTAAAGGAGATATTTTTCAATAAAGTGTACCTCTAACTCAGGGAAGTAGGCATGTAAATAATGAAATTTTTTTAGGCTGTAAAAAGGACAGAAAAGTTATCTCAGTTACAGAGAGGCATATAAATGTGATTGATGGGCTGGGATAAAAGCAATAGAAAAGCAGAATCAAGACAGCTTCAGAGTACAGGAAATAGTCTGTCCATCAGACACTATGTTTACATGCCACCCTTGGTGCTGCTGCAAAGCTGCTAGAACAAGAAAATGCTCCATGAAAGACCAATTAGTTAGATATTTAACATGTATGGCAGAAGGAAAACCTGGTCTTGATCGATTAACCTGGAAGGCATGTTTACCCTGCAGCCTTTATCGTACTGTGGCTCCTCAGCTCCTCAAAGAGCTGCTAGCACTGGCAACCCCTTCTGCCAGAGACCCTCAGGGGCTGTTCATGGGTCTTCTTGGGGAAAAAAGCCTAGACCCAAATTAACATAAATTAAAGATTTGAGATGCAAGCATCTCTTAGCAGATATAAAAATAATTTTGAGGGAGCTGAGGCAGTTGCAGAGCCCTGGACCTGGAGTGGAAAATGAAGCAACCTGTATTGGACAACTAACACACACTGCACACTTCCAGGTGGTAAGGCCTGGCTTGTGCTTTTGTTCTTTATCAGTGCTTAAAACTGAAGAACAAAAAAAGAAAACCTAAGTAAAGAAAAAAAGCAAAAAACAACCAAGCCCTGAACTAACCATCTAACAACAAAAACCCCACCAAGTCTTCCTGAACAAGGAGCTCCTTTCAGCTGGATATTAATTAGAGAAGCAAACGCTGAATCTCCTGGCCCTCTGCTGAGCTGCTCGCAGTGAAAAGTACAAAGTGAGGGCCTGCTGTGTGGGTAAACTGATGACTCACTTTTAATATCAGGTTGAGCCAGGATCCTGAAGGCTGCCAAGTTAACTCTACAGGGATCCCCACTTCAGCCCACTCACATTTCCTAATAACAGCACAGCATTTCAGCAGGCTGTGCTTAAGCGAGGCACTTTGATTTGTAAACAGAGGCGGTCTAGGAAATAATGTACCAGTGTGGTTAGCTGGATAATGTCGTAAGACAACAAGGTATAATGGCAGCGCTGGTATTAAATGGCCGGAGGATATTGCTCAAATTTGAATGTGACAGCAATTAATAAGAGATAATTTTTAATGGTATTTTAAAATTCTACCCGTGCTTTCTGTAGTCCCGGGAGAGGTATTACTGCCCCTCTTTGAATCATATAAAGAGGAAAAGACTGCTGGTAAATGTATGCCTACAGAAGTACACATTTTAAAGAATTTTAATTTATCATTAGAAGGCCAAAAAATATTTTCTGCAAAATAGACTGCTTGTTCCTGTGTTTTGACAGAAGGGCTTAAACCATCATGCTTGCTGGAATACTTTTATGGGTTCTTTAGACATTTATTTCAGGTCCCCTAGTCTCAGCCTGGTGAAATTTAGGATGTGCAGAAACACCCCAGAGTACTGACTCACTGCTGGCAGATTTGCATCTCATTCTGTCCTGGCATAAGCTACGACTCGTGCACTGTTGCCACGCAGATCAAAAGACGCATGTTTATTGTCTTGGCCACATGACTGAAAATATATCTCTGTGTAAGCTCTGCATTAAGCTTCCTGCTTGAGGACAAACCTCTTTCTGTTCAGACATAAAAAGGTTTCTTAAAAGAGATGTCTGTTTGGTTATAAGACTCCACTGCCAAACTGATTGCAAATCCAGTAGTGTACTCTGAAACGTTAAACAACTCTGTGAAAAAGGTTTAACTCCCTACCCACCCTTCTTACCTTCTTCGCCCACTTGGCTAAGGCTTCAACTTTCTTTGTGGCAAGCAGTCTTCCACATGCCTCACACTTGGCACTCTTTCAGGATTACGGTCTTGTGCCTGTCCCGTATGCACAGCACAATGCACAGGAGGTTTAAGTCCTGTGGTAGGAAATGAGTGCTTTTTCCCTCTCACTAAATCACTTCCACCGGCCAGTCACAGAAAGTGAGGAGAAAATCCTAACCAAGGGTTATTTAAAAATATGAACTGAGGCAAATGCAAGGAAAAGTCCTCAGCTGACCAGTGCCATTGCACCCACCTCATGTCCCCCAGCCAAGGCCCTGGGGCAGGAAGCATCCACCACACTCTCAGTCCACTTCTGCTTCATCTGCATACAGCAGGTTGTCAGCCCTTAGCTTTCTGCTAGGACTGTGCTCCATAAACCTCAGGAGGTAATTTCTCTCCACATCAAGGACCTGCTTGGTCCTGGATGTGCCTTAGGTCATTCATAAACCATGATTTTTCTTCTGATGTCTGTAATAGTATTATATGATATAAGGCTTTTTCAAACTTTATTCATTGTTCA
Organism: Origma solitaria; assembly: GCA_013397895.1. Classification (NCBI taxonomy): domain Eukaryota; kingdom Metazoa; phylum Chordata; class Aves; order Passeriformes; family Acanthizidae; genus Origma; species Origma solitaria. The sequence goes on from VZRL01005458.1 coordinate 185,880, forward strand.
AGCAGAGAACTGATTTTAAATTACCTTAAAAGATGGCAACTGTAAAAAAAATGTAGTGATTCCTGACTGTACCAGGTATAGCAGCTCTTAGAGAGATTGATGATCTGCACATCTGCACATGTGTGGACAGTTATTTTGGCATGTAGCCATTGGGTAGAAGCCTGTTTGGAAAGAGGGGAAGAAGCCACCAATTGTTTCAAATTAAATAATATTAAAACAAAATGTAAGTCACAGAATCCCAGAATCAATTAGGTTGGAAAAGACCTCTGGTGTCATCAAGTCCAACCTATGACCCAACACCACCTTGTCAACTAGACTACAGCACTGACTGCCACATCCAGTGTTTGCTTAAACACCTCCAGGGATGGTGACTCCACCATGGCCCTGGGTAATCCATTCCAACGTCCAATCACCCCTTCTGTGAAGAAATTCTTCCTGATGTCCAACCAAAACCTCCCCTGGTGCAGTTTAAACTGTATTCTCTAGTCCTGTTGCTGGTTGCCTGGGAGAAGAGGGCAAGACCCACCTGGCTACAGCCTCCTTTCAGAGAGTTGTAGAGAATGAAAAGGTCTCCCCTGAGCCTCCTTTTCTCCAGGCTGAACAACCCCAGCTCCCTCAGCTGCTCCTCATAGGACTTGTGTTCCAGACCCTCCCCCAGCCTCGTCCTTCTCTAGACAAGTCACTGTGGCATTTGCTGTTCCTCAATGGTTAGCTGCCTATGATTCTTTATGTTCCGGGTTATGCTTCTGAATGGAGCATCATCTAAATGTTAAATTTTGTGTAAATAATCTCTACAATTCTCTTCCTCAGATACAGCCCAAAACTGCAAAAACTTCAATAAGGTTTTGGTGCAGGAAGTACAGAATTTGCCCCAAAGCTTATCAATGCAGATGCAAAAAAAGCCCTTCCCCTATACATGTACATTTGGCATAATGTCCACTGCACTGAAAGCTGTGCAGAAATAGCAGTTTAATTATAATAGGCCACCACACCTTTTGGCAGCACTAACTCTAAATGACCTCTGTGTTTTCAGTGCATTGAAATGAGTTCCCTGAAATGTGTTCATTTTTCATTGTAGTGATATTTTTCCACTAATATAGAAGCAGACTGAGACAGCATGGATCTAGCCTGCTCCATTCTGGTTTCATGAGAAAACGCCAAAGCTAAGCCATCCACAGTCTTCATAACAATTAAACCTGTCACAGGTGCAGTGACATTCTTTTCTTGCTGTTGGGACTAATCCTGATGGTATTGATGCGACTGTTTCTCATTTCAGTGTTTTGTGCTTGCTAAATTTCTCAGAAGACAGCCTAGGGGCATTGATTTTTAATTTTTTTTAATTTTTACATAAGTTTCATAAACCAGGCACATGTTAAAAAATATCAGTGAGGCTTCTATGGATATAGATGTGTCAGGAAATTCAGCATCATCATGAGAGTCAGAGATGAGCATGAAGGAGATGTGGATGAGAAAAGGGAATGAGATGAACTGTATGATTTTCATCTGTTTGATGGAAGCCACAAGGATAAAATTACAAACTTCCGTAACACCTGTGAGAACACAGGGGTTCCATAGTGCATTGTGAGCACATGGGAGCAGAGAAATGAAGTGAGAAGCTTTCTTGTCCTATTGTATTTGAAGAACAGAACTTTTAACAGTTGTGGGGTTTTTTTGGTTCCCACCCCAGGTAAAAAAAACAACCCAAAACGACTTTTCCCTCCAAAGTACCCATGAGTCTGAGAGAATTCACCTAGGATACATAAGTAAGAAATACCAATGCCAGAATAGCTTATTATCAAGGCTCTTCTGCGATATACAATTTTCTGGAACCAGAATCTCTCTCCAGGAGCTGGGGAAATTTATCATATCATCTCGCTTTCTGCAAATTTTGGGTATATTGGTATCAACAAATTTTCTACCAGTGCTTCGCTGGAGTGAAAAGACACTGGTGAACCCATATCAGGGAATTCATATTGTCTCTGCCAAATTCAGCTCTAGTTGGGAGGTTTCAGTAAGGTTCTTCACAATTTAGAATTACATTTACTTCTTATCCACAAAAAGTTAGCAAGTTTCAAGTTCCAGCTGCTGGATTGGTTTAAATATTTTACTTTATTTGACAGTCTGCTTTATAATTGCAGTAGTGACATGTCAGAGACTTATTTTGGTCTCTGAAAGATTAAACAAGATCAGGCCTGCCAGGCCTCTACACAAATCCATGTGGCAATAAGAAGTGCAGATTCAGCAAACCTCTGTCCTTTCTGTAGCCCTAATTCTGCAAAATAAATGTATATACGAGCACTTCAAAATAATTGTGGATACTGAATGACAAAGATTATAGATTTTTTGAGAGTTTAGGATCATAATTGCTATGAATCTGAGAAAAAAAGTATAAGTGATTTCGAGGAAAAAGTCTAATACCTTGCTATTATATTATTAAAGCAGACAGTTGTAGTATTTTCCAAAAGTACAAGAGAGCTGTAGTTCCACCGGATTACAAACCTCCAACTTCTTACAGGAATTTTTGTGCTTATTTTGTTGCTTTTCATCCTAGACTATGGCAGAATGGCAAGAACTCCTTGTCTCCAGCTGTAACTAATTGTCGTAGTTTACATGAAAGTTGCTCAGGTATTTTGGTAATGAGCAGTAGATAGGTTAAAAGTGTAATAGCAATTCCATTTTTCTAATGAACATTTTTGACTTGGCACTACTTCATCAATAAAAAGTTACTAGCACGTGATAAGAGATGTGATACTGCAATGTACCAGTATGAATGACATTCATTCCCTGATTGTTGTGCCTATTCATGGACTGAGCAGGTGCCTGCTGCCTCCAAAACCAGCTAAAAGATCTCCTTTGCTACTTCACAGCTGTTCTGATAAGGATTCTGGGACTCAGGAGGACCTCACCAATTTCTCCAGTGTAGGATTTCATCACTAGTGAATTTTCAGGCCAGAAGAATGAGTTTCAAAGAGCTCACTCACTTCTCAAAATCAAATTGCTAATGTAATTAACATCCATGACAACTTAAACAACACATTGACTCAACTGCTCTTGGAGCCCCATGGCACCTAGTTAAGTTACTTTCCAACACTGCTGTAAATCAAAAGAGAAAGCCTAAGGTCACTGCATTTGCTGTATGTTTCAGTTTGGGACTCTGATTGCTTTACCAACTGCTCATTGATGTTGTTTTCATAACTTGCAAAGGAGTACTTAATTTCTTGCTCCAAGATTTTCATTTGCATCCTTACTTGACATTCAAGGTAGCCTTTAGCTTGAATATAATATGCTTAAATTTAAACAACAATAAACAATTCAGGAAAAGTACTTGCAAAGGACAAAGTGCACAGCAAATTTTTAAAATAAGCAGTAGAAAACAATGTATTTCTTTGGTGCTTTGCTTTTAAGGTTTCCATTCCATCTGGGCACAATTCCCATTCTTACAGGGAGCAATATATAGACATAATTGTTTGAGAGGAAAGTAAAAACTTGGACAAAATCTTCAAGAACATTTTCTGTAGAGAGAGCGGCCCAGCAAAACAAAGTGATGGATAAATAGTGGAACAAAATGTTATTGGCTTGAGCTGATAGATGGTAATGGAAAAACAGGAGAAGAGAAAGCAGACGGGTCCAGAGCAGGATCAGGCCTCAGGAAAGATGTTCATCACTGGCCCGGCTGGGACAGTTCCTCTGCTCTGGGCTTGGGTGATTCCCGCGGGGAATCAGAGCCAGAGCAGTGTGTGAATCTCTAAAGTTGGAGTTTCAGGCAGGTCTGGGTAAAGATGCATAGTGTATTCAAAGCAATACCTTTTGTTGTGCTGAGTAAGTGTCTGGGAAGAATCAGCTCCCAGCTGTGCAAATTTTGTGACAATGCAATTTCTAAATCAATATACAATATGTCCGTGAAAAACGATTTTCATCCACAGTAGATATTTCAATTTTCCAACTAGAAGGTCCTTAATATTTTATAGCACCATTTAAAAAATTTTTAACTTTCTTACATTTGTTCTGCCTTTCATGTAATACTTTGTCTACAATTCTGTTAAATATGAAGAAAAAGCAATGGTATAATTAGGGGTCAATGCAAGGTGAAAGTACTGATAAGATTTAGTCAAGTCTTCTATTCAAGGAGTGGTTTTTTGCTTGGAAAGTTTTCATTTATTTATAAACAAGACTGTTAGAGCTGATAAAACTTCAGGAGATTATGAAATCAAGGGATTTGATGTGATCCTGGGAGTTTAGACAAACAGATGCTAAATTTTCTTCCATTAACAAAATGCTGCATCAGAAGTAAGTCTGGAAATGAAATTGAATATATTTATATTCAATATTTGGTCATCCCCACGGTTTTTTTCACAATATTTTCCAAATGTCAACACCTATAAAATACAGCCTCCGTATCTAATATTCTTTGTGCAAATACCTTTTAAAATACCTTTCTGAGACACTTTCACTTCAGGCAAGTAATCTTAAACTTTGTCACCCTTCTGTGTGCTTGTTTGCATTTATAAAATTTCCCTAAACACTCCTTTAGTCCTCAGTGATTTTTTTACTACTTCTGATTTTATGGTATATATCCAGCAATAACCACTATATTTGTGCTTGCACGCTTGCACATACTGTCCCATCATCCCTGCTGGGAGTTGCATACAGATTTTGCAGGGTGTATACATTATTTTATTTATTTCTATATTAATTATTATTCCTTTCCTTGAATAGATCACATGGTACAGATATTTGTGACCTAAATCATGGCTCTGCATCCAATATTTTATATGGTCAGATATTTCACACATGGAATAGATTCACAAATTATTCTTGAATTCAGATCAGTAAGGGCAACTTATGACTCATAAATAATGTGAATCTGGGTTTGACATGATGCTGAGAAGCTTCTGCTGCCATAATGCAAGCAGGAGACATAGAATCACGGAATCACGAAGGCTGGAAAAGCCTCAAAGATCACTGAGTCAAAGCATTATCTTCTGAATTAGAAAAGCATCTGGCACCGTGTGAATGTGATTCTGATTTGAATTGGAGGATCTACTGTAACATTTTATTTTTTTGTCCTTGGAGGGCAAATGGATTTTCCTAAGCACAAAATCTAGTTCACTGATGGAACTAGTCAAGTTCAACTTGCCTTGGAAGTTTTTGTTATTTAAATGTACATATTTGATAATTCTTGGGCATATGTGTTTATTAGTCTAGATATTAATTTCTAATTTTCATAGAGTCTATCAAATTGTAAATAGAAAATTTACAATTATTTCACTTATTTATAAGTGAAATATTTCACTTACTTATAAGTTGGATAATTGAATTATTTCACTTATTTATAAGCTGGATACAACCAACTTGAGAGAGTTAAAGACAGGATGGAAAAAGGCCGCCAAGCTCTCGGGCTAAGCACATCAAACCTCTGTCCTGTCTGCTGGTTCTGGAATAACACCTCACCTGAAATACACACTCCCAAGTTTCTCCTCCAGTTTCTGGAAGTGATGGTTATTTCAGAAGAAATCAATAAATGTCAGTGTGCATAAAATATGGGGCAGATCAAATAAAGGTATTTCAGTATTAAAAGCCATTAATTTTGTGCAACATACGTTTGAATTACAATATTATTAAATTCCATTAAGCTAAAATGATATATTTAACTCAGACTTCAGAGTGCTAATTTCATAGTCCCCTCCAAGCTGTTCCTGCAAAGGTGTTAGGGGTAATTAACTGCCATTTTCTCAGTAATTCAGAATCTGCAATCAATCAAAATGCAGGGCTTGGGTGATTGTAGAAAACAGTAACACTTAGTTTATTATGTAGTACATTCTCATTCTGGTTGTTTTATGATGGGATCAGCTACACTTTTTCCTCAGAATTTATTATGCTTACCCTTCAGGCAATTAGTTTTTCTCACTTTACTTTAACTTCAAACCTGGTGAGTTTGTTATATATATGTGTAAGTTTGCCTGTCAGTTTTATTGGTCATAGACCTGCAGGACTGCGTGTGTTTAAACAATTAGGAGCCCAGTATTGTCCAGAAAAATGGCAACTTTGCTTCCTTAAAGCAGTCGTTTTTTTCTTTAAAAAAATATGAAGGGAAAAAGGAGAGCAATGAGATATTTCCCATAGCTACAAGTGCCTGGCATGGAGGGACACCCAGAGCCTCCCAGGTACAAGGTGGGGAGTCCAGGTCTCCTATAGCTTGGCTCTGGTACCTGGACGGGCCATGCTTCCAGAGCGCGCATGCAGCGCAAAATCAATCACAAAACCAAGGCGCTGTGATAATGATGAAGCAGAGATATTTGATCGTCGTGTTCAAAATCAAGCATAGAAATAGTGTTTCCACTGAAGTTCTCATGTACTTTTGAAACTCAATCCTGGTGCTTTGGCACACGTTGACTTTATAGCTAGTCTCACAGGGAAGGAGATTTTAAAATTATAGCCAGTTAAGTGGGTAGTTTGCTGAATGTTACTGGTGTGGATAACAGTAGCAGGCCTCCAAGATGCCCTGATGGGAGAGTATAATTAATTTAGTCCATTTTTGTTTCCTAGCCACTTAAACCTGCATCTGGAAATCCTTCTCTCATTTCCCAGCTGTGGTGTTGAAACACATATGGGGTTGCAGTGGAGTTTAATCAGTATTTAAAAAAAAAAAAATAGAAACTCTGAAGGAAACCAAACTTTGCCAAGAAATTTACCAATGTAAAGCCATAAGAAGGACAATACTGAAAGACTCCTGCTGTTCCTGAGAGTGTTGGTAGAAATTAATGTCCCAGTGTGACAATGTTGACTGGACATTGTGTGGTATTGTTCAAGCCTAGCACTACAGACACTTCGAGTAGGACATTATTTAACATAAATATAATGTAAAAGTTTTGCTACCCTGTTTTACTAACTCCAACACTCTGGGTGCCTACAAACCCAACACTTACAAGTAGCTCTCAGGTGAAGCCTGTGCTCTTGTTCTGCCACTGCTATGAGGCATGCCCTGTGCAAATTCACTCAGAAGTCATTATCTAGGCAGGACTGGGCATTGTGTCTGATCTCTAAAGGGCTGGTTAGCACATTTGGCAGATCTACAGAGAAGTTCATGGCTATGGTTATGGTTAATGTCTATTATAGTGGTGCTGGTACTGCCCTCTGCTGAGGGTAGAGACCACTCACCTAAAGGATGGGGTTTGTCTGCCTCGCACTCCTATTATTTTCCCTTACTGATCTAAAATGGACAAAAAGATATTTTTTGATGGGGGTCACAGTCTCGATCAAGAGTAAGACATAGTGTACTGACAGGTAGGAGGCCCAATGTGTCTACAAAGGACATGTTTTGCATACAAAGGAGTTCTCCGAAAAACTAATGCAAAGAACATGGATGCAGAGGATGTTCAGTTTGTAGATTGCATCACTAAGTGTGGTCCTGTTGGGATACACAACAAAATGTGAGAGGATCAAAACAAACCCTCTGACTTGAAATAACTGTTGTTTTAAAGATACACTATATTATTTTTTGACTCAAGTACCCTATTTGGACCTGAATAATTCTAATGACCTCACAAAGTATCTGAGAGCACAGAATTCTGCAGGATAAATTGAATATTTATTTCCCAGGGAGCTTAAAGAGACATGATATTGAAAGAAGTGGCACAAAATTGAGATTTTAGAGTGTTCTAGGTAAATGTTAGACAAACATGAGAAGTAGCAGTATTACCCTTTTGATGGTTGCAGTGATGTAGTCAAAAAATGACAAATGCTATTTCAGTCTACCTTATGTAGCACCCCACAGCCTTATCGCTTTTTTTATTTTTTCACTTGAAAAAACAGTGCCAACATATATTTCTCTTTCTTGGTTCCAATAATATAAGATTATGTGGAAAGAGTTGAATAGAGGTCTTGTATCTCTTTTAGGCTGAAAGAGAAATACATAGGGAAGTGAAGTAATAAAGAAATTTTGAGACAATGAAGTTAGGAACAGATGTTGCTGTTTATTTTTATTTCTCTCTCCCCCTCCCTATGATTACAATAAATTATCTCTTTTTGCAATGATTAGGGAAGAAGGGGATTACACCAAGGTTAGACACAAGGATCAGATAAAACTGAATATAACCCCACTTAAATCCTCTATTCAACATTACTCCAAGGTGGAATTAAAGCTACTATGTAATCTGGTGCTTTAAATGACTGAAGATATCAGCGTAGTGAACTCTCTTTAGACGCACTTCAGAAAAAAATAAAGAGAGTTTTTTATCAGGTCCTTGAATTCTGATATGAATGGGCTATATCATCACATAACTGCTTATTTTGTGTTGGTTAAAACATGAGTAATAGGAAAGGCAAGTAAGGATTCAGAGATATCAAAAGCAGAGGTAACGTCAAAAAAAACAGGGCTATTCCACATCCTGTGCAACTGACAGTATAAAAGACATTTATATTGTTGAAGACAAGGTTAGTTTGAACTGTTCATAACTCTTTAATACTAATATCAAAGAAACAATTTAGTTAACTACATTTTTCTCTGTTCATCCTATTTGCCTGCTTTTTGCATATTTAAACTTTGAAAATCAAACCAGACATTTTTACAGCAGACTTTTAGCTCTTTGTTCTGAGTGAGTTTGTACTGTTCCAGAGTTTAGAATAAGATCCAAATCCACTGCTCCTTGTAACAAACCCCTTAAGAATTCTAGGCTAAATAAAAGTATTGTTAATCACATTCACGTTATTTTCTAATATAAGCATAGAGATCAAATAGATAGCAAAACCAAAAAATTGTAGGAATAAAGCTCAGTATTAACATGAATATGACAAATTGTTTTCAAACTCCAAAAACATTAAGTCATTAACTTCTATGATAAATACATGAGCTCATTAAGAGTTCCCACTTTGGAAACCCTCCTGTATTAGAATCCAAATATATTGTGTTTTCATTTGGGGCAATTTATTTTCTTTTTTTTTTTTTCCTTTATAGTCAAGTAAGTCATGTTATTTATCTGTCCTGCAAAGAAAAAACATGGCGTTTCAGCAAGGTTTAACTGAGAGAAGACACTCAGATTGTGGAAAGCCAAAAAAGTCTGAGAAAAAATGAATGAAACCCAAAAATATTGGAGCATCTCCACCTAGCCTGAATTACTTGGAAAATCTTAAACAGGGCCAAAATGTGTGGGAATTGTCATAAGCCATGCAAATACATCCTTTAAGAAGTATTGCTAAGTTTCCTTTTATTCACGAAGTATTACTTCTCACAAAACTATACGACAAATGGCTTTTTACTTTCTCCTCCCATAAAACCATAGAAAGCTTTTTGCCAGTAAACCAGTAGCAAAACGTTAATGTTACTTTTGCTTTGTAGGAATCTATCTCCCAGGATATAGATCCAGTAGCATGATTTAAAGCTTCACCATAGTAAGGTTCTTTAAGTTTCTGCACACACTGCAGTTTTAATAAAATGTGTACATTCTTTCTGCACTGAAATGGTTTTTTGTATTATGCTTTGTTCTATTAAAAAATGACACATATGGAACAGTATTTAGGATTAAGATATGAGTACTTCATTATACAATTCTCACACTTTAAGGAATAATTTCCTTAAAAATGGTTCAACCTGAAACTTGGCACACAAAGTTCTAATTGGGGAAAGTCTGGGATGCACAATTGTTTTACAAAGTTTCACACAGATCAGTCTTGTCATTCTTTAATTATTTTTACAGAAGGGCACAACACTCGTTTTAGTACCATTTCTTGTTCTCCTAATATTTTCCAAGAATTAAATAGAAATAAGTTATTTTTCTGAGTTGTTTCCATAGCCTTTTCTTCTTGGTTTAAACTGTTTCACCTTAAGTAGAAAGTTTACCAAGTCTCAAATCCTACTTAGTACTTGCTTTGCTTCTCTCAGAGCATGAGAAGTGATGAATGTTTTAAACTAATTTAGTAGTGTGAAAGGTGCCAAACAGTCAGATGTAGAAACTAAAATAGTGTGTTTGTGCTGACAACGTTTATTTTATTTTATTTTATTTTATTTTATTTTATTTTATTTTATTTTATTTTATTTTATTGTTAAAATTCCAGCTGCAGGCTTCCCCAGCTTTGTGCAGACACAAAGACCTGTAACTTTGGCAGAGCTGGTGACAGGGATGAGGCTGTTAATGGAAGCACGCTGGCTCATCTGTGTGCAACATGAAAGATGACCTGGCACACAGCACTGTATTTTAAGTATGTCTAGGATACTCCTCTACCACTCATCAGACTATCCAAAATTTTGCTGATGGCAAAGGAAAACACGCTGGGATAAAAGAATGTTTGATAGAGACTCATTGCCAATATACAGCAAAAAGATCATCAACTTAATTCCCCATGATTAAGCACAGGGTGAGCTACTATTGAGCCCTCTTCGCTAGAAACTGTCCCCAGTTGCTCCTCTGCAAATCTAATTATTCAGTTATTTTCGCAAAGGCAAAATAATAAGATACGCATTTTTTCTGGTTAAGGTTAGCAACTTCTGTTCATTTCTTACCACTCCAAGAAAGTATATAAACCTTACTTCACCTACCTCCTCATGATTTACTTTTTCTTCAGGTTAGGAAGGCATTAATCCATGTGTTCTAAATATCTGCATCCAAAATGATTAGCAATGGACAGATTTCCACAGATACATTTGAGACAAAGGATTGACCTAATTCTACAATTGGGCCTTTATTCATTTTAACTGTAGCTTGTTATTGTTTTCCATTATAAACAGTACAGCACAGAAAGAGCAGACTGTTTCATTCCTGGGGCAAGTACCTACATTCTCAGTAGCAACTACTAGAGTTATGTGACTTAGAAAATACGTGCCAATGTACCTTAAGACCGCTGGTTTTGTTTTTTATTAAATTTATATTCTCTTGCCAGAAGAATTTTCTTGGTAAAAATAATTCAAATCCTTTTGGGGGTTCTTTCTTCTTTTTTTTATTTTTTTTATTTTTTAGATTTAATATCTGCTACACTCTGTTCAATGTCACTGTGCTAGTACAGGAATATGGCTATAACATTCTTGCATGTGAAACTGTACATCAGGCATATTTTAACAGATTTATGTCATCAACCCCTACACAGTATTAATCATTCTTCAGGGTCATTTTTAGCTACTAAAGTAAGAGCCTTAGTAAAATTTCCAAGTCAGCTTTCAAGCCAGGCCAGTTGCAAGTTTTCAGGTGCTGGGAAAAAAATAAAAGAAGCCGAGGAATTCACAAAACAAGTTTCTTGGCAGAGTGTCCATAAAGGCCTGTGATGGGAGACTAACCATTCATCAGCATCCATGCAAGCTGTCTCTGTTATGAAAACCAGGGTCCATTTAAAGGAAAAATAAACAGATTTATCAGTCTGGTTGCAATTTTATGAAGTACAACATTGAAAGGCTTTCCCTGTCTGTTTCAGACACTGACAAGATAAACTAGACATGGCTAAGGCTGAATGTGTCACTTCTGTCAGGTGCTATGATAGGTATGAAAAGCCAGGTATGCTTCACACATGGACTCCAAATAAATTTCAGACAAGGTTTATGTTCCTTTATTTTGTTTTCCATGTTTCATTATTGCTGAAGCCAAACAATCAATGACATAAGATTTGGGAATGTTTATTACCACACTAAATGGTTGAGGTCTGCAAATATGGAAAACCACATCAAACTCTTGGGTTTATGTGAGACCATGCTGACATTTAGCAAAAAAAAATTTCAATTATAATTGCTTGAGAGTTCCCCTGTTTTGCTTTACATTTTGGAGAACTTGGTAACAGGACAATGCTGATTTTCTGGGTCAAATTCAATTACAAAGGCTGTGCAGGGATGAAAGGCAGCCTGGAGAACACTTATACACTAGCATTTTACTAGCATGTGGGTACCAAATATCTTCTGTGGAGTAAATTCAAGAGCTGGTCAAGCTCAGAATGTTGCTACATTAAGTTTAGGGTGATTTTTCTCATAAAGAAACCTTGCAGATATTGTTATATATATGTTCTTTAGGAATGTGGAATAGAAATGTTAGATGCGAGGGAGCCTGCAATGAAATCCTTTTTCTCCTACTTCTTCCTCTCCTAAATTTTGCTTCCAGAGCCCTTTTGTTTGAAAGAGATAAAAAAATATCATATTAAATAGAACTTCCGATATTGTAGTGGTTTTCTAAATTGTATGCATGGGCAAAAGAGAGGCTAATACAAGAGAGAGATCACATATGATCCCCTCTTTGCTGCAACAGTTTTCATCCCACAAGTGCTGTTAAGCTTCCTCTATGAACTCATTACTAATGTAAGTCCCTATCACACCTAGCAGCTATGTAGGTAATCATAACTTACATTTTTTACATCTGAAGAAAGACAGAAAATGAGTAATAAAATAAAAAAAAAAGTCATATAAATTGAGGAACATACCTCAAAATATTTAGAGGGAAGTGGAATTAAAAGAGAAAATTCATACATGGAAGATGTAACTAATCAAGTTGTAAGGCAGAAATATTGAAGGTGAAAGAGTTTACTGTGATTTGATTTCTAGCTTCATCTCATTGTAGTCTGTTTTTCTTTACTTGTCCCATGATCCTCTGAGCAATTAATGCAATTGAACTCTTGAGTGTTTGCCTCACTTTTTAAAAAAAGTCAGAATCAATGCCTTCATTTTGATGTGCCTGCTATCCTCACTGCAGGACTGGCAGGTGTCCTAGTGAGCTTGTCCTGACGCTCAGACTGCCCTAGAGAAAAGACATGAGCTGCTCAGGAGCCTGCTATGGGCTCTAGGTTCAGTCACCATCACTGACACCCACTCTAGCTGAACTGTGCAGACATCAAACATGGATTATTTCCCTTGTTTAATCCTTCCTTTGTAGCAGCCAGTGTTAAATGAAGATGTAGTGCTCAGCGGGTTTTATTGCATGAGGCACAAATCGCTGGCTTGATCCTGGAAGGTCAGAATAACACCCAATGAAATATGAATGAAAAACTAAGACCAAAGCACAGCAGAGCAGGGGAAGCAGGAATGATGCTCTGGTTCAGGACAGATCTCTGGGGATGGGAAAGCTGTGTGAGACACGGTGTTGAGAAATCAGATAAAAATCAAAACATAGCTTCCTTTGCACTCAGTACATGCATGTATTTAGAAAGTTACTCTGAGAGAAAGCTGAGCATCAGAAATATCCAAGAGTAGCACTTGGTGGCACAGGTAGAAAAAGTTTGCACCTTTTTTCTAATGTGCACCGGAAGTGTACAATGTTTTGCGGGAAGAAAGCTCCCTTTACACAGTCCAGCTTGCTTCAAGAGTAAGCACTTCAGCCAAAGACAAGTAATATGCCATTTGTTACTGTGTAGGAATAAAGGATGTCATGTTACACCAGAATAGCCACGGCAGAGATTTTTGTACTGAGCATATTAACAGCTTGATACTGCTGATTAAAAATTCATAAAGGGGAACAGATATTTTCTAGTACTCAGGAGAAAGAAAAGAATTTATTTAATTCTTCTCCTCAGCCAGCATCCTCAAATAGGGAACCGTAACAGAGTGACCTTCGAATGTCTCCATCTGCCCACAATGAAACAGACATTGCCTGTAACACAGCAGTTGAATTTGTTGGTACTTTATAATGAAGATCATGGCTGTTTCCCTCTATTTGCTGGATCCTCAGGTAAAAAATCTTGGTTTTGACCTCAGGACTTGCTATTTATATTCTTGTGATCTTAGACAGCACCATTTTTATTCATACATGATCAGTTAAATGGATTGACGAATGTAAAAAAAAGTTTTCTTATGTAAATACTGTTATTGGTTATGAGGAGGAACAGAAGAAGCACGCAGAACGAGAGATTGATAGGTTTAAACTATAAAGAGAAAATTGAAATGGCTTCTCTTATGAAGAAATTGGTAGCTAGAACTAGGGGAAAAATATTGTAATATTTAAGAGACCTTTTCTCAATTATGCACACTGATTTAAAACTCTTTAAGCCTAAAAAGAAGAAATTAAAATCAGATGGATTCCATGAGCTTTATTTCCTCCTCTAGTAACTGACTGAACACCTTATGCCTATTTTCTATAATTAAAAGTACTGTTAAGGAGACAGTAAGGAAGTAATCAAAGACAAGGGAATCTGACGCCCATAGATAAAAATAAACAACAAAAATGTACCTGCTGGGATCCTGGGGTTGATTTCAGTAGCCCCACTATTCTATGGCAAAAATCCTATTGACTTGATCAAGGCTAGACTTTCAACCCTTGGCTTTTAAAAGGGAGAAATTATTTTAAAGAAATAACATAGGCATTGTGCCAAGTGCGCATTAAATACAGATGGGGATTCCCATTTAACTTCTGCTTCAGCTGCAGAAACCAGGCATTTGTGATTCAAAAAGTAAAGGAAATTTGTCATTCTTTGAAGACTGGAAGGAATAGGATTAATTTGTTGGGGTCATGTTGAGAAAAATAATGATAGAAAGAGCACGTAGTGAATGGGACCCAAAATGAGATGTAGGGATGCTTCTAACTCCTGAAGCACAGGCAAACCAATTAAATCTGAGAAACAGCTCTAGGAGAAAACCATTATACTATACAATGATCAATTAAAATATACAGTGCTCTAAGCAGCAAACTTAAAACTGAATAGTAGACAAAAAACAAACCACTGTCAAAACCTTCTTAAGGAGGGTCAGTCACTGACCCAAACCCACACGAAACTCACAGTGGTGGCACAAGGGCCAAGGTGCTGTCTCTTTGCTCCCAGGATGCTTGTGCATGTGCCTCCCTCTGGCTTGCCCTAGCTAAGAACTGCCCTTACAATTCTGCAAATTCTAAACAATCATTTTTGCCTTAAGCAACAGTCCATTCCTGTCTCAGGAGAATCTACTAATGATTGGAAGATGATGAAATTGCATTTATGTTACTGAGGTCTACTTGTTTTAGCTGATACGAAGAAGGACATCAAAGGGCCAGTTCTTCTCCCAGTTCATGTCAGTTGCTTTTTTTTTTTCTCCTTAAAATTAATCCAGAATTTTAATTAAATGGGAATTTAATTAAATGGGAAGTTTCCGGGTAGCAGCTTCCTATGGCAATAATCATACTTTCAATTGGGATGGTGTATTTGTGTACACCTCCAGCCCATGGAGAGGAAAGCTGGGAACTTAGGTGGGGGCAGCAACTAACTCTGACAGTCCCTCGATCCTCCACAGCATGATCCAGCTGGTGGAGCATGGGGCAGAGCCCATGGCATAGCCATAAATTACTTCCAGTGTGTATGACTATGATTAGCTGTTTGACTTCTTGTTAAGCAACACTTCCAATATCTGTAGGCACACAGTAAGCAGTTTGGAACTGCTGATTGCTCTCTGATTTACGAGGGGTGGTGGAGAAGGATGAAGAGAGACATAAGTCTCTCTTCACTGCAGTTTGGAAATCGAAAGCAAAACTTAACTGACAAGGAAACTAAACATGAATTTAGTTGTCACCCACAATACACAGTTTTGGGGCTTGGTTTTTTTTTGGGTTTTTTTGTTTTTTGGTTTTTTGGGTTTTTTTTTTTTTGGGGGGGTGTTTGTTTTTTTTTCCCCCCTTAAGTAATTAATGCACTATATATCTTACAACTTTCAGGTAAAAATTAGAGTATCAACATAGGAAAAAAGCTCTCCAGGTAGAATTTACACAATATCACATCCAGATTAAGCAACACCAATACTGAGAAGCGTAAATTCAAAACACAGTTCAGATCCATGAGATTTCCAGACCAAACAAGGTTAAATGTACTTGGAAGATGTTCAGCTATAGATCTGCATTTTGGACACATGTCCCTTCATAACTTCCCAACTGTTGGACACTTGCTCATCATTTCTTTCTCAAATGATGTTTCCAGATCAACAAACTTATCCTTCCCTGGGATCAGTAATTTCCTTAGTCTTGCCTTTTAGAATGCAACCCTTTTACTGTCTGTTTTATGACACTAGTAACACTCTGTGCTCCAGCTCTGTATTAATCTTCTGAGAATGTTATTTATTTTACAGTATTGGCACAGCAGGAGACTTTCCTCTGTTTTTGACCAGGGCCCCTGGAGACAGCAGACACACCACTAGCACAGTGCCAAAATAATACTGCAGCACATTCGGCCTAAATTAGCATAAAATACTAAGATAACACTATTTCTTTTTCTTCTGATACTGCTCATATTGATACATTATGTTATGAAGAGCAGACTGAGATCATAGTTTTACTCTCCTGTAACCCCCTAACCATACCCTCCTAACTGTCTCAGCTTCAGGCCTTCAGCAGAGTCCTGCTATTCCCCATTTTGGCTTTGCTGCACAGTGCTGTGAATCATACTACATACACTGCACAGATGCACAAAACTAAGAATTTACTCAATCTGTCACTTACATAATGTTTAAGTACCGATCTCCCAAGCAGTCTGTTAATTTTATATTGAACTAGTGAGAATACTACTCTGAATTTGTGTGAGAATTTTTTCTAATTAGAAGGGGAGAAAAGTGGCTTAGATTAAATTTTGTACCTGGAAACAGAAATACTGCCAATTAAGCACTAAGGACTTTTTATGAGAAGACATTTTGAAAACTTTTTTTTCAAAATATATTGTTGGTGTTTCAAGACTAAGAGTAGAAATAGTGGTGAAAGGCACTTCTTAGTAAGACTAACAGAGTGGAAGTCTTTAACCATGGGTGGCATCTATTGAAGAGAAGCTTCTGTTTTCTAGAGCGTTAATAAGCAGAGCTGCACAAACATCGGTCCCACGTAGGCTGTTTTTCTTGAGAGGCACTAATTTTTATATCCCTCTAGAAAGCAGAGTGAATGAACACTTTCCATAGTTTAGGGCACATTTCCATTATATCCCATTAGCTGTCTTTCATAGTGAGTTTATTCAGTGCTGCCTCTAAAGTTATGAATTAGTATTTTTCTATTTCAGAGAATGTCCTTAATGCTACTTTCTAGTTAAATTTTAAAAAATCATGCAATTCCTAAAATGTCAGAGGATAATTTCATAACTAAGTCTGAAGCAACCTGAGCTAGATTCACATCCCCTCCAGAGCTCAGACATAATGCAAACACAGTTGCATATCCTATCATATTCTATCACCAATATTCACACCACATGGCAAAGTCTTACTGACGTTTTTGAGTCCCCACGCACACAAACCTGACACCCCACTCAAAGACAAATCCTCACAATAATTTCATAAGCAGGGCTCAGTTTTCTTAAAAAAACTTAATTCATTACTACGGGTAAAGAATTTGCTATCCACCTTTTCTGCAAGATTCTAATGGTTCCATTACTTACATGTAAAACATACGTATTTCTGTTCAGATGGGAACATCACTCAACACACTAAGGAGGATTAAGACACCTTTTAACCTTCCCAGTGAAGCTCTACAGACAAGCACTTAAGACGACCTTATTAAGAACAAGGCTAAGTGTAATTGAACACATTACTGTATTTCAGTGCAGTCAAGTGGGTTATACTCTCAGCTACCAAGACGGTTTCTGTATTTTACTTTGTGACTGATATAGTGCAGAGGGATAAAAGTGTAATCTGATGTCACCCTTTTTATATTAATGTATTTCAAATGTGTCTACTAGTGGTATTGTCAGAGCACAGCGGCCTGCGCAGGTTGGTGGTATGCAGCGAAATTCCCCCACCTCCAACTTGCTCTTTAAAAATCCTAATTCCACGTTTTACATCAGCCATTGATACGTGACATGACCGATACTGAGGTTTTGATGGTTAACAGTGGGCTTATGTGAAAACTAAAATGCTTTGATGAACTCAAGACTAACATGGACTTTTCAGCCTCTTTTTCCCTTGCTCCCAAGGAAAACAAACTAGTCTACAACAACCCCCGAAAAAACAGGCCTGCGAATAAACACAAAATAATTCTGCGTTATAAAAAAAAACAACAAAGAAACCGAACCAAAACCCCCAAGTGCAATAAAAACAAAACCAAGTAATTTCCTCAGTACTAGAGCTAAGGATGCTTCCTTTCCCTTTTCTTCATGTATAATAAGGTGCAAAGTTCTGCCTGGAGCTGTTCCCACTGCGCCATGGAGTCCGCAGAGTGGTTTGTGTTCACCACAGCCGAACTCGGGGCACTTTTCTTCAAACAGGGGATCTAGTATCATTTCTCTCCTCTGCCCAACAATTAATGTCCATGAAACTTAGAGGAATTCAGTATTTCATTTAGGTAGACAGGAATCTGCAAACTGGCCATTAACTTAAAATTTACTAAAGAAGAACAAACAAATTCACCTACACATCACAGCATTTGCATGAGCTTTTATTCGCAGCATGGCCACGTAGGTCTCTTTGCCTATACAAACAAATTACAGAAAGAACATGAAATATGAACAGTGAAAAACTGGATGAATATCAGTATTAACGGCACTTTGAAATATATCAAAATTAGAATATAAACTATAAAGCAACATGGTCACAGCAGCTAGGATAGATACCAAGGTTGTGATGCTGACATACAGAGCACGTACAAATTCTATTTCTCTTCTAGTCTTATTTCAGTTAGCTGAACTACTCCTTCTCATCAAATATCAGTTCACAGAAGTTTTGAGTTCTTTAGATGACAGATGTGGAGAAAAACGCCCAAAAGAAGAAGCAATACCCCACCATGTGGCATTGCATGAGAACAGCAGAACCCTTCCTCAAGTCAGATTTTTCTGAGCCTTACAGTGATTTGTAATATAAAGTGTAACATCATAGTGGAGCAGAGCAGTTTTTGTGGAATCATATTCTGACTCATTTGAAAAAAACCCCCACCAAAATAAAAAAACACCTATCAAATTCATTCAATTTCACTAGAATATGAATTTGGGAGGAAAAAGCCTTTTTTGTTCACTCCTTAACAATGCAATTTGGATACCCAGAATTAAATAGTCTTCTATTTGAAATTACTACTTGCACATTTAAAATATTGTATGTCATACTCCAAAAAAATTAGAGTAGCATTTTTAATGAACTGAAAATATATAGTGGAGAGATGAGAAAGGCCTTTAAAGAAAAAACTTCAAACTTCCTTTCATTCTCAGGAAAAATTTTTCCCTTTGTACTCTTTATGAAAAAATCTCCAGCTTTTTCTCTGTTTTTGTTTTAAATCCTTCTCTTCTAGTCAATTTTCCATATATTATACAATTTGTTTTAGAATCTAACCATAAGTAATTGCAGTAATAATTAAAAAAAAAAAAAAAAAAAAAGAAAAGAAAAATCTGGTCTGTACTCAAGCTTTCCTAATCACTAAAAATATTACTTACAGAATACTTTTTGCCTAGAGGCAAGGAAAAAAAAAAAATCACCAAACTAAAAATGCTACAGAAAACGGAAATATATATTTTAATTTTTTTTTTACTTTCCTCATTATAGAATTAGAAGCATTCAAAAGGAAAATGCTGAGAGAAAGAATCCTTCAGCAAGTTTTCAGATATCTTTATGACATGAAGCAGCGCTGCTTCATGTCATAAAGTCTACAGTCCCTTGTGGGTGATGCTGAAGTGCCTGCTGCGGTCACAACCTGAAAGTGCTTAAAACCACAACCTACCTCAAGCTCAGTGAGAACTCTCATAGCAAGATAGGTGCATAGGTATTCAGTCTGTTAATTTTCCACATCCACAGCTGCTATTTGCCTAAAAATTGGCAATCTTTTAATTTTTCTTCCATGAAACAGAGCACTCTGTTATTGATCTTCTTGGTATTTGAATTCAGTACAGGTTGTCAACATCTTTCAATTATCTTTTCTTTCAAGTGCTATTCAGAAATTTGAATGCCTTTCTCCCAAATATAGTAATTACACTTCTAAGACTTGTCCATAAAATGAGAAAACAGCCTTTGGAAAATGTATTTTCCCTGAGAACAGACATTTGCTATACTCAATTAATAGGAAAATACAAAGTTATTTGCAACAGCTTGTCCTCACATTCATGATCATGATAAGGCACAACCACAGATTTACAGGATAAATATAAAACAGGAATGAATATGATGATGCTGGGCTCTGTTTTGGGATCATTTATGACAACGGTTTTGCAAACCAGACACTGAGGTGAGATAGAAATAACCACAAAACAGATGACTCCAAAACTAATCTATGAGCACCTGCATATTTTGATAAGCACTTCATAAATATTACATGGCTTAAAAAAATGAATGTGCAAATGCACTTAAATCTGTAAGACATGCACATTTTTCTCTATTTTGGAAGCCTTACAACTGCCCATAATATTATTCATTTGGCCCAAGAAAATGAAGAGTTCAAGTTTAACTGATGTCTAGTCATAATGGAAAAATGGATTTTCAAGTTACATCTATGAAACAGGAACTACCCTCTCAGAGAAAACTAGGAAAACATGGGATTTAGTAATAACTATTTAGTAATAACTAATTTAGGCAGAAAGCAGGTCACTTACACTAAATTCAGTTTAAGGTCAAGAAAATGATATCAAAAGCAGTTATCAGCACATACCATACATCATCAGTGCAGACTTATTTTTGGTCACATTATATGGAATTTCTTTGAAAGGCAGAGGTCCTGTACTGCTTCTCTGGTCAGAATGTAGATACACCAGAGGTGAAGGCTAGCCCCTCTTCACAAATCCACAAGCTAACATTGAGAGACTCCATGAAGAAGCTACAAATACCTACACCACCTGTGCACCTTTTGGTTTACTGTTGGGTTTTTGGGTTTATGGCTTTTTTTCATGCAGGAGACAAACAGCTGTCCTTCTAAGAAAGTGCTTCATAAAAACTGGTCATCATTGAGTCCATGTAGAGATGGCCAAATCTCTGGAGAAAAAATGAATCTTCCAGCATATATATATATATATATTAAAATAGCATTATCCTGAAAGAGCGTCATCAGATGTCAGTGGTTTGTTATCTATAACAAAAAATGAGCTGATGCAAAAATTTTATAGTGCTCCAAGACAGTCTAATTTTTTCTGATATTGATATTCATGTTTACTGATGCAGGATAAATTTGCCTTCTCTCTTAGTCCAGATTTTAAATGTTGATTTGACAGATCCGTACAGAATTTTAAATTTATCCATATGCTAACACATTCATTATACGGAAATAAGAGCGCAGGCTGTGAATTATCACTGGCAGCTGTAGCCCACTCCTTGAAAACAAGATGACTCTGGCTTCAGCCAGCTCCCTGAATGAGTGGGAGTTATTCCATAGTAGTTTCGACATAACACTTTCAATGAAATCTGGGACCATACTCACTCAGCCTGCATTCCACTGACTGCTGTTACTCCAAGCCTCCATCAGAAGTTGTGTGTGCTGGGCACAGATGTAACACAATAAGGTCATGCCTGCTGATTATGGCTTTGCAGATAGAACTGAAACATTATTTCTGAATGCTACTTTAACTGCCACTCAAGTCAAAGCATTTGATAAAGATCTGCTTCTTCAGTGTCCAAATGTCAGAATTGCTTAGAAGCTCACACACCTAATGCGAGGTCCTAAGCAACACAGTACTGACAGACTGACTCTTACCAGAGCCTCTTAAGCACATATTTCTCTTCACTCAATCTGTCCAGCACAATGAAATCCTGCTCTTGAATGGGGCATCATATTTCCAGTGTATTAAGGATATTCTTAGAGAAGTTTCCATACACCGAAGGCACCAGTGAAAGAAAATATAAAGGAAAGAGGAACACAGTTAATAATAAGCAAAAAAGCTTTGAAGTGCAATAGTTATTCCTACCTTTCTAGCTGTATTCTTACTAAGTATCACACATTCAAAGACCAAAGGTCACAGCTTAACCTTCTAATCATATGAAATACACTAAAATAATCCATAAAAGAGGAAGGTATTGATAATGAACCTTGTACCAAAATTCCCTCCTCCATTCGTAAGGGTTCTTTGCAATGTACTAAAAACTGCTGCAGTTTCAGCACAGAAACTTTCTGTACAGAAAGTTCATTTCAGCTGTTTTTTATAGATAGATTTTTCAAATAAGTCCTTTTCCAAGTTCAACTGTCTCTGGTTGTAGCAGAAACATTCCAGCAGCAATGATACATTTTAGGCATATCAGTTTGGGAAATGGGAGGAGATCATCTTGTATTCAATCTGATGGAGCAGGGGTCCTTAAAATGGGAAAATTAAGGCTTGTTCCTTCTTTGCCTAGGACAGATAGCTTCAGGGGAACTTGAAGTCATGGCCAGGCTGCATATGCTTCTATTTGCTTAAAATCAGGTCAATTGAGTGTCTTGGGACAATATTTACAGCTGAATTTAACCCAACTTTAACTTAGTTCTGTGTAAAGTCATGAAGGGCAAAAAAATCTTGAGCTGTGTTTACTGACAGTATTGGAGAAGTGCAAAGCTTGATTTTCAAAGTCTTATTTTTGTTCACATGAATCCAGAAGACAAAATATCTTCTGCTTAAAAACAAAGCCTACTGGACACTGAAGTCCCTCAGGCTCTATTAAATACACAGAATTTCTGAAAGCTAAATAGCAGAATAGAATCAACATTTTGTTAAGAAAAATCTACACCTGATTAGAATGAAACTATTTCAGTACTTCCATAGCCAACAGTAATAATCCTGAGAGCATCAGATCACATAACCTCGTCACAGCAAAGGTCTGTACTGTCTGAGGGCTATCAAAGGCTGGGATGCTTCCAAAGGCAAACTGTTTACTCAGAGGCAAATTTGATCAAGGCTCATGTTTTTCCAAAAGGCAGCTAGTTTGCTTAAGCCCTTTAAAAAAAATCCTTTCCCTAGAGCTCATCCACTGGGATGTTTGGGCTGCGTATTTCCAGCAGCAGCAAAGTGCCAAGTCAAAAGCAAAGAATTTGTTTCTAAGAGAAGCAAGGAAAAGACAAAGAGCAAAAGTTAATGCTGCAGATCACTGCAAGGTTCAGAGAATACAAGACAATTGTTTTAGAGACAGCTAAAAATACTTTCTTGTAAGACTGCTTGCTCTTCTGCCAAAGGCATGCAGTACACTGAGAAACATTTGCAGAATCAAAATATTTATACTATGAAGTAGCAGCTCCTACTTTAGAAACTTATAGTTAATTAAGTTGCAACTACATTTTTCATAATACAGACAAAAGATTATCAACCACAGCCATAAGTAAATATTGGCTTTTTTGCAACAGAATGTTAAAACAGAAAAACACCAAACCAGCAAATGCTTTCTCTAGATCACAGTTACTTTGGTGTAATTATCAATACAGTTATAAGCTACTCTCTAACCAATTTTACTCTCTAACCTTCTCTTTGCTATGTGACATGAATTGTACTAGAATGCACCTTGAAAAAAAAGAGAACAACAGAAGGGCTGTACGAAAAAAAATGAAGTCACCTGGCTTCACAGGAAGCTTTATACATGATTGTTCTACATACTCAAAAGTCTTGTCTCAACTCAAAATTCAATACAACTCTTCATTTGTAGTCCAGGGGAACACAGAAAGTTAAAGGTTTACATTGCGATCAAACTTCAGAGAAACTTTAATGGAAATTGTCAAGTTCAGCTTCTTTGTTAATTTCAACCATCAGAAAATCTTGCCTTTTTTTGGGGAAAAAACAAAGAGAAGTGATTTAAATAATGATCAGAGTGAAAATTCACTTTTGAAAATCGAAGTCTTCTTGCCATATTTAGCAAATGCCAAAACAATATTTAAACATCAACAGCGCAGCTGTGAGGCTGCCAATATTGCCTCCAACCGTGTCAAACACTTTTTTCCTTCTTTTTTGAAGTCTTTTCTTCACTTTTCCCCTTCCAAAGACATAAAACCTAGCAAGAATTTAACATGTTATGGTATTTGTATAATTGGAGCAACAACTTGTTCAGCAATCATTAATTGCCAGCTCCTGCATTTATTTTTAATTGCTCTCTTTTGTTATAACTCAAGAAAACCAAAAAATTATAAAAATGGGTGCCAGCCAAACTTGTGTGCCAAAAATGAACAACCTGCCTCTAAGTAAGGCCCAAAACTGAGATTACTGTAGGCTTTCAGAAAAGACTAACCATCAACAAAACAGTTTGCATAGTTTGTTAAACTACAGTAAGCAATTCCCAGTAACAAAACAGTAAAGCAGCGGAACTGGAAAAAGCACAGTGCTGAAAGAATTTGTACTGCCTGTTACTTGATTCATTATTTGCAACTTCAGTACTTCCCCCTGAATGCGGAACAGAGCAAGACAAACTTTTGGTGCTACAAACTGGTTCTATCAATGGGCGAGGCTTCACTCTGGAGATGTGTTACCCTTCCCAAAAAGGGAAATTGAGGTACAGTGATTATTAAGGAGTAAGAGGTCAAGTCATGGTTCATCTGCAATAGTAACCTCCTCCATCATTCTCTTCATGTCAGCATCATCAAAAAACATCTGCACTTGCATTCCTCCTCTCTGGTAAAGTCCTTCATACCCACCCAGCCAGCTTGTCCCTCGTCACTATGTTAAGTACATATATATATANATAAAGGGGGAACTAGCACATAATTTCTGACTGTAAATAATATCCCAACATTCAGCCTGCCTGTGTACTTAAAAAGTACAGTAGGGTGGGACTTCTGTGTTACTCTCTGTAATAGTGAACACACCAGAATACTGCCCTCAGTTGACCTCGCAGTGTGCTGTAATGAATACATTACAAACACCATCTGACTTCTCAGGTTTTGTCACAGTACAGGAAGAATGGACAGGTGAGCCAGTGTCTGTGAAAATGCAGGTAGATCAAGTGTCAGCATCAACACATGTAGAAACACAACAGGGACAATTCATGTTCCTCTCAGGGCTGTTCAGAAACTGGCTTCAAGATAAAGAGCACTGAAGAGCAAATACAAGAGGACATCCTGCAGTTTCTGCTGCTACTAGCTATTTAAGCTCACTTTCTTGTAAGTCTTCAAATTAGCTTGGCTCTTTATGGTACCACAACTTTAAAATGCCAAAGTACTGCTACGCCATCAAGCCTGTAAGCTGGTAACTTATTTTTCTTGATAAATTTGGAGCTTAAAAGATGCATAAAAAACATTAATATAACACAAAGTGAGCACTAAAACAAACACTTCAATTCAGAACATGTTCAATGTGAATGCATGTGTTATCATATGTAGTACACACACCTATTAACGTGAGCCTATAGCATCAGCATTAATTGCTAGAGCAAAATGTTTTGTCACCTAGGAACAGAGATGAACAGCAAGTTTCCACATTCAGCTTTTTACTTACAAGACTTTTGAAGAGCTGGTTGTATTCTTCTTGTGACAGGTAAATCAATACCAAAGTAATCACAGCCTCCAACCTTGGTTAAAGACTAAACCATGTCACACTACAGCTCTCCCCAGAGCTCCTCACAATAGAAACAGCTGCAACCAAAAGCATTGATACTGAAAAAAACAATCTCTTTTCAACCCCCTGGGAATTCACATGAATTTCCCAGAAGCCCAAAGGTAATCCTAATCTGCTCTTGTAAAATCAAGACACAGACTGGCAAAGATGGAGTGAGAGCTGCAAACATCCTAACTACTGACTGGCTACTGCATGGAACTAGAAAGCAGACACAGAGGTGATGCATGTGCTCCTGTAATTACATTCCACGGTTCTTTTGCGCCCTGTTTTCCAGTAAATAAAACAGGTAGATATTGCTTCTATCCCATTTCTTCTATTACTACTTTAAAAGGTTCTGCCTTTCAAGCTGCTGCTGCACATGTGCACACAAACATCATCCGACCTAGCAGAGCAGACTGTGCAGTAAAGAAAAACAGATACGCATTTTGAAAACAGGGTTTTATTGGAACTTATCAAAAACATCTGAAACCTAATTCAGGAAAGGCACTTCAGACTTTAGTCCCTTTTCTTTTTTGCTTTGGGTTTTTCTGACATCTGAGATAATTCACTTTCTTCAACTTCACAGTGCTTTCTTTTCTTTTTCTTTGACTTTTTATGGTCACTTTGGTAACCACTGGAGTCACTGGTGGGCAATACAAGTTCCTGTTCCTCTTGCAATACAAATTCCTGTTCTTCTTGCTTGTCCTTTTTCTTTTTCTTTTTTTTCTTCTTGTTTTTATCATCACATAACCCATTCACTGCATCAACACTTGGCTCTTCTTCATTTTCCCCCCCAAGATTATCAGCCTCATTCAAAGGCTCTTCTGTGACATTATCTTCCCCACAGTTATTTAAGCCATTTTCCTGCTGGTAAAGCTCTTGAATTTCGTCCCCATTTGTACTTTCAGTGACTGTGTCAGATTTTTTGGGCCGCATGCTGTAAAGAAATATACAAAATAAACCAAATTAGAAACATGTTAGGGGACCCTCATATAGTGAAATGACAAAAATTGCTAAGATATGTATTTACACCAAATAGATGGAAGATAAACATTTGCTAAAAACAACAACAAATGGAGAACATGATACTCTGTGTTGCAGAGAATCATAACATTTAATACCCTCACGGTAATTTCTATTACCTTACTAGCTTCCTTCTTACCACATAACAAATATTGTCTTTCGAATCTTAGCCTAAATTTCATCTCTAAAGTGCCACACAGACCACTTGGTATTTCCTCATTTCTTGTGCTCCTTCATCCCCTAATTTATAATTACACATTGTGTAGTAAAGTTTTTGGTATTTTTTAAGTCATTCACAAAAACACACAGCTAGTGGCCTATTCAGCCATACATGAGGCTCACTTTTGATTTTACCAAGCAATTTCCCTATTCTAACTAAAACAAGAGTGATGCCAGAAAAGTGTAAAAAATTTTTAAAAAACCTCTACAAAAAACCCTCCAAAAAAACCTCCCAAGTAGGTACTTTGCAACTGAGACCACTAGAGAAAATGTCTAGGAAGACAAATACGGAAAGAATGCAATGAAAAACCATGGAGGTTTTTATGTGCCCAGATGCACTGAAGGCAATATTGCCAAGTTTCTTTGTAAATTCACTAAAACGATCCAGAGTATCCTTCCCGATTAAAAAAAGAAAAAACAAACAAAAAAATGTTATGAATTTGCCAGTAGGAGTCATATTGTACATTTAATTAAAAACAAAACCATGGTGGAAAATAAACATTGCTCAGTAAATAACTGCTTAAAAAAAAAGTGAATGAACTCTTCTGAAGACAATTTCTTGCAAGATGCCCTAGAAATTTACAGAGGCCTATGGAAGAAGTTGACACATTTTCTCATATCATCTTTGAAATTCTTGTGTTTCAAGACATATTTAAGTCATCCATGCCTAACTATTTGTGATTATACAAAGCTATTCTTAGACACCTGGATGTGCTATTTTGAGCATGTATTATATATGCAATCAACAATTCATAGGTCAACACCCTCAGGTTTTTAAAGCTCAAGAGATACCTAGTTTTACCTTTTCCAGAGAAAACTTCCATGTGAGTCCTAAACAGTGGAAAGATTAGTTTAAGGCAACTAACACAGGTTGTATGTAAATAGAAATTTGTGTAAAAATAAGAAAGCTTAAAAATTAAGATGGAATTAAAACCCTTTAGCTTGTAATGAACCTATTACACCAGTTAAAAATATTCCCTATATGGGCACCATACCTGCTTTTAGTGAGTCCTCCTCGAATGAAGAACACTCCAGCTGTATCAGAATCCAAGTGCAACACTTGAAATTTCAGTTCATCCCCTATTTTTAACCCCAGCTCTTGCCACTGTACAATGGACATTTGTTCAGGCTTAGGGATAGACGCATTGAAGCATCCATGTATCAGGCAGCCAATATGACTAGGGGCCACTTTATTAATTACACCCTAAAAAAGAAAGAATATCATGCAAGTCTAGAGCAAAGATCAGCCCTTCAAATGCACACAATATGTATTTAGTTTCCTATCTGGAAAATTTTCAGTAAGGGTTTATGTACAAGTTATGAAGTCAGTTTATCTAGCAAAACTGATCCTCCTTCACTAAAATCAATGCTATTCCTGTATACTCTTCATTTATTCCTCTGAAAACAGAACTGAACTGCAACAGAAGAAGCCAACACATGGGATTTAGCTATGGTGAGAACCTGAACAGAGCAGGTAACTCTTTCCTTACATTACAGTGATCATCTTTGCTTTAAAGCTATTTTAAGTCTGATTTACTTTCCTAAAATGGCACAGCACTACCTAGCATCTGCAGATAGGCAAGACACATAAAAATCTTTTAAATTCAGCGGCTTTCTGACACATCTGCATGTGTCATATCCACCTTTGTTTTGCCTAAGAATAAATCAGACACTGAAAACTTTTCTACTCCCTTCCTAGGAAAAAGGCGCATTCTTCCTTAAACACAATTATAAAGACACCAGATATGCTGCAAAAGGTATGGCACAACAACGAATGTAAGCCAACTCTCAACATACTTTACCCACCAGTGCTGAGCAAGGGCACTGACAAGCTTAAAGCTGTTCTGTGAGCCATACACCTCCTTTGCTGAAAGGCAGGCTTCAACCCGATGTACTGCTGCTGTGCTTGAAGGAACTGAACTCAGGAGAGCATCCTGAACATTCCTAACACTATAATAAATGCACCTGTTTGAGAATTACCTGCTCTTCAGAAAGAAGCACCGATATATATGATATAGTATTTAATATGTCATCCTTATGATAGAATGTTTTAGTAATATGTAATTATATGTAAATTTAACAAATCTAAGAACAGACAAGACAGAACGGATAGATTACAGTAAAAACTACAAGTACAAACTGCTCTTAAGTTGCTATGAACAATTCATACATGAATAAACTCATATAAATTGAAATATATCTCCACCTAAGTCCCAGACCACTTGATGTCGGAGGTAACCCAAGCTTTGACCACTCAATATAAAAGCCGGCCCTATGAGACGCCAAAACCTTCACATACCACCACCTTCTTCCCTTTCTTGGGGCTGAAGATGACGAAGTCCGCCTCGATGTTCAGGTGGATGAACCCTTGGTCGTCGTAGATGTCGCCGAGCTCCCCC
Source organism: Origma solitaria (assembly GCA_013397895.1). Taxonomy (NCBI): domain Eukaryota; kingdom Metazoa; phylum Chordata; class Aves; order Passeriformes; family Acanthizidae; genus Origma; species Origma solitaria. Next base: position 214,799 of record VZRL01005458.1, read on the forward strand.
AGCACTCTGATGTTGTCGTAAGCTACGGGCACACCCTGCAAGCTGGAAGGACAGAGGAGGGGGCAGCGTTAGCCGCCGGGCCGGGCCGGGCCGGGCCGGGCCGAGCATCCCCCGGGACTCACCTCTCGGAGTAGCGCAGCAGCTCGGCGTCCAGCTGCGCACGGATGCCCGAGCGCTTGCGGCCCAGGAAGCGCGGGGGCAGCGCCACGTGCCGCCGGTGCGGCGCCGCCACCAGGCACGAGTAGCGGCGNCATGCTCCGCAGGGCCCGCGGCGCAGCGCGATTGCGTCAGGCGCCTCCGCTCCGCCGGGGCGGGCCCGGCCGTGGGCAGTGACGAACTTCCGTGGGGGTGCGTGGGGTGTGTTAGTGTTCGGACATCCCGTTTCGTGCCCGGTCGGGTCGCGGCGCGTCACTTATTTGCTCGTTTCAACCGGTTTTTCGTCTCGGAGCCACAGAATAGTCTGAGTTGGAAGGGACCCACAGGGGTCATCGAGCCCAGCTCCTAAGCAAGCGGCGCACGGGGGATCGAACCGGTGACCTTGCAGTGAGCAGCGCGCCCTGGCCAGCGCAGCGTGCGCCCCAGCGCGCTCCCGCTCAGCCCTGCACCGAGACCGAGCTCGTGGCACTGCGGGCAGGAGATGCGATACCATGCCCTTGTAGATTTAAATTGAGCATTCGGTGATTCGGACAAAAGACGCGATGATCAATCATCTTAAGTGGCGCTCTTCATATATAGCAATTTTTAGAATAAAGATTTTGTTCTCTGTTGCTAAACCCCAGATCTGTTTTGTGCGTAGGGTGAGAAATGTTCAAACGCATTTACTAGCCACAGGCTGAAGAGAAGAAAAGTAAGTCCCCTAAAGGGTTGCTCGTGCGCTGTACGCTGCCATGACTTACTAAGTGAGTTGCAGCGCTGCGAATAGAAACCTTGTCCTGGTTAGTGAAGACTTTGTCCAGAAAAGTCATTCACACTTTAAATCCACACAAAGTGGCGCAGTATTGCCTTATGATTTTACTTTAAATTGATTTAACTGAACTCATGCAAAACCTTAAAAAGGTGTTCTCTCATTGATTTAAATCTAATTTATATCAACTTGTTACAGTAAATGTACACTTTCAAACTGATTGAATCCACATGGGGAGTTACAAAAAAAGAAAAAAATCATGTGATAGATTGGTTTCATTGAAGGTGTTAAAATTCCTTTTATGGTGTGGAGGGCTCAGAAACACTGCTATTTTGTGAAAACAAACCTTATGCGAGATACCAGAAATCCTAGAACTCCCTATCAAACATTAAGTGATGCAAAAGCCTTTGAAACTCCTCAAATACTACATCACCAGTAAGTTTTCTTTGACTGAACATACTGTGAAGACAGGACATTGTTAGTTTTCACAAGTAAAACAAATGGTATAATTTGCAGTACTTTACTGAAAGTAAAGTTGGATTAGTGTGAAAGAACTGACATAAAAATGGCTTTCAGATGTCAACCAAACTTCCAAAACTGAAAGAGAAAATGTCTTGAACTACTGTAATCTGTATTCCTATGTGGCTTTAGTCCTCCAAGGTATTTAATGTCTGTTGAAATTAATTTTATGTTATATGGGCTCAGCTTTCTGGAAGAAATACTGTATTTTTTATTTCATCTATTTGGGTCATATTTAAACCTTGCAATGTGCTTTCAATCTTGGTTAAAGACCTTATACAATAACTGCATGCACATCTAATCCTAAAAGAAACTTATGTTTTATAACTCTTATTTATGAGTGGATTTAGTTTGCAGTGAGAACATATAATATACTAAGGGCCCTACTCAATTTTATCCAGGATAATAAAAACATACCTCTGCTCTTAAAATAAAAACTAAGAATAAGATGGAAAGGCAACATGAACAAAAATGGTGACTTTTGTCTTTCACTCTCTAGTCAGGTTGGACAAGATAGTGTCAGAAAGGCTCTGTCCCTCAGGGCCTGCAGCTATCCAAGATCATCCCCATGGACTTCTTTCCCCAGAAAATTCCCTACAGAGATCGAGTCTGTACTTTCTAATTGAATCTCCATTTATCCCTGCTACTGTGCTTAGTTTTCATTGCACAGTGCTTTTGAGACTTACAGATTTCCTTTCAGGCTAAAGTAATTAGGACAATAAACTTTAAATCCTAGTGGTCATTAAGCCTATGTGGTAGGCCAGAGATAATTCAAAATAGCCTCTTTGAAACCCTTGAACTGCAGATACCTGGCCTCAGCACCAGCTGTTTTTCTCTGCAAATCCTCCCCTCTCAGGTCATATATAGCCTGTACGTGTACCTGTACCAACCAGAAGTGTTGTCTTGCAGTCTTGTAGAGACTTCAGACCCATGGTATGACTTGGGCTTTCATTACCTGACTGTAAAAGATACTCTGATGAAAGAAAGGAATTTCAATCCAACTGCCACCTCCTCCAGCCACAGATCATCACCATGGTCCGCCATCTGGGCCACAAGACTCAAATCCTGATATCCCCACATTCATTTCTTGGCTTCTTTTTTTCCCTAGTTGTAAATCTTCTCACTTCTTGATGTTAGCTTTCAGCTTAAAGAGTCTGTCTTGACTGACCTTTCAGCAGCACTGCAGTGAGCCTATGTCCAAAAAGGCAGCTAATATCAGTGTCTAAAAGAGCACAATTGTAGGTATGTTTGCCAAGTCCCACAGTAGCTGATAAGACTGTGCTGAGCCAGCTTTTCACTGGAGGTCAGGCTGCCAGTAACAATGGGGTCCAAACCCAAAAGCTGCATTTGCAATCACTGCTGATCTTTTCCTTTCTGTTTTATCTGTGTTTGTCTTGTTTTCTCTGTGGAAGGAGATTCCATTAAGCAGATTCCTTAACAGCCACAAATTCAGCACCTCTCAGCTGGTCTTTTCTTCCCATACAGTCGTTGTCATCTTCAATGTATGTTGGGTAGAAAGCTCATCCAGTTGCCCATTGATGCTCTTGTGGGAGGAGCAAGTCATTCATTCAGAAGGCAGTCTGCATCCAGCCTTAAAATCCTGGAATCCTTAGCTGTGACAGAATATAGTGCATCTCATGCAGAGTGGGAGAATGCCTGTGACAGTGTGCTGGAGATACATTCCCCGTTAGGACTGTGTGCTCAAAAGACTCAGTGCATTTTGAAATTTATTCCATCACAGGTTCCTTATCCCACAGCTTGCACTCTATAAAAAAGATAAATGAAAAAATGGCTCAGTTGCATAGAAAGGGTGGATGTGGTACAAAACTTGTGCTCTGAATTTTTTTTTGAAAAATGTTTTAGCTGGCTTCTCATTTTTCATTTTTAACCCTACAGTATTTCTAATGACAGTTTTTGCTGTCATACTTAGAAACAAGGATCAGTACTCAAACTCTCAGTTTTGTTTGAAGTTGTGTGGTAATAGGTTTGCTTCAATATCTTTGACCCTGATGTCAAATAGAGACTAATCCTAGCATGTGTGGTCATTCAGAGCTACGCATCTAAATGCCATTAAGGATGTCAGCTTGTGGTCCTGTATATGGAATTCTGTTAGGCTACTTTTGTGGAAGTTATTTTTGAGAGGGCCTCCATTCAATTACATACAAAATCTATCAGTGCAAAGGGTTAGCTAAAGTTAACAACAGTTACAGTAGTAATGGCTCATTTGACTGCAAATGTGAGAGGAATAATTTATTACTGTAAGGCAAACATCTAATTTGAGCAAATACAGGATAATAAGACAAATACTGCCATTGGCCAAAGAAGTCCTGACAGTGTATCAGGACTCTCTTTTATTGCAAGGTCTGTACTTAAAAACGCCAAATGCTGAAAGTCCACCAGGTGGCACACGAAAGCCTTGATGCGGAAAAGTGCTGTCATCCAAGAGAATGAGTAACTGCGTGCCTGGCTGAAAATTTAATCTATGTTACACTATGCAGACTCCACTTTGTTTTGTCGACAATTAGTAGGTCAATCTTTAATAGCTAGGAAATGACTTAGAAAAACATTAAGGGAGAGAAATGCGATAAGACAGCAATTATGTTAATTTATTTCAGTTAATAATTTGTCTTGATTTGTAGTGACATTCATGATGTAAGGACAGGGAGCTGTTGGAGAAGGTCCAGAGGAGGGTCACGAAGATGATCAGAGGGCTGGAGCACCTCTCTAGGAAGCCAGACTCAGAGAGCTGTGCTTGTTCACGCTGGAAAAGAGGGGTAAGCTTAGGTTAGATGGATGAAAAAGAAATTCTTCCCTGTTAGGATGACGAGGCACTGAAACATGGTGCCCACACAAGCTGTGAATGTCCCTTCCCTGGAGGTGTTCAAGGCCAGATTGGATGGGACTTCGAGCCAATGGAAGGTATTCCTGCCCACAGCAGGATGAGTTGGAACTCAACAGTGTTTAAAGTCTCTTCCATCTTCCATAGTGTGATTCCGTGCCTGGGATGGACATCTTTGAATGGCTGGGGTTTGGCTAGACTTGCCTTTGGCCCTCGATTCTCTAAGCAGGTTATTGCCTGCTGGGAAATGGCTGATATGGGTGGCGATACCTTGTCTGATATTTTCCTGATACACTGAAAGAACTGTATTCAAGTAGCTCCCTGGCCTTATATCTGTAGAAATGAAGGAACCTGATATGGGATGCCTGGTGCTGACTGTGGTACCCCTCTTCAGCTCTACTGGTGCTTGAAGGCATAGTTCCCATAACAGAGCCATCATGACCTGTGGAGATCTGGCTGTTGGTCTGATGCTGAGACTCTCCTGTGGGTTTCCAGCCAGTGAGGGAAGTGTGTTCAGATGGTGGCTTAAATAATGTGATAAATGTGACTTTTCTCACCTATACAAGAGGTGATGTTGCTACAGAAAAGAGGGAGGAAAGCAGCCTGTGCCACCGTAAGTAAGGTTTTTCTACAGCACTGTGAATGCTTCTGATGAATGATGCTAACAAATGAGATGGATGCACAGGTTGTAAATGGGGTGCATGAGGTGTCTCTTGCCAATCTGTCTGTGCTGTTTTGCCGTTTATACTCTGCGAAACTTCTAGCAACCTTTTACTCCAGTGTTTTTTAAATTGTCAGGAAAGATGGGAATTAAGGATCCACAGGGGACTGCCTCCAGAAAAGTCAGCTGCTATTCATTTTAAGAGTAGAATATGTCTTTTTGTCATCCTGTTTTATGTCTCCTATACTTCTTCCAGATACTGCAAAAGACAAAATAATCATCTGGTTATACTAGTAGTTGCCTACTTTGTCTTTGCAGTGCTCATATCCTGAACACTGTGACAGAAAGAATTGTGAAGGCATTTATAAATGAAATTAAGAACATTGAGATGTTTATACCTAAATCTTTGCTCACAGAGAATTTTTTAGCTTACAGTGCTATTCCTAATTTTATGGTTTGTTTGTTTTTGTTTTTGGGGGGTTTTTTTGTGGTTGTTGTTTTTTGGTTTGGTTTTTTTTAAATGGAAAACTGTTAATCCTTCTGGCCTGGAAAACAAGTCCCATATTTGAGGAGTTTGCCATTCAAGAGAGGTCTAAAGTAACCATCCATTTGAAAGGATGATAGCTGGTTATATCTCCTAGGCTACTTTCAAGCCCCTCTGCTGCAATCTGATTTTTACAAGTGAGTTTCAGGGGGGTTGACACTTGAGAAATATTAAACAAAAACCACCAGAATTCAGTTATGTGTATTTTTTTTCCATTTTATCTACAGACTGTAACAGGTAGATTATTATCAACTGTCCTTATGGTAAGAAATTAATCTGGGGTTTTTTTTGTCTGTATTTTCTTCTGCAGTTAAACATGCTTTTGTATTGACAGAGTGGAAAAGTTGAAGCCTTTGCCCCAAGTGTAATGGAAATGAGAGACAATTCTTTTTGAAGTTAAAAAATGTGATTAGTTTTAATCTCCTAAATGTATGGTTTTGTTTTGGATCAAATATGGACTTGCTTGGATAATATCAAAACAATTCTTGTATTTCTATCCTATGAGAATGAAAAAAAAAAATCTCAGATCCAATGGGGATTCTGTTTTCATATTGCAAGCCAGAGGCTGAGTAATCATTATAGCATTTTCCTGTTTATCCTGTTTAGTTTCCAGAACCACTGGGATTCCTTTTCCAGGAATACCTTTTAATTACTCAGAGGTAAGATTTTAATTATTTTTAATCAGTATATTGTATAAGAAAATATGCCTAAATGATGAATAAATTTTTCATAAATCTCTGCTCAAAGATGAGCATAAAAATAATGACATCAGTGTAAAACAATTCTAGATTTATTATTTTTCTGCTGCCCTTCTCAGGAAGGGTATGCTACTTCAGAAAGTCTGTAGTATAATCGATTTTCTTAGAGGAGCTGAGCCTCTGACTATCAATAGCAGCTTTATCTACCTTCAGGAAAATATCACTAGATGCCTGAATGGCAACTGAATGTCAAGGTTAAAGATAAGATAGCATAATTTTTAGGGAACTGCCAAGTTGTCCTAATTTAAAGAGAAGATTTTCTGTTCTTGCTTAACTTCCTGCTGAGTTCATGGTTTAGTTTGGTACATCGCATTCTCATTGACCTGGTTCAACTTCTTACCATCACATCCACGCCCCCACATATAAAAATCCCAAGATTTCAGAAGTCATGGTTATAGTAAAAAACCAGAAACCAATCAACCAACCAACCAAAAACCACCAACACCCACCCCTCCACCAAAAAAACCCAAACCAAAACTAATCAATAATGAAACAAAACCCCAAAACAACCAATTACCCAATGACCGAAGCAAAACAAAACATGAGTTTCAGGGACTCGTCTATGAGAAACAATTTGAATGTTCCCTACACTGGTGAAAGCAGAAAAAAAAACCAAATGAGGTATGGAAAAAATCCTGCTCTCGTATCAGATTCTCTTTTCACTTACCCAAATCATTTAAGAGCATGAAACATTTTTCTGCTTTGGCAGCAGTGGAGGAAGGAAGCCCCAATACCCAAACCTGAGGGAAACTTCAGCAAGCCAGCAGCAAAATGCAAGGCCTGCAGCTGACTGTCCTAGTCAGTAGTTCCCAGAGCAGAGCTGCTTTTCATGCTCCTCTGTGCAGTAAATCATTCTTCCTTCGTTCCGGCAGAAGAAGGCCTCCCAGCGTAACCTTTAGCGAGACGGTGCATGCTCCGGAGGAGATGGAAATTGGATGCTTTCAGGCTGAGCAAAATCGGCTCTTGCTGTCCAGGTGTGGTTCAGGAGACAGGACCCTGAAGCCCTCTTGAGGCAGCCTGGTTTTAAGTGCCCAGTTCTTTAACAGGTTACTGATTTATGGTAAAAATTCTGAGCTCTGGTTTAGGAGAAATGTTTCCTCTGGAAAGCCAAAGCTCACCCCTTTCTCCACAGCTATCCAAATGACTAAATAAACTTTGGACATTCCACTCTGAAAGGCACATGAGATACCAGGCTTGCAAAGCCTTATTTGCAGCTCCTTAGAGCATTATCAGAATCTAATGCCTTTTAATGCTGGACTCATCAGTGGGATTTAACCTTGCACGGTCCTAAATTGTGCTTACTCTCAGTTTGAGTCCATGTTCACCATCTCCATTGGAGGATTTCTAAGAGAAGCCAGACCTGTTGGAATTCCCTAGCACAGCCAGGCTCAAGCTGAGCTCCAGAGAAGTGGTGTGAGGACACTGAGTGCTCCCAGCTTCTCCAGGGCTGGAGGAGCCAGGCGTGGGGCAGCCAGGCTGGCTCACAGGAGCCCAGTGCCCACAGTGGTGCCAGCCAGGCTGAGCAGCTGGAGGAGCTACAAACCGTGAAGGCCACAGGCTGCAGCACACTTAAACCCATGCTTAAGCCTGTTCTTGATCTCTTGCTGATGAGCTATCCAAAAAGTTAAGTAATCCTGCTCAACCAGTACTGAGCTCTTTCTCGGTGAGTAGTGTCACTTCTGCAGTGACCCCCAGTGCAACCAGTGGGGCAGTGGATGTGGCACATGAGGTTGTCATTTGGAAAAATAGACTAGGTTTTGTTATTTTGTCTTCATTTTCTTTTTTCTGTTTTCATTTTCTTTATTCTGTTTCCATTCTGTTTCTCAGAGCAAAAGGCAAGATGCCCACGTGAGCATTACAAATCTTTGCACCATCTCCACAGATGCTTTCTGACTTGAGGAACTGAACAGATCTCCCTGACAGCCTGGTGTGTTTTGCTGTGTGCATCCCAGCAAAAAGGACAACTTGGGGTGTCTTTGTCTTCTTCACTTTTTGGTAATTTTCAAGTCAGCGGAGAATGATAAAAAGATCTCCTGTAATTTTCCACCACTACTGCATTCCAATGAACCTATGGGTTATTCTAACATACAGTATAATTTTCCTGGCAAGTCACTGCTATTTCATAGTTTTTATTTCTTTATTTACCTTTACTGGACATGCATATTTTTAATTATGACTGTGCAAACTCATTTTGGATGAGGTGTCTCATGCAGGTTTACGGATTGAGAATAATTAAACTAATTGGCTGTCACACACTTTTGGTAGGAAATATTACATATGTTTGTATAGAAAAGGATTTATAGTTCTTAGATGTATAAAGAGAACACGAGTCTGCCAAGTTATGAAACTTTATTTGCAAATAAATGTTCTACTTAAGTGTTCTTAAGACATCAGTATAAACATTGGAAAAGTAAATGCCAAAGATACGAGTGCCATCAAAGAGGGAGATTTTAAATTAAATTCTTAGTTCCCAAAAAAATGTGCTGTTTTGACAGAACCTCCTGTCTTTGCCAGAAAGCTGGGGGGCATCTGTAATGTTTTCATTCCTTGATAGAACCAGTATATATCCTGGAAGTCCCCAGCATGTATATTTACTTGAAATCAAAAGTAAATACTTCCAAGCAAACCTGCAGACTTCAAGCATGAACATTTTCTAGGGGTTAAGAGCAGTGTATTTGAGGAAACCATTTAGAAGGGTCAACTTAAAGGCTTGCAAGTATTGCAGACTTGTGTTGCTTTTACTTGGCCTGGTTTTTGATAGCAAGGGGGGCCACAGAGGTGGCTTCTATGAGAAGCTTCTAGGAGCTTCCACCATGTCCAGTAGAGCCAATCCCCCCACTATGAATGCAGGTGTCATGAGGGGTGGGGGAAGGTGCAGTCTGTCTTGGAGAAGTGTGCAGGCAAGGCAGCTATGATTGCACTGACTGATGGAAATGGGCATTTTTCACTATTGGGTGCTAATGGAAAGGTGAGGAGAAAGCAGAAAAAATCCCTCTATTTGTCCCTTTCCTTTTTTTATCCTTCAGTAAGTCTGTACTTATGAAATTCATTGATTCTGATTGATCACTTCTGTGCCTGCACATCCACTTGCTATTTTTTTTGGTGTTCAGGGCAATGGAGGTTAAGGCCCTGATTCTCACACTGACACCACTACAAAAATAGTTACTAAGCATTGGACTTGTCTGAGTGTTAGGCTGCCATGATAAAAGAATCCTTGTTTGAATCAGTTGTCCAGGTTTAACTTTAAACATAAGTCTTAGTCCAGTTACTCTCAGTGGAAGCTTTTTCTTAAGCACATCTTTAAATCTGGTCTTCAAAAGAGACATTAATTTGAGAAGCTGAGCCCCAAAGTAAATGAACATACTACCTTTTGTTCATAAAGCATGAACGGTTAATTTAAAATATTTTTCAATATTTTTTCTGTTGTGGGATTTTCAAACCAAATATTGAGTATAATACTATGCAGCACTGGAGGGTCACAAGCATAAGACATAAAAGAATAAATTGAACACACAAAGAAACTGTTACAATTAAAGTGAAGATCTTAAAGATCTATTGAACAAACCTACATTGGTAGGATTTGTTTGTTTTGTTTTGGTTTTGCTTTTGGTTTGTTTTTTATTTTGGATATTGTGGTTTGGGTTTTTTTTTGTTGTTGTTGCTTTTGGGGGTTTTTTGCTTGTTGGTTTTTGTTTTGTTTTGTTTTTTGTCTTCTATTAAAAGTATGACATGCCAATACATCATTTAACCCTTAAACCCTTTTTCCCAGAATTTTTTGAGATTTTCTAGTCTTGCAGCAGAGATGCAACTGGCTCCTTTGTGCCTACACAATCTCATCACTGTGGCCATAAAATTACCACAGTTAAGACTGTTGCAACATTTTCTTGAAAGGGAAATTTCAACAAATTTGTATTTATATATCATTGAAGCTGTTTTGTTGGATGCTCATTCTGGCTCCATTACTTGCCAAGAGATGGTTGTGACTCAAGTCCATAGCACAGACTCTGTAAAAGCTAATGTGTATCCTAAGAGAGGGAAGAAAGATCATTCCCTCTTGAGCAAACCATTTAACGTAAGGCAAACATCTTTCTTTTGACAGATGGGAATGTAATCCCTGCATAGTCTTTCAGCTTTGTTTGACAGCTGGCTTTGGAAGCCAGCGAGAGCAGAGCTCTGTCAGTGCTGAGCTAGGCGTGGCTTTGAAGCAGTCTAGGTGTGCCTGGGCCATGCGGTGCCTCCTGAGCGTGACCTGCAGTGTGCAGGAGCAGTGCATTCGTGCACGTGTGGTTCTGTGCTCAGCTTTGTCAGCCCCAGCTCCCAGCATGGCTGAGAAGCTCAGCTCAGGGGTGCCTCAGTAATACATCTTCACCGTGACTCCCTCTGCAGCTGGGTTCTGCAGAATTCCTGATGGCACAGTGTCAACATTTTAAGATCCTTGGTGTATAGGCATTAGTGTTAAACTTACCAGCCTGCAACAAATTCACATGAAAGGTCTGTCTATCCATTGATGGAAATCAGGGAAGGAGACAGATTCTAAATTTCCTTATTTTCCTCATTGCTCCTACAGGTAAAATAGACTGTTTGTCTGACAAGAAACTGGGGATAGAAAGCTTAGACAGTATGAAATTTTATTCAGTTTTAATATCCTTGTAGGATAAAGATTAGTTCAAAGGAATCGAGAGATGAGAGCTCAGCCTGCGAGCTCTTGGTTCAACGTAACTTTTGTAAGGCAGGGGTGAATGGGATAAGAAGTTAAAGATACTGACATAGTTCTTATGCATGGGAAATAAGTTTACATGGGAAAATTTTAAAGGGTTTAGGAAAGAAGTTACGTATATATATATGTGTATACATACATACATATATGTGTGTGTGTGTGTGTGTATATACATATATAGTCTGGAAATCTGCCGCAGAGTGAGGGAATTTAAGAAGCTAACCCAAAGGAAAGTTAAGAAATTACTTGATCCCAGTTTGTCCCAGGCTCCTTAATTTAGTAGACAATAGCATAGTGAGAGCCAGTGCCTGGGAAATCTGCACAGAAACATATCACTTTAAAGTGGGAAAGTTTGTGCTCATTTGAGTAAGAGAGGTGATAGATTACATCTTTTGATAGAAAAATATATGTTGCTTCCAAAGATGTTATATGATTAATAAAAAGATTGTCAGATGAAGTATCCTGTCTTGTGCTATACAGAAGGAAAAGTTAATCATAAAATCCATTCAGGTATTTCTTCATGTTTGAATATCTTAATTTACAAACTCGACAGTTTTCTTCATAGTTTTCTACATTATTTTTAGCAGGCATAGAATAGAAGCAAAATAATCTGTTGCATAAATATGGTCATGCAGAATCCTATGCCTTTTAGATCCCGAACTGTTGGACCATTTCAAGATCTCTGCTGCTGCCACCATAGAGTGGGTACAAATATTAACCTGCTGGTCTTCGTGTGTAATAGTTAAGAAAGGAGCTCTGACACATGTAGCACACAGGGTGCTACACAGTTAATAAATATTCCTCAGAAAAATATTATCTGTCAGCATTCTTGGAGTTTATTCCAGGATATGGGGGAGAAGACAGCCATGATATCAGTAATGTAGCAAACCATAGGAATTTAATCCTGTCAGTCTGCATGTTTGGACTTCATGGTTTAGATTTAGATTTGCTTTGTTTGCAATCTCACCGTAAAATGAAGGCAATGATCAGTGGTTCCTTTCTCTGGGCAAGGAAGGTAAGAATTGATTCAATGCTAAACACTTTAGAGGATACAGCTGCATTTTAACAGAAGAGATGAGGGTAGATATAAGACATGATCTAGCTTGAACCATGAAGTGGGAGGGAGAGAAAGAAGGGTTCACCTAATGATGTGGGAGAGGAGCTGAACGAGTTTGTGGTCCTGGTAACACGATTTGATTTGTCTCACAGTACCTACTAGCCATGGGATGCAGGAAAGAGGGTGGGAAATCCTAATGGTTCTTAGATCCTTTTAAATGCATGTATGATTTCTTAAGGGTGCAGAGGGAAGTTGTGTTGACTCCTATACCTGGTTTATATCAGCAGAATTTATGCAGCTTTTCGTTTGTGCTTATAGTGCCTCTTCCTGCCTTCCTAGCATGTTCCCATTACACATTATGCCAGTTCATTCAAACAGCTATTTTCAACATGCAGATGAAGTTATTTTTATTTCATGTACCCGGTCAGCCTGTTCAAAATGCCATAACTGCATATATTTTTAGAAAGACACATTTTTCAGTTTATGGCAGGATTGTAAATGAATTTCAAAGTGATCTCTGGGGAAAAAAAAAACAAACAAAACCCAAACCTTGTACTTACAAAGCAAAATTACACTGATGTGGAAGTCACTGAAGCAGCCTGCTATGACTTGTGGTTAAAGGACATGAGAGATACCTTACAGCAAATCAAATGTAATGTAAGGGGAAAAATCCAAAAAACTCTGCCACTTCTGTATATGTTCAGAGCTCATCTGAGGGAACCACAAAGCAACTGTGAGGGTGCTCTGCATAGCTCATTGTTAGTTCACTGGCTGAAGTAGGTGTGTCTGTGCTGTGTCCAGTGTTTCTTTGACTGCTTTGATGAGATGTGGCAAAAGAGACCCTGGTGCAGCCCTCTGGACTTTTTGCTCCAAGTCAAAGCTGCTTCTTTCTGTAGCAGAACAATACTTTCATAGTCAAGCAAGTCTCTCCAGGCACACACCTTCTGCTGAAATTCCAGCTACTGATTAATCTCATCCAGTTCCTTTTTTACCTTCAGAACACCAAATTGCATTCTCATAATTTTATAATTAGGAGAAAAAAGGCCTTTCTGAGCAAGCTTCCCAAGGTCATGTAGAGCTCCTCAGGCTGATGACACTAAACTAGGATGGGTTTAGCATCTTCACTCCAGTCAAATTTTGTTTTACCAAAAATATTCTGCTATTTTCTTATTTATTTTTTTCCTGCCCCTGTGAGGAGCAACTGTGAGTCCATCTAGTTGTACAAGTTCTAAAATAATTCTCAAAATCTGTCTCCAGATGCATTTACAGCACCTTTGGTTTTACATGTGGGTTGTTTATATTGTAGGTTTATAGTGGAGTTAAAGATGTCACTTTGATACAGAAAAGTAAAGCTAGATAGAATCATTTTAGGCAGGAAGATTATGCAGTAATATCTACAATGATATGGTAGTCTAATTAAACAGTCTGCTTTTAGATATTTCTAAGTATTTAATTATAAAAGGCTCCTTTTAACTCCTTAACGTGCTGGGGACTGGGATCTGAAAGGATTAAAAATGGCTTAAACCATTAGATTCTCTTTTCACGATATCTTTAAAATCACCATGTCAGGGAAAATTTTGATATAAGCATGACTATTTATGATTATGAATACCAATTTCCTGTTGAATGTGGCCTGCTCCATTGTTCTTCATACCTCTCCAGACCATCTGAAGGTAAATTCATACATCCTAATTCAACAAATATATATTGAAGATTGTGCAAGACAGAGATTTAAAACATAGTATATGCACTTTTCTGCACAGTTTGCAATAAGCACTGCTGATTGCTGTAAATTCAAAACGTGTGTGTTTCTCATCAGCTGAGGTTCTATGAAATGCAAAGTACAGCCGAAAATATAGCCTCAGGTATTATAATATACATCAAGGACTTACCAGTTAAGTCCTCTGCACAAAGTTCAATAAGTTCCTTCAGGAAGAGTGTTGCTTGACCTAGTAAGTAACAGCTGAATATCTCAGAGAGAATCTGAGCCAGCATCTGATTTTACAGCAGCATGAATCAGACAACTGTCAGCAGCAATACATGTTTCATCCTGTTTAGATGGACTTTGGTGAGCAGCCTTCAAGCTGTTGGTATAGATACATTGGCTGGTCACATTCTGAAAACTGAAAGTTTTGTTTTTCATTCTGTTGGATAAGTGGAATGAATGTCCTTTCATCTGTACCAGTAATGAAAACATACAGAAAATGTTTCCATTACAGTTGAATTCTGTATGCAGTTATGGAACAAAACCATTAAGCAAAGTGAAACTTTTCCCAGAATTCCCCTACCACATATTGTGGTAATTTACTTTGAATTTAAGAATTCTGATCCTTTTTGTGTATCTCAAGTTAGGAGCACTCTTTGTCACATTTTTTCCCAAGTCTTTTAAATTCCAGATTTGCATTTTCAAGGCTTTTATTAATGTAGGGACAAGCCAGTTTTTCTACATTCTACAGGCTTGGCACTAGAAGAAGGAAAAACTTCTACCAATTGTATTTGGGGCCCAGATCTCTTCTCTCTCCTTCCAGCACCTCTGTAAATGCAGTAGAAATGGTGTGGTGGTATTTCATAATTTACTGTTTAAAGAGTTTCAAACATTGTGAGCTTAGAGAATGTATCCTCCTTTCCAAAGTATGAGGAAGTAGCTGTTGTACTGCACTACTGTGTGGGAGATAGAAGAATCAACTATTTCCCTGCACTATCCCATACTCTCACTACCATGCCAGGAAATTAAGTGTCTGTGATAAATAACTCGGTGGTGTTATGGTCTGCGCTTTCATGTCATTCCTGAGCAGATTCTGAACTGCAACTCCAAACTACTCCAGGATCTGAAGGTATCATTTCTAGTCCTGAGATGCCACAAGACACTCTGGTGAACCATGATTTCACAGTTGTGCTATGGTGCTAGTGATGAACCTCAGCCAGGTAATTCCAAGGTGGATTTTTGAGTAATTTTTTAATTTACCCTTGATTTTATTTGATAAGGCCCTTTTACATGTTTTTTGCTGAGGCAATGAGGAAAGGAATCTTACAGAACCATCTCCTCAGGTTGGATGTTCAATGTGCATTTTTCAACATATATGAATCTCTACACCCAATTATACTGTGATCCTGCCTTGGCAGGTTGTGTTCAGAGCTGCAGAAAAAATGCTCCCATAAGGAGCACGTACTGAGGACAGATACAGCTCATACTTCCTGCTGCAAAGGAAGAGGAGTATCAAACTGAAGGGACAATGGCACCTATAAAGAGCAGAAACAATCCGTAATGTAGTGAAGCAGTTTAAAGTCTGGTAGCACCTGGAAAGGGGAGCACCTCCTTGACCAGAAATGCCTTAACATCTAGTTATTTTACTATGACAGTATCTGTATTCTTTATGAACCTGAATCTAATTTCTAAGGTTTAGAAATTAGCAATTTCTAAGGCATGTAATAAATAC
The DNA here is from genome assembly GCA_013397895.1 of Origma solitaria. Classification (NCBI taxonomy): domain Eukaryota; kingdom Metazoa; phylum Chordata; class Aves; order Passeriformes; family Acanthizidae; genus Origma; species Origma solitaria. Next base: position 230,235 of record VZRL01005458.1, read on the forward strand.
TAATATATTCCGGGCCTCTGAGAAAATTCAAAAGCTCTTTGGGACAGTTAGTGAAGAGAAGCCTTATAAGCTTAGCCATCCAACTAATTAGCATGGAGTTTAAGTGAGAGACTTAAATTGCAATGATGATGTTCCCCATGTTGTAATTAGATGGGAAACTCCCTTACAGACTTCAAAAATTCTAAGACAGTTGATTTAAAGTTTAGTTTATACCATATAGATTCGCAAAACAGTTTAATGTAATTTATAGAGGTTATTATGGCATGGTTTGAACAGAAATAAGGTTCTATTCATACCTGTCTGGGAACACGGGTATGAATGACCAAATGTTGCCAGTCATCAATGATGCCCACATCTCAAACTCATGTTGATTGCTGGGCAATACGGCAAAGGCATAGACTCACTATGTAACATATGAGTGATTTTATATGGATATTTTATATTAGTATTATGCTGTAAATGTTCTGTTACAGATCACATCTTCCATTTCGCATGGCTATTTGAACCAGTAGGTCCTACAATAAAGTTTGGGGTCAGTTAAAACTGCTGCCTTAATATACCTGCTGCTTTAACATACCCCAAACTCTATTGTGGGTGTGGAGAATTGCCAGTAAATTCTATTCTTGACCATTACTCTGTTCAGCCTTCATTTTTCTCCTTTCTGAGCTTGCTTCACTGCTTTAGAAACTTTTCAATATATTGTGCTAAACTGCAAGCATGATAGTTCAGCTTTGCAAGATCTTTCTAACAAGAAAAAAAACCAAAAGATCTCTCTAAAACCTCTGGTTTGGATTTCATTTTATTTGTCATCTTTTATGAACAAATTACGAAATATACTTCATTCACAAATTGGAAATATTTACAATATCTTTACAACAAGGCATTATTGAGGTTTTGATTTATGGCATTCTTAGAGCATTCTGTCTTTCAAAACAAAGACATTGGTGTGGTTTTCAGCACACTGTTCATTTACACTCTGGATGTGAAATGGGAGCTTTTTGGAAGAGGAGTTTGCACTCTCTTTTGATATGATCTACTGGGAAAACTGAGGCAGGATGCATTCAAAATGTGAGGAGAGGGACTGTGCAGATGTGTTGCTGTACCATGCCATGATTGGAAGCCATCATATTACACCAGATGCTGCTAAGTGGAGAGGAGAAAAAGATTCCCCTGAGCCATTCTTCCTCTGCCTTCTCCTTTGAGCAGGCTAAATGCAGTTCAGTTTATTTGTTTTCTGATTTTCGAGTCTTCATGAGAATAAGAGTCTTGAGAAGTCTATTTCAAATACTATCACAATTCAGAAAGATTATTCAGACAAAAAACTGAAAGAGAGTAGCCAGGAAGTGAATAAATACTGTATATCCGCAAAATGTTTAGGAGACAAATTTTGAACATGGTTCTAAAAGGGAATTGCAACTGTGCTGGTCTGCAGTCATGACATTTGAGCCATAAAAGCTAAGATAGTTTCATTTTCTTAATTTCTTGGAGTCTATTTTTTTCCTGAAGAAAATTCTAAAACCACTTCCTTCCATGGAACTTTTAAACATTTCTTAATATACACTTCCATTATAAATCAGATGTGGGCCACCATTGCTTAGGTTGTCTGTCATTTCCTAGAACAAGAATAGAAAACATTAATTAAAATTAGAATTATTGTAAGGTGTTCAAAATTCAGTTATCTAAGGTTGTGATGAAATTTGAACAATCTCTGAATTTCAAACATTCAGAAACACTTTATATTTTTATTTAGCTTGATAAATTTCTTGATTAAAAAAAATCAGATTTCTTCCTACATAAATTAAGTACATTCGAAAGCTGATAGACTCATAGATAGTGATTGAGTTGGACATTACACTCAGACCACATATACAGCATTGATGGCATCTGTACAAGTTTGTGATGTTGTCCTTTGAAATTGCATCAACTCAAGCTTGTGTGCTGATCTACAAAAGAATGAAACAGTAGTTGTCTCTCCATTCAAACCTCTGTCTGTGCTGACATGCTACAAACAGATGCCATTCAATGTTTGCTGAAACAGACATTTAGGAAGTAGGTCTAGATCCAAACAGGATCTAAGGCATTTTAAATGCTTGTTTTCCCTTGGGATGGGACTGATTTTATTTTTCCCTTAATACGCCGGTCTACAATTTTTAGCGGTTCGGGGATTGCTTCTCCAGTGACAGGTGAGTCATCCCAGAGTAAGCTGACCAGCTCATGAGTCAGAATCCTAAAGCACCCAAACCAAGATGTGTTTGGAGATAGATTTTCTAATTCTTAAACTGAAATCCAAACAATACCCCCTTAGCAGCTGTCTAAGCATAGAGATGGCTACGTTAATTAAATGGTTCCCTCATCTTCAAGGCTGCCAAGCCACATGGAGTTAATGGTCGGAACTACTTTATGCTGAGCAGTCCCAGGACTATTTCATACCAAATTGAATCTGGATGCAGAAATAAATGATATGCTGCCTATGTCCAATGACAGAGAACATTCAACTATGCCAAGAGGAATGCGTTCACATAAAAATGTAGCTTGGGCTATTCTAAAAATTCAGGTAGATGAGGTGGGGGTGCCACTGTTGGATTAGTTCTAAAATGGTTGCATGATGACCACAGGCTCTTCTCTACGTGGAAAGATTAAATTCACCTCTTCTTCCATCGAGGTACTCTTGGAGAAAATGTGGAATAAAAGGGATTTGTTTGTCCCCCTTCCTGTGGAAGCTTCTATAAAAAAATTGAAGCAAGATTCATTGGGCTAGACAGAGAGAGAGAGAGAGGGAGAGAGAGAAAAAGACAGGAAGAAATAGCGCAAGTCTATAGCATAGTAGCTGAGATTTGTGGTAAAGAGAAGAAAATTACACAACCTGGTCTTTATTACTAGTCTTTCTCTCTCTTCTTTTAATCCACAATATTTGGGAAGCAGAGATGAGAACTCATAGTTTAACATAAAGTTAAAAAGCACTGATGCCTCCTTTCTCAGGTGTTACCAGCTACATTTTAAAGTAAATCACAAAACTTAATTGTTGCCTCCACAGTTTTTGAAAGAAGGGATGTTCTATTCTTCTCTACAGAATAAGCTTAGGGTCATCAAACCATATAGCCTTGCCAGTTTATACTCCTGAATCAAGCATAAGCTTCAGAGAAAATCAAGTGTGAAACCAATTTGAGAATTTTCTACCACCCAGGTCTCCATTTGCAGATGATGGTGTTGGATGTTTTTATATTGTGCCTTATTCTCCTCATATATTGAAGAGGAATATCCATGCCTAACACTGGACTATGGATCCCAGTTTTGGGGGTTGTCTGCTCTGAAACAAGGCACTATATTTTACTTATTTGTGGGCGCCTAGAGCCTATTTTGGATCTATGCTGAAGATATCTGTCAGCTGGGAAAGGGACCAACAATACCAAAGCCATTTAATAGTAACTATCAGTCAGACACATTTCAGCAGTAATGGTCTGTCAGAAGGCTACTCATGAGTGAGTGTGAGTTTCCTTTTGTCAGCTTCATCACTTGAATTCTCTGCAGATGTCAGTTATTTGAATATCACCATAATTTCAGAAAATATCAAAACCCATTTATTTTCCCCAATATTTCTATTTTTTAAAAAAAAGAAGTTAATTAAAAAAGAAAAGTTGCTGAATTCAGGGAATGAAGGAGCACACAGATTAGAAGCAGAGTGAATCAATGGTGGCTACATCCAAATAAGGGTATTTGGATGCCTATAACTAGGGTGAATATTTTAAATACTTAACTTACTTCCAGATTGCAGCATTCACCACGTAGAGTTATGTCACTACCTGGAAGCACCATTCCTGCCTCAGAGTGACATCACAGCATCAGCCAACTTTGATTAGCTGAAACTATGACTTCCTCATAGAGGTGGCCCTTCCTGAAGTGACATAACAACATGGTAGCTCCCTAGTGTTCAGCGTACCTTGGAGGTAACTCTGGTGTCGGGGGAATCACCGGACAGCTGGGCAGGTCGGTTATTTCAATACCCCTCAATCTCTAATATAAATATAACAATTATACAATAAATATAGCACAAACAAATGCACATGCAGTACATGTCTACATTACTGTATATCAGTATAAATATACAATATAGTCTTACATATAAAACATTTTAAAGCTATTTTCTAAATTAGGGTCTAATTTAATGTAAGTTTTTAAGAAGACTTTATTATTTTTAGGAGCATGCTGTGAGTTAGTGTACTCAACTCTGCCAGCACTCTGCCAGCACCAGGCAGTCTGTGGGTCTAAGAAGTCCCGAGTCAGGCCATCTGTACATGCATGCTTGACTCCCCAGCAGGAAGTCTGCCATCGCTGGGGCACATCCCACATCCGCGGAGCGTGTGCAATAGGGTTGCTCTGCACGTGCATCGTGGCCCTTCACCCAAGATAAGTGGACACCCGTCAGTCCTCGCTGCTAAGTGTGAAAAAGCTCGGTAGATCAACAGGCCAGGAAAGTAGGCCATGAACTACTGCTATACATGGTCATCTTCACCCCAGATTCATAGGGTTGGAAGGTGTTTTTATTTTGAAAGGTTTTTCTTTCTTTTTCCTTTCCCTCTCTTCTCTCACCTTTGTCCTTGTTGAGGCAGAATCTATCTGAAAGTCAAGATCTAGCCTTCCATCTGCAAGACCATGATCATATTTGCCTAATAGCTCATGAGGATTCTTCATTTTACAATAAGATGGAGAAATGTATCTCTTCTCTTGATTTTATCACCCTGCTTTACGTTGCTGTTGTAACCTCTGATAATTAACTTTTTAAAACATGTTTAAAATATCACCTTTTTAAAATGTTTCAGATATCCTATTTTTAAAACACATTTCAAACATCATCTAAGGTGAATTCAGTCTATATTTCTACTTGGAGTCTCATCTCAGTTAAGAAACCAGAGAACAGTGACAAGTCATTCTATATCATGTTTTGTGACGGAATCTGTAAACAATTCTACAGTCTGAGTGAACTAATCCTTGCTCTGCTCTTCTGAGGTCTCTGTAGAGAACAGCCTCTTGAACTGAACAGTAATGCAAACTTGCATGTGAAGGTTTAGGTGGGCAGTCCTATTGACTTTTGTTCTTTTTTCTGCTCATTTCTCAAATGAAAGGCACTGGATACTAAGTCCAAATGTAAAGCACAGGGTTACAGCGAGCACTTAACTCCTCAAATATTATTCAGATCTGTAAAGTCAAGGAGGTGATTTCAAGAATTCCAATCAAGTAACTATTTTTATCCTACGTGCTCGGCTTTGGAAGATTCAGTTTCAGCACCTAAATATGTTCCTATACACCTTGGTAGGCTTCCTTTTAATAGAGAGAGGAAGTAAATGCTCAGTGCTGCTGAAAATGAGACCAGTTTCATTTAGGTGTGTAAATATGCCTTTAGATGCTTAGGTTTAGTCATCTAGGTTTATGAACTGTGGCTTTTGTGTTTAAATAACCTAATTTATAAACTGAGTACTTGGGAGAGGAAGAAATTGATTAAATCCTGGAAGCATGCAATGATGTGGTTGCAGAAAGCATTCTGTGCTTTTCTCACAGTACAATACATGATAACCCATATTAATATAAGGCTTCCAATTATTTATGAACTGCTATATTTAGCAGCTAAGCCCCTGAATAACTACACAATGGAATTATGTTGAAAATGGATGTACTTCATTGAAATGGATGTACTGCAAATATACAGTACCTAAAAATAGCTCCATATAATGCAACATAATAAAGCTTACACAGAATGGCAGCATTTCATTTTCCAGAAGCTTTTTCTTATATAAAACTGAAAACTGAATATATGTCTTTGTAATTGTAAATGTTAACATATACAGTAACATTTCAAGAGAAGCAGAACAAATAAGGGAGGACACACAACTCACTTTTTCTGCCATTTCATGGGAGTGATGCAATGAATGTTCCCTTTCTGAGAACATTCGCCTTTGTTCATAGCTGGCTAGCCGACAAGTAAGCCATGAAGAAAGGGTGCAACCACCAATTCCAATGCATGCAAGAGACATGGAGGCAAGATGCAAAGAATAGAGAGCAGATGACTTCTTTGTCAGAGCACGAAGAAATTGAAAATTTAAGATTCCTCCAATTAGTCCACAGATGCAACAGGCAGAAAAAAGTATCATCTGTCAGGAGAGACAAGAGAAATTATGTTACAGAAATATTTTTCAGAGATTCATGCATATAAAATATGAGACTAACAATAATTCAATTCTTTGATAGCGTCATTGACTGCAAAACACTGCAGAGACACTTGTTTTTAACTCCCTTAGCTCCCACATTGCTCCAAGGGAGTACATTACCTTCTGGTATACAAGAGTTAAGATTGATGTTGCGTGTAAAAAAAGGTTGGGTACAATGAGTAGGTAAAGTTAAAACCTGGTCAATGTAAGGACTGCTAGGACACAAATCTGATTTCCAGCTGTTCATGCAAAACAGTAACATGACAGAATGTGTTGTAATTTTCTATTGTGCAGTTTATCACCACGCCTCAGGAGTGAATGCCTCATGTATTTGTAGTGAATCTCTCTTGCTTTATGTGCCATCTGACTTTGCCTCCTGCTCAATTATAATTTATTCAGCCAGACAGCAGATTGAAGGCTTTCTGCTTTTTTGTGGGGTCTTTGAAAATGTTCAAGATTAATGCGCTGCTCAAAGAAGCAAAAGAAACAACACAGAAATCTGTGATACTGCTCTGTAGAAGGTCAGCCCTATATGGTTGGTTGGTTGGTTGGTTTGGTTGATTTAAACTAGATTAAAATGTTTCTGTGAATTTTACAAGGCAGTGAAGCAGACTGCAATCAATGAGACATATTTAAAGATGTCCTATTGCTTTTAATCACAAAGATGTTACGCTGGTTCAGGATGTCCTTTAACCACAAATGATTCAGGAGCAAAAGACCTTATTATGGACACAGTGCTGAATGATTGTCTTATTCACTTCCCTTGATACTGCTGACCTGTCAGATGATGATCTAGATGGGCTTTTGATGTTTCTCAAGATGGCTTTGTATATGTACTTATCTATTGTGGTAGCACAAACTTACAGAGTCTTACAGACTACTTCTGTACACAACTGGGATGAGGATTTCATCAGGAATGTGGCATTGAGGGTGTATATTGCAGTCCACTGCCAGTGACTATTTGTGAGACGTCCAGAACAGATGGCTTTTAGAAACTGGTTGTGGTACACATGTTGTAAGAAATGGGACTGTCATTTGAACAGGGTTTAGGATAACTCATTAATATTAAAAAATAATTGGAGAGAACTCTTGATTCCCGTCACACTCATGCTGGTTTTATGTGACTTCTGTCTGTACGTGACAATCAAGCTGACAGAAAATTAGGACTGGCATTATAATTTTCAATAGGATCATGTCCTTAACATAAAGTTCTGCTGTGACTTGATGAGTAATAACCCCATTTTGCTGCAGTCAGAAAATGACTGTACTCTGAAGAGACATCTTCCATCACTTTAAAACTTACACGTTTCAGATTGCTAAACAAACTTATTAAAACACTTAACAGCTATGGTCAGCAGCCTTACTGAGATGGCAACACAGTGTTGTTTTTTGGAGAGAAGATAGTCCAGTGACATTATTGAGAAGCATTTATTGACTTGACCTAAATCTATGTCAAGTGGTTTCCCATCAAAGTTTATCCAGATAGGGATAAATAGGGATGTATGGCTTAAATAGCATGACCTACATAGGCCATTTCAGAGCTGCCTTGTTTTTTATGATTATTCCAAAGTGCTGATTGCTTTTTTTTGGATTGCTGACTTGCAATTTTTCAAACTGTTTATCAAAAACACTTGGATACAGAAAGCCCCCAGTAAAGAGTTCAAATTAGATAAGTAAGCCTTTCAAATACTTATGTGTTATAGATGCAGTGGAAAAACTTACAACAAGTCCAGATTTTTTTTTGGCACACAATATTCCACATATGCCGCAAAGCAGGAACTGCAAAAAAAAAAAACAACAAAAAAATCCGAATAAACAATTATTTCATCATTTAAAGTATGAATTTCAAATCCCGCTGTGTTGCTGTGGTGGTGACCACAGTTTAGGCAATGGTTACAGTTGTCAGCATTTTTGTCACAAACCTTATGTTTCAGGAGGTTATAACTCAACCATAAACACTCTTATCTGATAAGAAACTGGAATGAGAAGTCAGAGTGACCATGATAACTCATGAGAAAAGAAAGAAAATCTGAATTTTAAGCTGCTTAGGTAAACAAACTGGAAAAAACCCCCCAGTGTTGCAAGCATAAAAATGCCTTTTTACTGTTTTCATTTTCTCTCAGAAAAGTTTAGCAAGGTACTAGTCAGTGATCCGAATCATGTACTTCTAAGCATAGCACAGGGACTTCCCCACATCCATGGGAGCAGGTTTAAATATGAGTACATCTCTTGGTTTGGCAGCTCTGGGCATGCAGAAAGATCTGTTTCAGACTCTTGATAGCCCAATTTGCAAGGGACAGCATGAAGGGATCTGTACTTTTTCTTATGTCATTCCCTCACACAAACTGATCGGCTAATTGTAGCAACAAGCATTAGGCAAAAATTAACAAAACCAGAAAAATGCCTACCGGCTGATAAAAATAGATGGTAATGCCTTATAGTGACCTCTGTCAAAGACCTCTGTCAAAGTGATGTCCTCTGATTTCTTTTTTCTCCTACAGAAAAGTTTATCGAGGAAAATGGTGAATAGTCCCCAAGGGAGCCGTCGTGTTAGGACCTACAGTAGTTGTGTGAAAGCAATATGGCCTTCTCCAGGTGTTTGCAATACAGTCAAAAGATTTCCTTGATACCTCATAAACTCCTTTATTAAGAAAACAATGCTACTTATTTTCAGTAAAGCTAACCCTACACCCCTATTGGGAAGTAATTTTGTAGTTTTAAAACGGGATTTTTCCACATCCGTTTTGCACTGAGATGGTATTTCTAGCAAAAGGCTCTGCTTGACCCTTATTTAGAATTAAATCACAAAAAAGACATGGCTGTTACATAAGAAATTAAAAAAAATACCAAACCCAAACCAAAACCCTAAGAGTTTCTATACAGCATTCAGGATCTGGGTAATATATTGCAGATACATCTAATTTACACTAAACTTTTGCAACTTCACTATTCCAGTTGAGGAGTTGCTTTAATACATAGTTTATCTCCCTCTAACTAAAGCAGTTCGTGCACATAGCTAAGCATAGTCCTTGAGATGTATTTTTACTCTGAGTTAGACCTATCAAATAAGTTCCCCACAATGAATGTGGATAAATTTTATATATTATTTACTTTAATACTAAGCATGGGATGTGAATTTAATACCAATCTGATTATGGAGAGGGCTGGGTAATGTAGAGCAGGGTGCCCAATGGCTCAGGACATTCCAGAACACGCACTGGTAATTGCTACTAGAACCCACTGACTGGAATAACAATAACACAAAACAAAACAAATCACCAGTGGTAATGTTCCTTCTGCACCTTTCCCACAGGCAGAGAAGATTTCAGTTCATCATATCTGCTTTTTAAGTGTTCACTCAGGCTTTCTGTGAAGTTTTGGGGTTTCAGTCTCAGTCCTGCCATTGCAGATTGCCTTCAAATGAAGGCATGCTTCAGATTTTCATGTGGCGTTTTGTGTTTCTCAAAATGCAGAAACTTCAAATGAAATTTGTTGAAGACATCTTTGTAATTAAGTTCTAAGTCAGACTTGATAAAGTTGGATTAATATCATTTCTCTCTGTAGTAACTGAATAGGATTGAAAGGAAATTTTTGTATATAGAAAAATTAATGAGGGTTGGAAGATACAATCACAGTTTTAACTTGCTAACTGTAAAAAACTGTGGGTTTGATAATTTCCCTTCAAAGCTGAAAGAGTATGAAAGAGCAGGTCACCAGTTTTTTCAATAATGCCCCAATTCTACTCCAGTTTGAGCCAGTGGAGCTAATCTCCGAGCCCTAAGGTACCAGCTTCTCAGAACAAGGGGTGACTATTCCATTTAAAGTATCTGGCTACCTGTAGTAAAGATCTGGATGCAGTAGTTAAATGTACATTAAGTTTGCTAATGATACTAAACTAGGAGATACCATGGACCCTGTTAAGTGTAGAGAGGCCTTACAGAGAGATGTGAATAGACCTGAGAGCTGCGCAATCACCAACCATGTGAGAACAAGTGTCAGATTCTGCACCTGGATCAGCATCATCCTGGTTGTACACAAGTATTGGGGGACAAGAGATTGGAAAGCAGCCACATGGAAAGCGATCTCAGGGTCTGGCTTGATAACAAGTTGGATGTGAGTCAGCAGTGCCCCAGCAGCAAAAAGGCCAACCATTTCCTGGGGTACATCAAGAACGGCATCACCAGCTGGTCAAGGGAAGTGATTGTCCTGTTCTGTTCTGCTCTGGTGCAGCCCCACGATGAGCACTGTGTGCTGGGTTGGGTGCCTCTGTATAAGAAAAGCATTAAACTATTAGAGTGTATCCACAGGAGGGGACCAAGGTGGTGAAAGGCCTCAAGGGCAAGATTCACAAGGAACAGCTGAGGTCACTTGGTTTGTTCAGCTGGGAAAAGGCTGAGGGTTGACCTCCACAGAGTCTACACCTTCCTCAAGGGGGGCAGTGGAGGGGGAGTTGCTGATCTCTTCTCTTTGATGGTCAATGAAAGGGCACAAGGAAATGGACTGAAGTTTCATCAGAAGGAGGTTCTTCACTGAGAGGGGTGGTCAGTACCTGGAATGGGCTCCCCAGGAAAGGGATCATGGCACCAAGTCTGTTAGAGGTCAAGGAGCACTCTGAATGCTGCTCTTAGTCATGCAGTTAAGTGTTACGAAGTCCTGCAAGAAGCATGGATTTGGACTTGGTGATCTTTATGAGTCACTTCCAACTTGAGAAATTCTACAACTTTCTGACAATATTGTATTGTGTCGTGTATACTCTGTATGTATTCTCTCTCTCTACATCTACGATATTTATACCTATAGGCAAGAAATAGCATGTTCCATAGTTAAAGAACTAAAAGAGAACCAACTGAAATGATTTTATTCTATCTCAGAGGAATTGGATAGTTGTGCTTCCTCCACATTCTTCTTTTTAATCTTGAGGTTGTGCCAAAGTTTTATGATCCGTATGGCTATGAGATAAACAAGTTGTGAAACCAAATGCACTCAAGTGCCTGAATATGTTAAAAACCTCGGGAGAAAAGCACTTGGGCAGTAGCAAAGGATTAATGTTATTTAGATTGGGGTTTTTTTTAGATGACAGTGTATTGCATTCATAGAGAAAAGGCTTGCCCAAAAACCCAGTATGGTTATTTATTTATGTCAGCAGGCATTTTGAAATTAAAACCAATGGATGAATTTGAGCCACACTGTCAGGCAATTATTCCTCATGCAAAGCTTTGAAAATGATGAGCTAAGTTTACCACTCTCTTCTAAGACTGATTCATTGGAAACAGTGGAAACCCACTCTAGGAGAGAGTATTAGTAATACCCACAGCTCAGGAACACTGCTTATGTAGAGTTTCTTTAGCCAAGCTTCTCAGTGTGGAGACTTCTAGAAAGGTTGGGATTTCAGTGGGACATAATGTGATTGACTCTGTTCTCTGCTTTTTGATAGCATAGAGACTTAGGATTTTTTTTTGGTTTTGGTCATGCTGTAGGAATTTCTTGTAAAATTTTTGATGTCTCAGTGTTGCGATCAGCAGTAGTGAAAAGTGGATGGGAAAAACTACAATTGCTCTTTGCATCAGAAAAAGGATGCAAGTAAAAATCAGATTGAAAATGCCTTTACTTAGAACCTTCTATTTTATAATACTACCAACTGGAATACAGCCATCAGGAACTCTGTTGTCTTGACATTCTCTCTCTCTGTTCTTGGCTATCCTGACAGACTTCATGTCAATACGTCATAACAGTAAAACTTGGTTTGTTACTGTTGAGCTACTCGACTACAGTTTACCCTTGACTAACTAATAATGTCATGGTGAGGACTTGCTCCTTTCTACTTGATCATTGATTATCCTTAATCAATTTTTAACAACCAATCTCATGGACTCTTTAAATGTAGTTATATTTTCTAGCCATGTCACTCCTGAGGTAAGTTAGGCAAACAGACTTACACTGAAATTACAGTAAATCCGGAGTGGAAAGGGAATATATCACTGAAGACAAGCTTCTTGTAAAGAATGCTCAGTTGTTGAAGTGTTCCCAAATCATGCAGAGAATAAGGCTAAAACATTTAATTAACGATAAGCCAAACTAATAAGCCCTACAAAATGCCCTGGAAGCCAGAGAGGGACCTTCAGCTAGAACTTTTCTAAACAGAAGTCTCACCATTGGACTTGCATTTTAATTATTATTCATAAGAAAAAACATAAAATGCTAAAAGATCCAAAAGGTCACTTAAAAACCTACATAGATCATCAATTACAACCAGTCCCTATTGATCATAGGTTTACTTTTGGTTGCAGACTTATTCATACCTCTTATATATATACATGACGTTTTGTGTCAAAACTAGCAGAGACATCATGTATTGAAACTGCTGGAGCAAGTCCAGAGCAGGGTCAGAAAGTTGGTAAGAGGGCTGGAGCACCTCCCCTAAGAAGTCAGGCTGAGAAAGGTTGGGCTGTTTGGCCTGGAGAAGAGAAGGTTCGGAGATTTTCAGATTTACAGAATATTCTGAGTCAGAAGGGACCCACAAAGATCATTGGGTTTGTGTGGAGACTTCATAGCAACCTTCCAGTATCTGGGAAGCTGGAGAGGGACTCTTCATCTGGAACTGTAGGAACAGGACAAGGAGTAATGAGGTAACCAGAAGACGGGAAATTTAGACTAGATATTAGAGTAATTCATTACTGTGAGGGCAATGAGGCACTGGAACAGGTTGCCCAGAGAGGCTGTGGGTGACTCAACCCTGGCAATGTTCAAGGCCAGGCTGTACAAGGCCTTAAGCAACCTGGTCTAGTAAGAGGTGTCCCTGCCCATGGCAGGACAGCTGGGACTGGATGATCTTTAACGTCCCTTCCAACCCTTATTGTATCATTCTATGATTCTGTGATTTAATGAGAATGTATCATACAGCAATAGACAGGGGCATAACCACTCTTAGGTGAATGGTAAAAAAATCCAGAGAAAGATACTACAAAGCACAAAAGCCACTCAGAGACTGAGTGCCTCAATCCCCCTTTCAGTGATGATTCATCATGGACCTGCCAGAGTCAGAGTGGCTCTGACAGCGCCAGTGTGACTGCAAGGTGATGCAGTAGTGTCTGTTTGTCTGTGGAGTTTTTGTCATTCAGCTGCAGCTGTACCTATACAGCTAATGTTCCACATGCATATTGGAAAATCTCTCTTTTTGTCCGTTGAACTTTGGGAAAAAACCCCAAAGACCTCCCAGAAAAGGGGAATGGTTATTTGAGACTGCTTTAATTTACTTTATATTCAATATTGCCTTGAAACAAAACCTCAGATCCAAAACCCCATAAATTTTGGTAAGAAGGCTAAAATCTCAATTTATATTCTAGTTCTGTGGTTTGGATACATCCCTATTTCATATTTTCTGGAACAAAAGACTTGGCTTCTTTCACTTTCTTCTGGAAAATGGGAACTTTCTCCCTGGTAGTCTGAAAAAAAGATTCATCTTTTAGTTACATCTGCAGGAAGCCAAAGATTTGTTGCTTTCCACCATGCAGAAGAAGAGGAACTATTTTTATTTTATATATTGAAGCTAAGAAACCTTTCTGTCTTCTGTTTTGAAGAGGCAAAATCAATGGTGAGTGTAATTCCCTTGAAAAAATGAAAACGGCACATGAAAAAATTTCCTGGACACAGGCTGAACCAAATAGTAGAGAAAACCTGTTGAATGTAAGAACAACTTGATCCCTAGTCATTGTTCATGACAAAAAAAACAACTAAATTGTATACAGTCCATGGAAAGTCCTCCATCATTCTAGGTCACCCATACGTATCTGATGAAACAGGGGAAATTATTCCAAAATGGAATATAACACAGTGGAAATGCAAGTGTATCATACCTATTCAAATGATGCTCTACTTGGAAGACTAAACCATCAAGACAGAATTAACAGCTTCACTTTTATCTACCTGTCAGGTAGTAAATTAGAAAAATTTGTGTTTTACACTAAAGCTGTATAAACATATGACTTCCAGGAGAATAACCAGGAATTTGAAATTAATAATATAAAGAAAGATATATTCTATTTAATAATGTTGGTTCATCTCTATCCAAATGAGAAGAAAGCTAAAATCCCTAATGGATGAACTAAAAAGTGATATCTCTAATTGTAACTCCTCTTCAAAGAGGTATTTCAGAACAAGGATAATATTTTCTTACTGTAGGCGTAAAGGGCACAGAATCTACTCATGGAAACAAAGACATCAAACTAAATAAAAATTACAACAGGTAAGAAGATCAAGCCTAGGTACTAGGTTTGCCTATTGCCTCCACAGAGAAACACAGTAATCTTTGCAAAAGGGGGACGGAAACTTCTAATGATGTTGTGTCCCTTGCAAGAAGTTGTGGGGACAGGAATGTCTAGCTGGCTGAAAGTCCTCCAGACACAGAACCGGAAGCAACAGCATTGCCATAACCCAATCTTGTCACAACCCAATCTTGTCTCACCAAATCCATCATGCTGAGAGGGGAGGCTCTGTGATAACTGAGGGATACTGTTAAAACGTGTCTAATCTGAGGCAATACCTTGCCTGGCAGTGTGCTATTGGGTCTTATCAGTTCAGGTGCTTCTACAATTCCCACTGATTCAAGCCATATGCAAGCAGTTTAAACTCCATCCCAGTCCCTGTGATTAGTGTTTCCACTCATCTGGTTATAGACCTGCAGAGATGCTTTAAAATGGGAAATGGTTTTTAGAAACAAACAAGGAAATACAAAAGTGTGTCTCTGAATCGGAAAGTCTGCCTCAAGTCAGTGATTCAAAAAACCTCCATCCATCTCTAAAGACACTTAAATTCTCAGCACAAAATAATAATGGTTAGTTTTTGTTTGTCTAGAGCCTATCAGAATAACAAATAAAAATAATGCTTTTTGTTTGTTTTGTATCAAGTATTTGGTTTAGAGTATGACTGCTTACATCTGAAAACAGTAAGAAATGAAAGATTATTCCCTGCAGGTGAACTAAAGTCTTATCTTAATAAAACACTTAAGCGTATGCTTAAGTCAGTCTATATTCAACAGATCTAAATACAACCCAGGAACTAGATGGACTATCTTCCATATTTGTTTGTGCCTCTGGAATCTCTGAATGACAAAGAAAACCTACTGAAAGACTTCAGTGAATTGTCCTGGCTCTATGCAAGGCAAGAAGCTTCCACCCTTGGTATGTCCTTCCTCATCTATAGGTACAGACTCTTTCCAGCTCACTGAAAGTCCTGTGATTCATTTCATCACGAGCAGAAGCCAGACAGAAATATGGTCAGTTTAATGAAAATGCAATGCATATGTTAAAATAAAGTAGGATCACATCTGCATTTTGTCTGCATGCTAAACAATATTGTGATTTTTTTAATGCTATTTTGGAAAAAAAAAATCGTTTGACTGTTCTTTCCAAAGGAAACTTGGCAATGGTAAAAACTAGATGTCAAATTTAGTGGTTTAAAGTTTTAGGCCACCAACATTGATTTAACAGTCTAAAAAGATTTTCTTGCTCTGGAAGAGTCCATACAGACTGACACTTTGTCTTTTCCTTCAAATTTCGGAAAAAAAAAAGTAATTTCAATCAAATATTTCAAGTGCCAACTTGGAACTAATTTCTATAGCCAAATGCAGATTTTTAGTGGGCAGGCAGAATTCCACTGTGATAAAATCACAAATCGTGAAAATAGTTCTGTCTCTATCTACAGACAGGCAAACAGACCAACATACAGAAAGTGCATATCTCTCAAATACATTCAGATATTTGCCTTTATAAGGGAAGAAATGATTACTCGTGAGGGGCATAGCCATAAATGAATCATCAGGTATCTCCCTTGCAAATGAAGATCGATGGCATATTTGACTAAAGATGTGGCTTTTGTCTCTCACTCTCTCTGTCTGAGGGAGTCTCATTTACAGCAGGGATTTATTCACCACTGCAGAATAAATGAGGATTAGAGCCATACACATGTATGTGTGTGTGAATGTCTAGTCACTACTCATAGTGATAGTGATGCAACCACTATGTTCTAAATATAGATGGGGAAGTATGTGATCATTTTTTTAAAAAATGTGAATACTTTTCCATTGATTATCTTCTGATTTTTGTTGTTTGTGCAAAAGCCTTTGCTATGGATGCTGTCATTCTATGTTATTGTTAGTGGTTCAGGGTTCTCATTGGTTGAATTATTTCTATAGTACGTCATATAACTGAATTGAAACGGTGGATTTCAGAAATATCCCTCAGTTTCTGGAAAACAAAGAAATCTGGGAGACACTGATTACAGCCTGTAGAATAGTTTATCCCAATACAAACATAACAAACAGAAAGCAAATTCAGAAATCAACAACGTGTGCACTTTAGGGTATTTGGGACTGTTTTTATTGTGGGTTTGTTGGTTTTGTTTTGGGTTTTTTTTTAAATTTAACAGCCATGGCCTATTTTAAAAAGAACAGATTGGTGATGATGTAAACTGAATAGTTGTCTCCACATGCTCCAGATAATCTGAGAAGACAGTCACACCTTCAGTTGTTTTCTTTTGGCTCCTTTTTAAACAACTTGTACTATCTTAATGCAATTCAACTCCAATGAGAACAACAGATTTGAAACTTTTTCCCCCATTTCTATGCGTTTTTTGTCACAGACACTGCCTTGGCTTTCAAATTCTTCATTCTGGTGTACTCTACTTTCCCTGGCTTGCTTATACATAACGCAAGGCATGCAATATGATCAGAGTACTTCAGCCCATGCTTAACTTCACTTGTATCCATAATCCTATGGATGGAATTCACGTGGTTAAAATTAGGTATGTTAGTAAATCATCCGTCTGAATGGAGGCAATGAACAAGAAGAACAACTCTTTTAATAGAAAAGCTAATGTTCATCAAGTGCAAAGCATCCTAGGGAGGCAAGTATAGAAGATAGAATGTGCATGATTTTTAAGATGCCCAAATTTTAGGAATTCAGGTTAAGGTTTCCATGGTGATGCTATCTTCATCTACTTCCTTATGAACTTGGGTCTCTGCTGAGTTCCACCCACATAAAAGGATAGAACAGGGTCAAAGGTTTACTGTGTATTTCCAAGTAAATTGCAACAGGAGGGATGACGCTGTTCAGCTCAAGTGTTGTGTATCTTAATATGTCAAAGAATTAGTTTTTCCTTTAATGTCCCCTTCTTTTCCTCAGTGTTCACTTCTTAAAGGAAAACCCTGATTCAAGAGTGTAAATTGGAAAAAAATAACATATTTTATGCAAGACATATTCTTTAATACAGGCAACACGAGCTCAGTGTAAGGCCCAGTGAGTAGAAAGAAGGCTTATGCCACTACTGCAACAGGACAGTCCTGAGGATTGTCCAAACAAACCTTTGTTTAAATTTGAAACTAGTTACCCATGGCCCTAAGCATCCCTGGAGAAGGGTAAATCTCTGGCCTCTTTCTTGGCTTGCCCCACCTGCTAGTCCCCTAGTCAGAAGAATGTAACCTAACAGTTTGAACAGCTGGAGGAGTACAAACAGAGTGGTATAATGGTGACAATATAGACCACAGATCTTTGGTTCAAGGAAAAGTAAGTCAGCCTTTAGAAACATGTCACCCCTCTCTGCACATCACTTTCATTTCTGATTTCCTCTGCTCCATGAAGCATAAGCTTATTGCTTCCAATTTGCATTTTCTTTGAGGCCTCTCTCTGCCTATTCAACCTGCAGTTTTTCTCAGTTCCTAGCACTTGATGCCAGCCTCTGCTGGCTCTGGTTGTTGGCATCCTTTGCCCACTTGTTACATTTGGAAACAAGTCTCTTTGGGTTACCTTCCATCCCTCTGCACTCACATATGGGAAAAAATTCCAACAAATATCTGCAAAATCCCTTCATTGTCCTCTGCCTTATTCCTCTCTAAAACTCTACCAATGAAAAGCTCAAAATCAGCCAGACTGCTGGTGTGTTAATGCAACCACCTGTTATACTACTCAATTTTGGTTTGTTGTTTCTTCATACTTGCTTACACCCTTCTATACTGTGTCTGTCTCTTACTACAATTATAAGGTCCTTGGAAGCCAACATCTAATACAATAGAATCTTAATCTATGCCTAGTACAAACTCTGGGGTAACAGAAAGCATAAAAATGAATGAGGCAGTTATGCAGGAAATGTGCATCGTCATGAAATGATATCAGCTGTGACAGCATTGTCACAAAATGCAATCACTGCATTTCTTACTGATCTCACTGACTGATCAAAGCTCTTTGACTTCAGTGAAACCCAGGGAATTGCCCTTTGCTATTAAATCTTCAGATAGACACATGGTTTTAAGTAATTTTTTCTTCATCAACAGTGATCAGAAACCTCTCTTTCTGAAGTGATTTTGATAATATCATTATACCTGTTGGCCACTGTCTGATCTGATTTTCATTTTCATTTCTCGTCTACCTGTTCTGCAGTACAGAAGTATATGTGTGTTTATATACTGCCAAAATATTTATCACTGTTGTCAATAATTAATAATTATTGACAGTGAAACTATTACATGAAGCACTTTGTCTGAATGAATCTATAAATTAGAGGAAGTTATGCTGGTAAAAAACCACGAGTGTTTTGCATTTATCATGTTATCTGAAGCAAAGCAAACAATCCTTTTAGAAATACTGCTGTACAATACAAGCTGGCCAAAGCCAGCTTTAGACTTCAAAAATGCCCACTCATGTTTCGACTGAATATTCAATATTTCCTATTCTTTGTTTCATAAATTTAAATAACCATTTGGAGGAAAATTCTTCCTAGAAACATTCATATCTCGAACCGGTAAAATAAGAAACATTTCTGAGAAGTGACAAACACTCTGTGACATGAACGTGCTACTTCAATTAACCCATTATTAGGTTTTCTCTTTTTTTTGTTCATTTTTGCAAGAAGCTCAGGGTGCCCAGATCATGAGAACATCTTTCCCCTTCTCCTTCCCAGTGCCTCTTTCTATTTTTCCTCCAAAAGCTCAGGACTCAGCTGGCATACCCTTGACGTTAATTTCAAGCACCTTTTGACAGTCTCTTCATCACGGACAGGGCTGTTCTTTTTAAAAAGCAAAACTCACAGTCAATTTAAAGACCGTAAGCTATGGCCCGGGTTCCACGGGAAGCATCGGGCTTTCCCAGGTGCGAGAGGGGGTTCAGAGAAAGTTCAATTGTTCGCAGCAAGATTGAAAAACGGAAAGGAGCGAGAAAGAAGGGGTCTCTCCCGCCCAACACACACATACATCTGTCCCCGCCGTGCCTCCCCCTCGCCCCACGACTCTGCAGACCGTACCCCAAGCACATCGGAAATGGACCCGGCGAGCTCGGCGCAACATGCACTCGCGGGAGGGAAGGGAAGGGAAAAGGGGATGCCTTCGCACGGTCTGATTATCACCATAAAGAGTTAAAGAGAGAGTGAAATGGCTAACGTACACACACCCCGCTCCATACCGGAGAAGAGTCTCCCAGCTGAGGTTTTTGCTCTGTGAGGACCAGGCTGAAACTGACCGCCCCCACGGCCACGCTGGACACCCCTAACCCTATCTCCAGCACGGAGAGCACCAGGAGGCTCCCGATGATCTGGCTGCTGGTGCACATCCTCCCTCGGTCATCCTTCCTTCCCGATCAGCCGGGGAAACCACGCATCCTCCTCCTGCTCCTCCGGCGCTCCCGCGGCCCTAAGTCGCCCCCAAACTTTTCTTCCTTCGCCGGCAGCCGGGGCGGAGCAGCGCATC